>VZRO01002606.1:453765-515144 GCA_013397915.1 Daphoenositta chrysoptera
CGGGACAAGGGACACACCCCTCGGGACAAGGGACACACCCCTCGGGACACGCCCAGGGACGAGGGACACACCCCTCGGGACAAGGGACACACCCCTCGGGACACGCCCCGGGACAAGGGACACACCCCTCGGGACAAGGGACACACCCCTCGGGACACGCCCGGGGACAAGGGACACACCCCTCGGGACACGCCCCGGGACAAGGGACACTCCTCTCGGGACACGCCCCCGCCCCTCGGGACACGCCCCGGACACGCCCCCGGCTCCTCACGGCCCCGGCGCCCTCGCGGGGTCGGTGAGCGCTAAAAGCGCTCCGGTGCTCCCGCCCCACAGCTCCCATCAAACGTGTAAACGCAGCCGAGAGCGCGCCGCCGTGCGCACCTGCGACCGGGAACGCCCAAGGAAACCCATCCTGGGGACAAACTGCTCGCACCGCTCCTGTGCAGGAGTGACGGGGAGTTTCACAAGGGACAGATAAAGTGTCCCAAGGACACACGCGTTTGCCCTCCAAAATTTGTACATAAAGTAGACTGAGCGTAGTAAGACCTTGACAAAATGACGGCATCTGTGTGTGAGCGATTTTTCAGCGTGAGTTACTGTCCCAACGTATATGACCAAACATAAAATGCAAGACGATACAATTTCAAGTGTTCCTTTGCCGGTTGAATTCTTATTTACATCTTTCAAGTTTTCTTTTCTCCTGATTACCTTCAAATTACATGTCTGTCCATTTACTCTCATAAATCAGAAATGACGTATTTATTATTTCTCTGCTCTTAATCAAGTTACAACCAAGATCAAATGTCTATACATATGATAGAATTGGTATTTCAGATAACTATTGACACCATCACATACATTCCAATGTCTGGTAACTTTCTGGGTAAATAATAAGATAAGACTGATGGGGAAATTGGGCACACCTTAAAAGGAAGGAAAAGAGAAAGCTATAATTTGTTTTGTGCTAAGGATATAGTGCAAAAATGAGTTTATCAGGGTCAGGTGGGCAGAAATGGAAAGTAAAAACCTTAGGAAGGAACACAACAGGCTTCATCTGGGGTTTTGTCACCTAACGGTCACTCAGATTTTCTTGAGGCTTACTGGTTGATACAATTGTTGATTAGAGTAAAATTAATTTCTTCAAGATGAAAAAACCCTTAATCCTCACATAAATACATAAAAAACCTTATTATCATCTCAGCAGTTTTCCTAGCAGCTGTGCACCTTCAGGGGACTGATAAATGCTGCAGAGCGAGGGTGTGAATGATGTGTTCACGCTTTTGTGATACAGTGTTTAGTGCAGGGAACAGATGGAGCGGGGATGGGGCACAGGGAGCCCCCCAGGACGGCCCATCCCTCACTCAGTGCTCCCGGGGAGGGCGGCCCTGCACCCCTGCAGAGGGAACTGGGTGCTGAGCTGGTACCTGCAGCTGAACAGATGCTGCTTGAGCCTTCTGGCAAGTGGTGAAACATTGTTAGATGCTTCAGCTACTAATTGAGTCTTAACCTGATTATGAGCAGACAGAAGCCATCTTCAGAGCAATCATGTTATGCTGACTGAACATAAATTCAATTAAAAATTATAGTGAGGACAAGCAGACCTCCCCTCCACTTTAGAGGGAAACCCACATGTCAAATATGACTGTGAATACCATTGCAGTGAACAGGGTAAATTACATATGCTTGGATAGACAAGATAAGATATTACAGTATGTTTCAGGTGCTTATGTTGTTCCCAGAAGCCTTTGCCCTGTTTCACATTTACGTTATTTTTCTTTCTTTTCTTTTTTTTTTAAATTCTTCACACAATGGCAATTTATGTGCTTGGAACAGCAAGATTCTGGTTTATCGTGACTTGGAGCAGCTCACATATTCTCCAATATTTATTGTGACTGGGTCGTCCCACCTGCCTCCCCCAACAGCTTTTGGTGAGCTATTGCCTTACCGCTGCTGGCTGCTGGTGTCACTTTGTCACCAGTCTGCACCCAGAAGCAGCACCTTCTTGCCACTCATCCATTTGCTCTCCAGTGAGCCCATGATGGACAATAAGCTATTTGCTCATGATTCCTGTTTCAGTTCTTACAATTTCCATTTACAATTCACATTTACCTGCCCCTTTACGTGTCCACTTGTATACTTACCTCTCCCTTCAGCCAGCCGAAGGGAGATCCATACACTGGCTTTGCTTCCTGCTAAACCATCACACTTTGAGATTGGCTGGAATGGAAATCCATCAGCAGAATGAGAGCTTTGAAAGGAACTGCAATTCCTAGCATACACAGAGTCAGGTGTGCCAGCTTGCTTTGCATGGTTCTCATGCCAGCTCCATAGTGAGGAAGTGCGATGTGTTAGAAAAGTTTTGTACTGGATAAAATGTACAGCACAGGATAGTCAAAACAGCACCCCTGTGCTGTCAGAGGAGAAATTGCCTGCTGTGCTGAAAGACATACTTCCTCAACATGATTTATTTTTATATTTATCCTTATCTTTTGTAGCAGTGCAGTGCGAATCTAACAAGTTTGCTGACTTACTTCTGCCTCATTTCTGGCTTAACTCAGGCATGAGTTAATAAAAGTAGATCTAACCTGTTTAAAGAACCCAAAGCATGTTTTAACAAAACTAGAACCCAGCTGGTTTTGGAAAGTCACTGTGCTGCCCACTGAGGGCACAATGTGCTTGCTGCAGGGTATGGTGCTGACGCCTTGCTCCTGTCTTTGCTTGGGTTTGGTACGAGGGTTTTCCCTGGCAGATCAGCAGCCACTTGCAATCAGCAGAGTTCCTGCAGTTAATTGCTCCACACAACTCTCTCTCCAACACAGCACGACTTCTCAGTGGGCTTGTTTTTTCAAAGGGTAATCTCTTAGGAGGTGGTCTGGGTACAGGACTACTCATAGAAGGACAATCTTATTAATAGTTTCCCCGCCTGAGATAGATACATTTATGTGTTTTTGGCAACTTTTCATTGTTGTTGGTAATGTAATTCCACTAGAGACAACGTTTACCAGAAGTTCTCTTTAAGCCAAGCCAGAAACTCTATTTGCCTTTATTTCCCAATGTGTTTATTACACACACACACTACAAACTAACAGAGGTTCAAATCTAAAGCACCATCTCTTCTCAAAGCAAGGCAATTTGGAAACTGCAAGACCTGCTCTTGCTTTGAGCCTAACAATAAACACCATGGATGTCACACAGGACTCTGGTCATTATGTTTGTCTAACATTTAAATCTAAGACCTAAAAACCTTAGAGCACCCCAGACCAAACAGCTGCAACAAATGATTCAGTCAGTTTTCAAAGGAGAGGCTTTGGGGGGCGTTTCCTAGGTAGACATTTCAAGTAAGTGCTAAAACCCTTTTTTATTCCCTTTTTTTGTCAACAAATAATATATCAAGCTTTTCTCCCTCCCCAGTCCTACATAAGAGAACTATTTTAATTATGCAGCAAAGTTTACAAGAGGAATTTCATATGGGTTATTTCTGTTCCCCTTGCTTTCTGAAACCTTGGCTCTGTGTGCCAAAAGCTTCAGTAATATCCCTGACTTCCCTGAATAAACTTCCCATAGTAAAGGAGATGTGCTGCTAGATGTCTGAGGGACAGAAAAGTCAGTCCTAGTTTCACACAGTTCCTTGCTTTGGGCAGGTTAAATGTGAGGCAGCAGGGAAAGGCAACAGCATGCTGGGCTGTGCCAACTGAAGCACAGCCAGGAGCTGGAGGGAAGCAATGACTGCCCTTTCCTCAGACTCAGGGATAACCTGGGGGAGGGAGGAAATTCAGCAGGAAGACAGAGCCAGCAAAGCCAGGCTCTTCACAGTGCTGCATGGCAGGAGGATGAGATGGTGAAATAGAAATAGTTCCATCTAGACACAAGGAAAACATTTTCCACTCAGAGGAAAAAAAAACGTTGCAACGGGGATCCAGAAACATGGTTCCATCTTTGGAGCCATCTGGACCCAGCTGAATGAAGCCCTGGACAGCCTGGTCTGACTCCAGTGTTGGTCCTGCTTTGAGCCTGGGATGACCTCCAAGCTTCCTTCAAACCTGCCTGAAGCACCTATGATTTGTACCAGTTTCACAACGAGGTCATGTCAAACCTAAGGGTAAGCATGCCATCATTATTTGGTCAACAGACAAACTCATATAGATAGTTTTATATGGATAACAGCTATCTTGGGTTTAATTATTCTCTGTTCTAAAATTTCAGGCTGTGATGCTCTGGAGAAAACAGGTACAAGTACAGAGTGTTTTATTGGAAGACCAATAACACCCAAGACTGCTGCTTGATTGATTTTGGCCAACAGATTATTTTCAAGTGATAATATTCTCTAAACATAGTTCTGGATAGAATCGAACGGCAGGAGCCCATTTGTCTGGCCACAGATCTGTTAGAGAAAGACAAGCTAGACAACAGAGCTGATTGAAAATCAGGAAAACACAACTTCTACTTGGTGGTTTCACAAGTCTTTCCTAATGAACTAGCCCACTACCGCTACAAGAACAAAAGCAACTGTTGCTGTAATTATTTCTTTGATACCTCGCTGTATTTTCATTAAGTTCTTAGAGTAAACAATTAACTACAGTATATACAAAGCAGCAAGTGACTCAGTAAGATGTGTAGGTTAAGCAGGAACTCTGGCATACAACATTTATTCTACCTGACAAATAATGAATTCATGTGGAAATTAGCGAGAGCACTAAACCTTATTTGTCCCACGATTTTAATGGGAGATTAGTACATTGGCAGGCAAAGCAGCAAGAAGTCTTCCCACTAACTGCGGAAACAGATCACCACTGGTACTGCAAAAGAGCCCGTCAGCATTTGGCATGATGACAATGAACAAACCACTGCCAACTGCCCTTTCCTTAACCAAGAAAGAATTGAAAATATCATCTTCTATTTTACCAGGGGATTAGGAGAAAACAGATAGAAAATAGTTTTCAGTATTTGCAGGGGTTTCATTGGAGAATCCTAACATAAATAGGAAAAAAGAATATTTTTGATACCCTTCTTTTGGCTACATCTAAAACACATTGCATTTTGTTAGATTGTCGCTTTAGATGATAATAAAACATCAAGGTGCCCTGACTTCATCATACTCAACTGGAAAATTATCCTAATCTCTTTAGAACTATACCACTGGCTGTGTTTTCTTCAGGAGGGTCTATTTTGATTTTTAATGCTATTTATCCAGATGAAGGAATGTGTAATTTTCTTTCCACTTCTTTCATTTGAAAGAAAATAAACAAGGCAAGACAGTTCTCCATCAGCTAAAACTTCTGGGGTATCTGAGATTTACAGCTCTCACTAGGAGCAGGGTTTGCTAATGAAGCTTTTGAAGCCACAGTGGCCGTGTCTGATTGTAATTGCTGAAAGGTGACTCTTGAAGAGCTTTATTTGCACTAATCAACACCACGTTGTCCCTCAAAGCTAGAGTTCCCTTAGAAGCACTGTTCCCACTGAGTTATTCTGCAATGACTAAGGCTTTTCTGCTTACTTCTGTTTTTCAGAAGTAAAAACTTACCTGTTTTTCAATGGGATCCTTTGGAGTTCCACTCCAAACCTGTTGTACAGTTAAAACTTCATCATTTCTTTCTAACACTTTCCTCTGGCATTCCCAACCCTTTCTCTTCTGGTGCCAGAGCCAAAGGGACCATCTGCAAAAGTAATAATGTAAAATACCCAAGGGCTCAGGGATGGGCTGGGAATATCAAACCTGTTAGATGTAGAGACACAATCATTTCTTATTTTCCTGATGGTGGCCATTTGGAAACATTACATTCACAGTGCTGAACTCAGCTGGACAGTATTAGAGAGTGATCCTGCTTCACAGCTGAAGCAGCTCTGTGCTTCCTTTCTGTTTAGCTGCCAGCAAACTGGGCAATTGTTTCCCTGTAAAGAGGAAACACCTGAACTGAGTAGACCTGTGAGCACCTCAGTTACCAAGGTGAGCTTACTGCTCACGCTTCATGGGGACTCTTGATTCACTAGCAGCCACCGTATCATCAAATACATTTTCAGAAAACTAATGTTGGTGCCATTGGAAAAATGCAACAACTCACCCCAAACTTGTCCCCAGTGTGTAGTTTTGTGCTTGTTTTATCAACTTGGAATAAACTGTTCAAACTTTGCTCTGAATTCCTTTCAGAATAGTTTGCTGTGCTGTCTGTGCTGTCGCATTACAGAGATCCCCCTATTTTATGAAGTCCTCACCCATCGATGCTGAGCTCACTGAACCGTTCTAATGCTTATTAACACGAGGCAGTTATGGAGCTCAGGACACAGCACCATAACAGAGTCCAGCTCTCCAGTCTCTGCAAACCAGTTACCAGTGGATGTCTGGAATTGTGCTTGTGTCACTTATGTGAAAATCATATCTCTACAGCTCCATTTGAAGGCATTTTGAGCTGCATGAAATCCTAGCCTGGTGAATCATATTATCACCTTCAATGCACAGAACACTACATGAAGAACAACATCATTAAATGAAAGGCAGGACCCACAGTGAGATGACTTTGGCTGTAATGATGCTAGGTTTGGAGGTTTAGTGCTATTGCTGTGGAAGCCTAAGGCAATTACAGATGTTGCCTTAACAAACAGACCTTTCCTGCATAGACCCATTCCCTGGATGTGCATAGTGCCTGTGGGAGGCTGTCACTGAAGCCAATTATAGAAAAATATTGAAAAGTCTGTAAAGATGTCTGGCAAGTGAGAAATAAATCCTACCTGTCATTTCTTACTCAATCCCGCTAGCAAATCATGATCTTCAGTCATCGCCTTGTAGCACGGGAAGGATCTAGCTACGAAGAGCGAGGATTGCACGTCACTTTGGGGACTGTGATTAGCTCAGGCCTTAAGTAAATGAGTTTGGATCTGGCAGTTCAGTCAATGCTCTAAAGCCACTAAGCATGGCTGGCACACGCTGTCTCCACGGGCGCTCCTCCTGCGACAGCGGCGTAGCGGGAGCGAGCCCCGAAGCTGAATTACGACTCCTCCCGCAGACAGGGTGAAGATTTCGGGCGAGGCTGAGCTCATCGGCCAGACGCTGCTGAGGAGCCATCTGCCCTGAGCACAAATAGAACGGAAGCACTTCAGTAAACAAAGAGGCTTTTGCAAGAAATTAACACCTTCTCAAGCGTGGGCCAAAACACACATGGGTCTCAGGCAGCAGGACGGGATTTACAGCAGTGTTTGACCTCTCTAAGGAAAAGGGGCTGCCTGTGCCTGCTGGGCACTGGCTGAGCAAGGGACAAGGGACACTCACGGGGGTTCCTCACCTCCCCCGGCTCATTCTTTCCTTCAGCCCACTTCAGAGAATTCCCCCCACCTGGGCACATTACCAATACTCGGGTTTGGAAAGGCTTTAAGACGCAAACTACCAAATACAACATGATGATACTTGGGCCACTGGTTGCTGCTTGTGTTATGTTTCGGCCCTGGGGAAATATTAAGGCAGCAGAGAATACCTGGAGTTATTCAACCTGGAGATCACAATTCAAAGTTGGATTTAACTCCCTTAAGACATAGTTCTGTCAGGTCATTGCCACATGAATTTTCAGAACAGCAAAGCCTTCCCCTGCTCATTTAAGTATACAAATGCCTTATTTTGGTCATAGATTAAGCATTTCTCATGGGTACAATTTTACAGTGGACTGTAACACAAACCAATCTCAGAGGAATTTATTAACATTTTGAAGCTCTCTGAAGGTCACATGTAATCAAGATTTGAGGCAAAAAGAAGGGGATGCTTGTCTAAAGCAAACAGAAATTTGATTAGCCTTGAAACTCTTCAAACTACTGCAGCCAAAGCCTTTCCTAGTAGACAAAGGAGGTTCCTGATGTAAAATCAGGGTAACAAACCCCTTCCAAAACTGGCATGCAGAAGGTGCAGGTTCATCTGAGTGTTTCCAGGTCTCATGCCAATGATTGGAAACAATTTTAAGACTTCAAAAACTTTAAAACAAAATCAACCCCAAAAAATTCAGTCAAAAGATTTAGAGCCATAGATGCTGCACATGTGACTTTAGGAGGTACTTAGTTGTCATTAGAAACATCTCATCCTCATGATTGCTCACAATCAAGTAGTCCAATTTCAGATAAGAAAAAAAAGAGCTCCAAATCTGTTGCATTTTAAATTCAATCTGTTTGGTTTTGGCTGCTAGTTTTTGTGTGCGTGGAACCAGCGGAATGAGGGAGGAGTAGACTCAATCAATACCTCTTTTTTTTAATCTGAATGCTCAGGAAATCGTCATCACCAACAGTAAAGTCTAAATGCCACTTAGCTGAGATTTACAATGTGAATTAGAAACCTTCTTTTCTCAAAGTTGTAGTATGTTCAATTCATGTCCAGAAGACACTGATTTTTTTTTCTTACCTTTCTCCTTAAAATGCAGAAGTTATGATTTCGCACAGAATGTAAAATCAAACATCCCTTCATTCCTGACCTGTATTTGCTGCAGGTCATTTAATTATGAATGAAAATGCCACTTTGTTTATATGAGTTCCATTTATGACAGAGATTAAGTTATGAAATTTGTTCTCCTGGCATCTTATTAATACTGCTCTGCTGTAAAATTCCTCAGGCAACAGGCAAAATAATGACTTAAAACTGCAATAAGATAATTACCAACAATGCAGGCATTTTGAAGATAGAGTTAGCTCTGGATTTGGAAATACAATTTTTAGGACCTTATCCTTTATAGAAAAGGGTGTGAAACACTTACAATTACCTTAATTTATTTTCATGACATTTTGGTTAAGATCCAATCAATTCCTAGTACATTAAAGAAAATTCTGTCATTATTCAATAACAGGATTTAGCTATTCACAGCAATTTTCTTAACCTTTAATTTTGAAAAGGTAAGTCTTCAAATCTTAGCAAAATTAACTTTGTGCCATGATGAAACACTTTGATCTATACAGTCTCTTTATTGCATCTGTATGCCAAGATGCTTTGATGAATGAAAAAAACGAGCAAATTCAGCACTTCCCATCAACTTCCAGCTGAAAGCCAGTTGTACATGTGCAGAGGAGCCAAGTCCTCACTGATGCAAGGCCATGGAAGCGGCTTCTTCTGAAGCATCTCTAAAGCAGGTGTCATAAACTACATCTAAATCTTAAGTGGACACAATTAATTATTTGATTTTATTTAGCTCCCTCCCCTTACAAATGGAAGTAAACAGAACTTCTCTCTGCTTAGTGATAATTCAGACAGTTCAGGATCATGAACTTTCCTGTGTCCCTTTATAGGCAACACCTGATGTAGAAATAGCACAAGAGATTAATCCACAAGAGTGCAGTGGGTTAAACTCCTGGGAAAAGATCTTTAATACAGTCCTTTTTCCCCTGGTCAGTTCTGCAGGGCCAAGAGTGCCAGAGGGGACACCCTGCCTTCTCTACTCATCGCTGCAGTTCCTCACTGGTCTGGTTAATCACCGTCACAAAAGAAGAGCCCATTAACGTGAGAACATTGTTACTGATGAAGATACACAAGCCCTTGGAAATAAGTTACCGAAAACCTACTCTGTGGTGTTCCAGGTACACAAAGCAAGACAACTTGAACCAACCAGGCAGCCTGGAGAAAATTTTCTGTATTTTTCTTATTCCCAATTCTAAAGTTGCAAGATTATGGACATGTAAGGTGCTTAACTTTGTCATTTCCCCACATAGCTCCAAAACAGACATGACTTACTCGGACACTTACGTTCAGAGCTCACATTGGTGTTTTCAGAGAAACAACACCTTTATTTTCTCCCCTGGTAAGCAAAGCAAGATTACTGTCAAGATTCAGTCAGGACAGTCTTTCACAAATGAAAAACATCAATCACACAGGCACCAAAGGAAACCCATACAGGTGTTTCTGCTCAGACACCAACAAGTGGGAGATGACAACCCAGCAAATTGGAACACAGGAACAAAAATCAATTGCCTCCTGAAAGTGTTTTCTGCCTTCTATGCAAATACATGCAAACTTTGAAACTAAAGGCTTATTGGGAACATACATCCCTGCCCCCCTTATAGCTCGTCTTGATGATTTCTGAGAGAATCTAAACATCACATTTAGAGAGCAGGACTATAAAAGATTACTGTAATAAATGGGAAAACATTGAAGTTTGCCCTGATTCTGATTCTGTCTTTGCTTTCTGGTTTGTTTTAACAGCTACTATTAGCAATTTCTGAGAATAAATGTAGCAGTTCCCCAACAATCAAAATAATTTTCTATCTCCATCAAGTGAGTGTAAAAGAAAGGTGAAAGCACTGTATTTGAGCAAGAAGATTGCAGTTTTCCCCTGTAGCCTTCTAGCACACTCCTCCACCCTGAAAAGATTTCAGATGCTCAACAGCCATTACAGAGCACATCCAGACAGGATTTACAGGGGTTTAATTCCTCAGACACTCCAGATGTTGTTCTGAGTGTAAATTACAGTTTACAAAAGCTAGCCAACATTGTCTTTCCAGGCAAAAACACCCATAATGCCCATAACATTTAGCTAAGGTCACACATATTAAAAAAGTGATGACATACGGATTCATTAAACAGTTTGTAATTTGTCAGTATTGCCTTCCTACAAAAATAGCCTTGCAATGAAAGTTCAGGATTTGCATAGGGACAGTGATGAGATGCTAACACACATATATATGCATTGGATCCAAACTAGTAACATCACGTGTGGCACTACATTCTTGTTTCTTGTTAACTCTAAACATGGGCTTTTAAAACAAACCTGCCTCACTGGTCCTTTGTTCCCTTCCTATTTAGCAAATGCAGCTTTTATCTGTGCAGAATCTCACTTCGATAATATTAATTACAAAAGGAAGCAGCTGTAGTAGGTATAAAAATTCCAATCATTTGCAGAAGGTATCTCTAAAAAGTTAACAAAAAAAATGTTACTGAACTGGGCCTTCCAAGTGAAAACAACTGAGAGCAGGATAGACAGAGCTTCTGTGGAAAGTTCTGTACAGAGAAAGTAGGTTCTTATCTGCATGTTACATGAATTTTCCAAGAGGAGATTTACACAAAACAATGTTTATCACTTGGGCAAAAGGAGATGAGGCTTTTCAGTAACCTTTACCCAACGAGGCATACTGTTACTGTTTTACACCCAATGAAGAAATTCCTTCGTTGTATTCCATTGCTTTAAAAATTTGAACATCAAAGTGGTCCTATTAGCTACTCAACAATGAAAAAAAGGGCAAAAACCCTCGCATCTTTAATGTCACCTGTCAGCACAAAAACTTGTCTTCTTGTTTTTAGGCACATCAACTATGCAAAGAGTTTTCACTACAATCCATCTGAGAGAGGACAGCTGACTGCAAAAGGCTGAGGTGTGTGAACTGTGGATACCAGAGAGCCAGCAAGCACAGCTGATGCCTTAGGTTTTAGCTCTTATATTTTCGAATCCTGTATTGCCTAATGTGTAACTTTGAAGTTTCTTGTAGCCTGTCAATTTCAGTTTTCCAGACACAGAGATTCTTCTCTGGGCCTGCTCTCCAAGGACACCCAGGCTGTCCTGGGCCCGAACAGGTGTAAACCAACATCTTGGAAGGGAGGTGAGCCTGGGGAAATTACATCATTAGCTAAAGTTTTAATTGGCGAATTTATGCTGATATGCAAATGGACCAAACCTATAAAGGTGCGGGGAACTCATGACTTGTTGTCCATCTTGGGGTCCAGCTTGGAGCCCTTGACTTCCCAGGATGTACCTTTGAAGGCCTTTCAAATAAATACCTACCTTTACTCCCTTATTCCTGTCTAGTCTCTGTGTCTAGGTAGCCTCTCAAGGCATCACAGCCAGCTTGTAAAGACAGTGCAATCTCTCTCTAGGTTCCTGTCCCCTGCTTCCCAGATTTACAGCTAAAAGCTACATTATCAATACTCCCCACTCCAGTAGTTCATGGCAGCTTTAAAGCTGCTTCAATGTGTGTGCATGCACAGCACAGTGTGCACACACCCCCACACCTCCCAACAGTGTCCCACAGTGTCACCAAGAGGGCTTGGAACACACCAGTGCCTCCTTTAACTGCGGACCGAGTGCCACTTAGCAGGACCACACAATGAAACCCCAGCTGACAGCTCAGCTCAGCAGAAATTGATGGTATTGCTGTAATGGAGTTATCAGTGACAAATACCTCCTATGCAACTTCCAGGTCACACTCACTTAAGCAATGATAAATGAGCATGAAACACTGTTAGCACAAAACAAGATCATAAATACTCAATTCTGAGCTTAAAAAACCCAACAATTTCAGACAGCTGTTGCATCTTGCAGTCTCCATGATTTTATGGATGTTCTCACTCTTGTCACAGAAGTGCCACAAAATAGCAAAAGATGAATTTATGCAGATATTAAAAAAAAAAAAAAAAGAAAAAACCCAAGTCATCCATCCAGAGCAAACATTGCATCACCCTACACTGGCTAATATACAATTACCTCAGTGAACCTGACAGAGTTTGTAACAGCTTTGGGAATCCCAAGGTCTGACATCCATCTGTCCATCCTTCTGTCACAGAAAGCTGCTCAGGATGAGAAGATGCAGACTGTCTGAACGTAAATATGAAAAGTTGTGAAATTCAGATGTCTGGGACTCCTCTGTCCACTGACATAGGTGGGAAAACAATGGAGAAAATCTGGAAAAGTCCATGGTGAAGCCAACCTTGCAATTGTGCTTTATCTCCAGGGTTATCTCCACAGGCTACAGTTGCTTTTAAGAATAAAGTGTATTCCTGAGGGTGTTTGCTGATTACAGTGAGATCAGTGACAGCTTGGGACAGGAGAGGCTGGCAGCTGCTTCTGCAGTGCAGCAGCACAATGGGAGCACCTTCTGCCTCCCCTGCACCTGTGGTTTCCAAGGTACAACATGAAGGGCATCAACCCTTCTCTCCCTACCCAGTTGTCACGAAACCAAAGCCTGCCACCCCCAGCCCATCCAGCACTCAGCCAAACACTGCTCGTGGAGAATGGGATCCCTCTGGCCACTCCCATGAGCAGAGTTATCTGGGCACAAGAGCAGGGGGCTCTCTGCTCAGCCATGACCCACCTGCTCATTCCTGCTCCCCGAGACGTCCCTGTCGGTCACCGTCTTTGCTTCCGTTGCTGCTGTTGGATGGACAAAATCCTTTACTATCAACACTGCAAACTTCATAAGCACAGCTACGTATAAAACCTTAGGAGCAATGAAATTATATTTTTATCCTAATTTCATGTAATGCTAAAAGAATTAATTCCTTACTGGCTTAAAACAATATTTTGCAAAGTTTGACATGGTTTTATTTAGGAGGATCTCAGCCCCACTCTTACAAACCATACAAAGCCTTATACAACATGTTAATTATTTATATATTTTAGGGGGTTATTTGCTTTTATTTAGTGACATTTCCTTCATGAAGTTCAATCTAACATCTACTTGCTTACCAAAAGCTTGGGAACATCAGAATATCTGCATATGGCCATACACACAGAAGAAACCTCACACTCACGCTGACACCCTTCCAATTTACAGCAGTTAATTACTTTTTACATTGCTATGCAGGCAGAAGCAACCACCACAATACTGTAGAGGAAGAATAAATTTCTCAGCTCTGTGTTATGTGTCAATTTACTGCTAGAACCATCTGCAGTATTGTGCCCTGTACATTCAAATGTGCTGGAATTCTTCTGTCCTGGAAAGTACATTACGTGACAAATTACACAACATTGCTTCAGTCAGAATTTTTTAATTGTATTCCTACAAAATTATGTAAACATTAGCATACAGATCCAGAAAAATCAATACAATATAATGGTGCATAAACTGTAAGTTTAGAAGAATGTCAGGAACACTTCAACAGTTTATAAATTAATATATACAGTATTGGATACTCCTCATCAGATAAGAAAACCTCAAAACTGAGCAATTTAGGTGCAAGAGCTGTAGAACAACAGAATTGCTCAGACACCAAACTTGACTATGATGCAACATTGCAATCGACATGACTGCCTGTTGTTTCATATTAAGCATTCCATTTAGCTGCTAGAAAGTATAAAACAAAAGTTTTGGTAGGAAGTTTATTTTTATTGGAAATCATATAGCAAACATCCCTAAAATAATAAAAAGTCCCAAACCCGGAATACTCCATCACCAGGTTTCTGGAAGAGTGAAACTGAAGCTTTCTAGGCTGCACAAGGAGATCACTGGCATCTCCACTCCACACTACTTCCCCTAGAGCACCGAAGGCATCACCAGCTAAAGAAAACATTTCGGGTAGTTTGGAAATGGGAAGAGATGGGTGGGGAGAAAAAGAAAGATGTAGAACACATATTGGGCTGACATGCAGCAATCTGGGCAGTTCAGCTCTTTACTGAATTAGAACATCATGGGAATATAACACCATTGTTAACTAATTCTGGGCTATTCTGCTTTTAAAAAACCCAAAACAACAACAACAACAAAATAATCTTCAGCCTGCCTGTGATCAAAATCATGGTCAAAGCATTCTTACAATGTTGCCCTTTACAGGATCAGGAACACACCACAGAAAGCAGGATATATCACTCTTTTTCAGACACACATGAAATGGAAAAGGAGTTATTTTCCTTTGTTCCTGTCCATACAAGCATAATTCACAAGAGAAAAAATTATGGTAAACATATCCTAATGAATGATCTCAAACAAAAGGCATTCTTCCCCGTATTAGAAAATGCTCAGTATCACTGACTCTTCAGACGGCATAAAAAGACTAGGATTATCCTGGAAGCACTTGACACTGCAAGAACTCTTTTAACTGCATACCTATAATATGATCATCAGAGAATCTCTCCAAAATTAAATTTTTCTGTTTCTAGAGTTGAAGTAGAATTTCACTCCATCATATTTTGGTACATTTTTCATACCTGACCAACCACTTCTCACAATGACAATTAATATTGCACTAATGAAGAAGTATTTATACATAATAAAGGGGAGGTCATGTCCAGCCATCTAAAGCTTTTTGTTATATTTTTTTCCAGTTGTTTAGGAACAAATTCTGTTCATCTCTTCTACAGGAGATCCTGAGTAGTAAGGTGAAGAAGGTTTGGCAGATAGCACCAGTTTTCCATCACTTGTCGTAATTCACAGGGTACATCTATCATCAGCAATGCATCTAGAAGCACTACCATACTTGAAACTAAATGCCCAAATAAGAGCTAATAAAACAGTTACTCCTACTGCCTGAACACTGAACACTGAAACACCAGGAGCAGGAGAAAAGATTTCTGCTAAATCTGAGAACACAAGGTGCAAACACAGAAAAAAGCTTGAAATTCTAGCCAAAATCTTTTCTTTATAATGGATGGGGGTGGAGAAAACTATGGCTGGTGGGGAGAACAGGAAGAAACCTCTGTGTCCATCACTTGCCAAGTAACACACCTGCAAGCTGCCCACTTAAAATTAATGTCAAGGTACAGCACCCTGAAGGTGTTTATAAACGACCCCAACGTTTTCCTACTCCTTCCCCCAGAGCAGCTCAAGCAATGAGTGATTTATTCTGAGCCAGGCTGCCAACAGCTTCCAGCATTTAATGACCATGGTGTGTTTGAGGCTTGGAGAAGTTTTATCTGACATAACTCAAAAGGAGTCATTGATTAGGAGACTTAGGTCACTACACTTCCTGCTGCAGTTTTTACTTGTATTGCTAACTCATAATAGCAACTATGACAGACAAAAAAAATCTAACACAGAAGAGGTTAAACTCAGGAATCTGGGCTGAGACTTAAGCTGGGCTTAAACTACTAACAGATGAAAGTCTCACTGGATTTGCCCTGTACACAGACCTGAAAAAGTTTTATCAAGGATGTATCTGCAGATTTGTGTAAACTATTAATGTACTACAGCAACACTAATTTGGTATTCACAGATAGTAAAAGCATGGGTTTTACAGATGTTTTGCCAACTCTTCACTGTTATTCCCATGTCTAAAATGACAAAGGCAAAAGCTCCTGGTAAGACCTCATGTTCTTATCTGTAGCCTGCGGACTTTCCTCCCACTGACATGTGATTTGTTTCCTCACTCACGTATCCCATGGGGATCTCATACTCACATATATGCATACTGAGATAAGGGAGAACTGATATGACAATATAAACACAACTAGCAGACCTTAACTCAAATATTGCCAGCAGCACTGAACCTTGAGAAACTTTCAATAGACTAACGTGTCTAAGACCTTGTTCAATGTGGTAACAGATAGCACCAACAAAATGGTATTGAAGAGTTTTATGTGAAAATCTTTCCCTCTGCTTCCAGCTTTGGTCACATTTCTCATTTTCCCACTTTCATTGTTTTTTCTCTACTTCTTTATGCTAATTTTTGTGTCTAATTTGGTAAAAACCATGCAGTTGTGAAATGCATTCTTGGCTCCTCCAGAACTTTTCCATTTTAAACCATGTATTTAAAAAATTAATTAGACCCAGGACAGTTAAAGTTAAATGAATGAAAACTTTGGTAAGAATACTGATGGTACCTCGGCAGTCTTAGGATTATGACAATTTTCAGTAAGAACAATCATTAAAATGCTTCCCTCTAACATCATCCGAGGAGTTACATGGCTGTCTGTACTCCAGCTCTAAACCTCCAAGAGAAATCTACGTAAGAGCTCTGAAAAATAAAGGTAAAGGAGTACAGGGAAATCTGAAGTTTTTAAGCAATCTCAAGTGAAATATACATGTGTACCAAAATATTCTACTTAACAAGGTATAACGCAAGACTTACCAAAGAAATTTTTTCTGTACACACATGAACAAGGTTTTCATGTATGAAACCATCAAACAATTAAATCTCGTCTCTCAAAGATGTTTGTGGGGCTTTTTGTTGGGGTGTTATACATAACTACCAATGCAGTCAATATAAATTAAGCCAGTTCATTCATTATGTCCAGCAATTCACACAATATACCAGTGGGAGGAGATAAACATTATTGTGATCAAATACATTAATTTTAATCTTCAAGACACAACCCTTTTTCTTCATCCTCATCATCATCATCAGTAGAATCTGCATAGGACTCAATGGTGTTGTATATGAAAGAGTACAGCTTGACATCTGGTCCTGAAGTAGAACAGTTTCTGCATTGTTCATTGTAGTATCTCTGCAACAGCCTATAAATGTCCCCTTCAAAAACCAAAAAGAAATCATTTAACACCATGTAAGAACATGCCATATGAGCAATGTATGATTGCAAAGGAAGGCTAGAAATGCACGTGCACACTGAGATATGGCTAGATGTGGCTACGGACATCTCTAAATGAGCAGTGACAGAGCAGGCAGACAACTGTGTAATGGGAATGTTTGCAGGTTGTTCAAAACATAGGATGGACTTCCTTAACTTCCTGCACAAACTATCCCAACATTAGGCTGGATAACACATCAGACCACATCTTGCAGGATCAAGACAGAACCACTAGAAGACAAATTTATATCAAGAATGCCTAAGCAGCTTTTCCCTCTTCAAAGCATTACTGAGTTATATCAAAAGCTTTTGCAAATCTTCTACCTACCACATGTATCTGTATTTTTCAAGTTCTACAGCATAACTCCCAAGTGAATTAGAAAAGCATTCTAGAAGTCTTCTAACGGATTAGCACTGTGCAGTTGATCCTGAATCAGAAGAGTTCCCCATTCTGAAAACAGGTACACATAAACTGAGACCCATTTGCTTGTGTTCAGGACTCGGTGACATGAATTCGTATTGGAAAATTTCTACTTATAGAGATGGTTATGTTTCTTTTCTGCACACAAAGATTTCTTTTTGCTCACCAATAGTTTGGCCCTTCTCACAGAGAAAAGTATGCATGCTGTAAATGTCCCGCATCAGCTCCACATCTCCAAAGGTAAAATAAACAATATCACGTCCAGCCTCAGCAGCTGCCAATATCTGAATTAAGGCTGAAACAATGAAAAAAGATTGCATATGAACACAGGATAAAACGATTTGCTGAAGGAAAAAACACAGCATAAGTTTACAGCAAACAACCATAGTACCCATTTCCATGTGGGTGCTGCAAAGCAGTACAAACAACAGGTAGATAAGCATTACTTGAACGTTTAAAATAAAGAATGCTGGGCACTGCAGGCCAAGAGTGTTGAAGTATTTTGCTAGAGCTGTTACTGGCATCCACCCTTACTTCCAGATAAACAACGTGCTTAAAGCTGAAAGGGGTTTATTTAGATCCATGTCTGCCCCAAGCAGCATGCAGCCATTAATTAGCCAATGAATGCCTGTGGCAGCGTAAGACAACAGAGCAGCACCTTCCATCCTGGTTTGAGCCTGCCTGTACAGCCACAGACCATGGGGTAAAAAGCCTCCATGAGCACTTGGCAATTTCCATTCTGTGCCACCTGTCAGAAGGAATGGAGCCAACCCTTTCACTAGGTAAGCTATGCAAAGTGGGAGATGACCCAACTTTTAGCTCCAAGAGAACTATGGTTCTGCAGTGTCTTCCTGCATAATTTAAGGTGTCCATCATACCTACAATAGAAGTATGCAGCATGGAATATGTTGGCTTATTCTGACCTATGAGGTGTGATATCAGCAATGCAATTCATGTTATTTAACTTCCAGCTTTCCGTCAAACTCATTGGCCCAGGCTGCATTCCAAGTTCCACCAACAGCTAACATTACAATATAGACAGATTTTGTTCCTCTATATGCAAAAGAAAAAAAAAGTTTCCTATCTTAGAAACAGTTTTTTGAAGATTCACCTTGAGAAATCATCTGGGGTATTGATCAGTAGTGCAGCTGAGCCAAGCTAATAACCCACTGCAATTGGAGAAAGTAGATCTGGTCCACTTCTCACCCAGCTCCTGACTTTTCTGCAGCTCTCTGGTGCTCATCAGACATCATTGTGCCAATTCCATTCACCAAACTGGCAGAGAACTTATAGATGAAGAATAAAAGCTAATGGTTTGCTGCTAGAACAGCAGCTGAACTGGCAGAGTGAAGGGTTTGCTAAGAGCCAGAGCTGAGACAAGGGAGAGCACCAGACCACAGAGCCAAGAACAACTAAGGGGGAAGAGAAAAAATGAGGGGAAGAAGAAAGACCAGGACCCCCTTAGGCAGCACCAAACTTAGAAGAGTGCAGCTTTTTCACCAGCCAGCACTGCCAGGCTGGAGTGCCACAGAGGCGTGTGGTCAATCACGGGTTCATTTCAGGGAACTACAACAGTCCAAACAATGGACCCCAGCAGCTATTTAACCTGCTGCGACGTGTCTAACTTCAGAGTGTGTTGGTGCAGCTCTGATATTAATTCTTCTTTTTTCTACCCAGTAAGTAGAGTTAATTAAAATGTGATTAATATTGTCTTTGTAAAGATTAATTTTAAATAAAACAGTGTACATACTGCATTACCACCTGCTAGTGGAAGCTAAATAGAAAGCTGTTCAGAGCTCAGCTCAACAATCTTTCACCTTTTTAAACAGAGACCTATTAAAACACTGCATTCCTTAATCGATAAAAAACTCTCTTGTAAACCCATAGCCAAAATTATAAATTACATGATTCACATGTGAAATTAATCTCAATTTGGGAATGATATTTTAATTAAACTACTGAATCAGCTGTGGATTTAGTAAAGCTTCAGTAGTTCAGCTTTTAAAGAGTCTAATTAACTAGCTTGCATAGGGGAACAGAACCTAATGAATCTTATTATTCATTCTAAACAAACAATGCAGTTTCATTTTACAAGATATCAAAAATATCCTACTATTTATTTTGAATTGCTATAGCTCTTAGGAAACAAGGATCAATATTTCTGTCAAGAACCAGACTTCACAATCTTCTGTACATTAATGATACAAAATACCACGGGAGATTTCCATGCTACTGATAAAGAAAGAAGCATCACAGGAAGAGCAATAGAGCCTGTGGTACTGGAGGGATCTGAGCTCTCTTGCCCCTTGCACCCAGCTGATGTGATCCCACATAACTTCTGGACTTGCACCTGAAGCAATGGCTGTACTGACATCCCTTCTTCTACATAAAAAAAGTATACATGGGATATTATAGTTCAGATCCAAGCCCTTATGCAAATTAAAGCATTTATTAAACCTTCCTAACATAAATCAGATATGCTCAGATCCCACAGTAAATACTAGTCCTGATATTGATAAGATATGCATTTGGCAACCTATTTTATCTAATGGAATTTAACTGCCAGGAACTCAATGAGCATAGAGAAAAAAATAGATGCTTTATGAATTAAGCACATTAAGAAAGAAAACTAATGAAGCTGGTAGCCTGATGACTGTCTCACTGTAGCTACCTAAAGCTGTTCTGAAAAGCAAATTTTAAATACTCTCCAAATGCTTGGAAACAACAAAAAGAAAAGTAAATTTCTATTTAGAATTATGTGAACGAGGATATGAATTTATATGTCAGGATCCATCACTTCTTGAATTGATGGAAAAGATCTTAAATGAATGTCGGCATGTGATATCTGCTGCATTATAAATACTCTAATTAAATATAAAAGAACATGAGAAAGTGAGTGATATAGCAGGCAAGTCAGGAAAGAAAGCAGCATGTCTGAGTGACTGGAAACCTCTCTGGCATACAGCAATATATTAAGGAGCAAAACTAAACATTAAGCATTGCCAGCAAATTTGTGAAGCCTTGCAAATTACCAGGTACTTTAAACAGCTTTGCAGAGATATGAATTTCAAGCAGAATCTAAAAAGACTGCTCCAGAAAGGTCAACTGATTTATATGACTGACAACTGCAATGAACATGTTCTTCTGTGAACTAAGGCTGTATATTTGTGCTTTGGAAGGTTTCAGTGCTACTAGCCCTTGCAAAACCAGCATTTCACCATCGCGTGCTTGCCTCAAACTTTAAACTGAAAAGAGTATAAAAGTCTAAAGCACAAAGAATAGAGTAGAATGCTCTTTTATTGTTTAAGTCCACATTACTCATTGTCTAAAGATCAGTGCTAATGAACCAATTCTATACAATGCCATTTCTTGGCAAAAATGTATTAATTAGAACAAAAGCAAAAAATGTACTTGAACAAAAACATATGGCCAAGGAGCAGAATGTGAAGGGACCTTTTAAAGACCACATTAACTAATTGCTATGATTTACCTTTTAATCGGGAGTCCCCTCCAAAGGCACCACATCCCCAGTTTCCCGTGGCTATTGCAGAGAGGTGTTGAGGTGGAACATTGGGTCGAGAGAAGCCACAGTAGGCCTGCATGCAGACAAGAGTCAGAGACAGATGTGAGAGGCAACCTGGTGTGATACTTTCAAACAATAAAACCATAACAAAAGTCAGTATTGTCTTCTAGCAATACCAAATTCAAACTACTTCAATACACCATTAGTCTTCCTTTAAATTTAACATCAATAACAAAAAAATTTAAGGCAGGAAGATTTTTGCCTTATTTGGACCCAAGTTAAAAATTAAGATACAGGTGCTGAGTCCCAGACATTTCATCACAGCTACAGGAAACTTTTTGGGATAGCCTGAACAGAAAATGAACTCAGACTTAAAATTTTCTTTAAATACCAATCAGTCCTCATAAAAAAACATCAGCCAAACCAATGCACGTTATAAACGTTGCATTGATCTACCACAATTTATTTTAAAAATCAAAACCAATCAATAAATTGAAAATTGTAGGCAGATCATAAATTCACTGATGTAGGTAATTAGAATTTTGGACTAAGATATCAGTGAAGTTTACAAACTGTACTTAACTGTCTTTTTTAGGGCTAATTTAATTACCAACCATGAAGAAACAAGCTGATGAATGTTACTTTAGTCAAGATGCTAAGATTTTACAAGTAATTTAAATTAGTCCTTCAGCACTGTACATCATTTTGAGGGGATGCATTCCCTTTCCAGCTGAGAATTAGGGCAGTGTGTTCCTATGTTTGAATTTATTTAAAATACATCCTATAACATTCTATACCCTCCTGTACTGCAGAAAGCAGGAGACTTTAACAACAGTAGCATTGAACTCTTATATTCAACATCCAAGCTAAAGCAGAGGCCCACTGCATCTGTAAATGTGGAATCACACTAAGGAGACTCATTAGCATATTTTGATCCCAAAAATTAGCACACCAGTAGAGTATAGGTGACTTAGCATTCTTGTACTGCACTGCCCAGTAAAAACAGCACTGCCACTGCTAGAACAGGCCACACACCACTCACTACCTATGCCTCACACTGGCCATGCAAAGCCCTAATTCTGGCCCATTAACCTTCTTATTAATTTAGGAGAATCTGCTTTGTGAACTGGAGACTGATTCCAGGCACAGCATGTTAGGAGATAGAATTTGTGCAAGGAATAACAGCAAAGGCCTTGAAAACACTGGCACAGGGTGAAAGCTAAGGTCTCATAACCATAAACAGCTCACTGATGGCAATCACCAGTCACTGAAAAAGTACAGCCTTAAAAGCTGGGAAAAGACTGCTTTAGGTTCAACAAAAGAGCAGCAGCAAAACAAGAAGAAAAACAAGTGACAGGAAAACCTTGGCTATGCAGATGATAAAGCACCTGACACAGCCTGGGAAAGTAACCCAATGTTCCCAAACATTATGCAGCACATAATCCAGGGCAGAGACCAAGGACTGGGAAACATCTCAAATATCTTATTTAAGGACAAGATCCCAAATTAGGGATGGCAGAGAAGAGAAAAAAATTATGTCCACCACAGTTCCAGCTTCCCCTGTCAAAGAGCTCTTCAGCCTGGCAACTTTGATGTGTGAGATTATCAAGCACCACCGTCACTGCAAAGTGCAGTTTTGTACACACACAGATGACTTGGGGCAGGGTCAAGGACTGATAACTTTAAATATATAATTATAATGATTAATAATGTGCAAGAATTATTAGTAGAAAGTGTGCTAGTTTTGAATGTCAGCCCAGAAGTTTTGTTTAAAAGATTAAAACTGGCCTGCATTGTCAGTCTTCTTGAAGACCATAAGCTCTTGAAGACTGTAAGCTCTAACTGGCATGTATACACACATATGCAGCTACAACAGCCCTTAGAGCTATTGTGAAAATAAAGGGGATTTATGAACAGCTGGATCTGATCTCAAGAAGACATCAATATAGGAAAAGGTAAACTCCCAGGCAATATGTCAATACCTCAAGAGCAAAGAAGAAAGGTGGAAGAAAAGCAAGGGACACCATATTTATGAACTGCCCCATGTTAAAACATGAGGCACCTCCTTTTCCACCTTGACTGCACAGCTGAGTAGAATTCAACAGCACAAATCATAGGGAAAGAACTTAAACTCATAACTTAGAATCATAGAATAGCTTGAGTTGGAAGGGACCTTTTAAAGACCACCTCATTCCAACCTGCCTGCCATGGGCTAGGATGCCATTCATCAGATCAGGTTGTTCAGGGCCCCATCCAACCTGGGTCTGAACACTACCAGGGATGGGGCATCCACAGCTTCCCTTGAAAACCTGTTCCAGTACCTCACCACTCTCACAGAAAGGAATTTCTTCCTAATACCTGATTTAAACCTGCGCTCTGTCAGTTTAAAACCACTGCCCCTTGTACTGTCACCGTCTCCCCATATTAAAAGTCCCTCTCGCTTCTTTTTATAAACCCCTTTAAGTACTAGATGGGTAAGATGAGGTCTCCCTGAAGCTTTCTCTTCTCCATGATGAACAACCCCAACTCTCAGCCTGTCATTTAGAAGCAAGACAGGGAAGAATTAACAAAATGTATATCCAAGTTTCATCTATATTTTTGAAAGTTATATAAAATACACCTTTGAATGGAACATCAAAGGACAAGAAATATATTTGACAATCTTTTGCTTTAACATTAGACAGCAAAACCCTGTCATATGAGACACAACCAAGCAAGAACCTCCTTAGATGAAGACAATAATATAAAAACATTTGAAAAGGTTCTATAAACACTAGACTGCAGGCTGTTGTAAGAAGTTACTGGCCTTGTTGAGCTCTCTTCTAATTTTCTCTGGACCAAACTGATCAAGGAAACGTCTGAAGTGAAAAGCATCTATAGCAACAATTTCAGTGTAGCGTCGTTGCCATTCATCCCTAAAATTTGAGGGGGAAGAAAAGTAGATTAGTTGTTTAGTATCAGCCATATAACCCTGATTCAAAATGAGTAATTCCCTGAAGAGCTTCTCTGTTAGAAGCAGTTGAAAAGGTGAACTCGTAACAGACAATGGAGCACTTTTTCTTTGTGAGTTGGGAATGAAAACAGAATCAGAAATGAGACAGGCCTCCCCATAAATTTAGAAATACTCTGGCTAGACTTTGGGCATGAACGTGAAACAAATCTAATTACACAGCACTATTTATCAAGTATGTAAGAACATTGCAAGGTCAGTGTTTCTCTTTCTTCCTCCAACATTTAAATGAGAGTACACTGTGAATTCTTCTATACCAAATGAGTAATTTAGTGAATACACTCTAATGACATTGCTGGAGAAGTAAATTCAAGAGCTCAGAGTTTTCTACCCAGATTCATGGTATTGATTCTTATTTTGCCACACATCAGCTGCACTGTGGCATCTGAGGTATCGTTGTAAAAATTTCTTGTGACATTGCAAATCACAGTTCAGTCAGTATCTTAACAAAAATGTGCATTAAATACATATGTCTCTAAACTGTAAAAGATGTTGGTCTAAGAACCAACATAAGGACAGGTACCACTTATTAGCATTAGTATGGCATTACCAGTACGATACAACTTTCTTAGCTTGTTGGCTCTACTGAAGAGAGCTACATCATGCAAATATCCTATTAAGGCAAATGCTAGAAAAGACTTAAAGGTACTAAGTTTTCAAATTTCTAACATTTGTTTATTCCTTCACTTAAAATACTTATGTGGAACTTTACCTAGGGGTCTTATCTTCGTGGCTCCTTGCCCACCGGTAAGTCTCTGCATAGCCTGTGTACTCACTGTACTGCTCAGTACCTGAAACAAATTATTTTCCAGATTATATATAAAATATGTAGTTTTTTTTTCACTTGACAAACCTTTGACAGGAATCACTGCTTCTCCAAATGAACACGTAGCTCTCAGAAGCAATGGGAAACAGAGAATTTGTATTTGCACCACAATTACAAGATTTCCTTGTAAAGCGCCTTCCCCACAGGTGGTAAGCAGCACCCACCACAGAACATTACGAGTGCAGATCTACCTATGCTGGCCAGTATATAATGGCAAGTGGTCAGCACCAACAAACTACCTCTGTAAAAGCAACAAGACCCAAAAATCCACTGTCTGGATCATATTTGGCTGCTCTTGAAAGGTCTAACAGGGTATCTTGGCAAGTATTAAATGCTGTCAGAAAGCAGCTCCTTAAGGCCACCAGTAATTTTAGCTACTATGCTCTGCTATACCAACTCCTTTTCAAAGGTTTAACCCCACACCAAGAAAGAGCACATCTTAACCGAGAACAAGGATCACAACCTTTCTAAAAGGCTGCCTTTCTTCTAAAAGACCCAAAAGGATCACATTTTATAGAGCTTCAGGACCTTGCTTTCAAAACCTGGGCATTGCACAAATGCCTCAGAAAAATACTCTTAAAGTAATGCCACAGCAAAATCACACCTTTTCCCCCTGTTCTGAGCTCACAACAGCTGAGTTTCAGAAGTAACTACAGAACAGTCTGGGTTGGAAGGGACCCAAAAGGATCATCAAGTCCAACTCTTCAGTGAACTCACAACCTTGCTGTTATTGGCACCGTGCTCTGACCAGCTGAGCTGACCTGTCTGGTGGTTCATGCAGGCATAGTTTGGCACAATTATAAACAGTAAGAGCAAGAAGAGAACTGTTAAGCAATCCCTTAATTTGTGACACCAGCTATGCCTGTAAATAGAACGGGAAAAAATAGGTTTTAAAGAAATGCAAGCTGACAGCACAAAACATCTGCACTAAGACAAGATTACTGCCTAACTATTCCACAGATCAGCAATACCCTGAGAATACAAATGTTTAAATTTAATGTAAGTTTTCCAATCCCTAAATAAAAATTCAATTGAAGTAGAACAATCAAAAACATAAAACTATCAACTTTAAACTTCACTGACAAGGAAATGTCAATGTTTACCTCCAGTATTCTCATGCAGAGGAAACAAGCTGTTAAAAACTGTTTACAATGATGCATATACTTCAAGATATTTTCCCCATTTACCCATATTAATTTTAACTGACAAGACTTATCAATGCTTATTTAACTCATCTGCCCTGTTACCCACACATTATTTATTTAGTCTAGAAGATTATTCATTCTGAGGGTACACAAATCTCACTCAAGGATATTTTGAAAAGTTGCTATGCAAAATGAGTAGGATGGTAAGAGATTCCTCACTGAGTTCACTTCCTGATTAAAAAAATCATCTGAATCATGTGGATGACAGAATATGCCTCTGTATTCACATACATCCATGCCATCAGACAAAGGACAACCACAAGCAGCTTCCATTTTCAGAAATCAGCCTTCTAATTGAATTGCAGGCTATCAGTCTTCACTAAGACTTTCCCTGACATGCACAAAATTCAGTTATTTTCATATGCTTGGTAAAAGTGTCTGAGCACAGAGCAAGAAAAGACAAACAAAGGAAGTATGTGACTCTTTTGAGAGATTTCTTTAGAGGACAATCTAGCAAAACTTCCAGCTTCAAAAAGGAAGCATTTCCTTTGGTGTCTAAGATGGGGAAAGAAAACTCTAGGTCATCAAGATATTGTACCAGGATAGATTAAATGATAGTCAAAGTATTAAGCCAGCTTTTTCAAGGTTCGCTGTTTTCATTAATTTTTATGGAAGTGTAGTGTTTGATGACAAAAGCACCGGGAAACAAACAAGCAAGCAAATACACACACATACACACATATATCTATTAAAAAAAAATCAATAATGGAGAAACTCAAAGAAATCACACAGACTCTAAAGTCATGTCCTAGAAAAACAAAGTTAATGAAAATCAATGAGTTTTCATAAGTGAAGCTCTGGAAATTTGTCAGACAAAAATGATTATTTGACTGGCAAAACTTTTGCCTGTGAACTACTGGGATACAAACTTCTGTTGCTGGGAGAACAGAAGCAGTATGGGATAAGTTGGACATGTTAATGTTTCTGGTGAATCTTTTTTCTTCCCATTAAAAAAAAATACAGGTAAAAAAAAGGCAAACCACAAATAAAGTTCCATGAGAACTTTAAAAACAAGCTACAAAACCTAGAAAAGCTTACCTAAAGTCAAAAGAATGTATATACAAGTACCATTCAAAAATCCATCCTTTGTGAGACTTGTAGAAGTTACAGCACCAGACAAAAAGGGAAATTTCCACGTGTTGGTGTTTATGGGACCTCACCAACTTAGAAAGATTTGCAATTATTACTAAAAATAAATGTACCTTTCTCAGACTCCATCATCTGGCTTTACATTTGCATATGATCTGTACAGCATTATAACGTTTCCAGGGACTGGGAAAAATCCCACCATAGTATTCCTCTAGTATTTCTAATGAGCTAGAAATTATACCTTTGAAGAGGCAAGACCACTAGCACTAAATAAAAAGTAGATGTGAAAATTGCAAGAGTAAAGTTTTGTAGTCACTGACAGAAAGGCACATTTAGTGCCATAAGTGAGAGGAATGTCCTTCTTTCCCTTTCAATCAGTTCTTCCAGTCCTTACCTTGTACCACCATTAGTCTTTGGCTCTCCCAACACTGGCACAATCAGCCTGCTAAATCCAGCTGGAAACCAATTTTCTCCTCTGACTAAATTTTCAGCCAAACCAATTATCTCATCTCATCTCATCTGCTGCCTGAGTAATGTGGTCAGAAGTCTCCAAAACTGCCCTGCTAAGATGTGGTCCTGACTGGCCATTGGTAGATCTGTAGATTTAAAGCAAACATGGAACACAGCTTCATCTGCTCTTAACGCTGCCCGAGGATGTGTGAGCCCCAACAGGGGGAAGAAAGAAAGAAAAAAAAAATCTGAATGGAAAGCACTCACTTTTTCACAGCTCTACCAGAAATGCAGCTGTGGGAATCTCTGCTGTTGCTGCTGACATTTCTGTAGGTAGATGTCTGTGTTGAAGAACTCGACTGTTTGCATGACCAGTTCCATAGTCATTACAGCAGTGATCTTAACCAGATACTGTGAAATCACAACAAATTTAATTTATCTCCCAATTTCTTGGACTCCTCTGCAAATTTAAGCTACACAGTTATACCCATTAGGCCGCCGAGTCAAGATGCATCTCAAAGAATGTAATTTATCAAGAGAATCGTGACACAGAGGAGACTTGGCTAAGAACCAAAGTGGAAAAGCTCCAGGGATTAAATAAAAATGATGGAATGGATATTTCCATTAGAGAAGAACTCCATATCCCAAACACTAATTGCAAAAAACTGAAGTACTCAAGAAAACTAAAATATTGCTGCAGTGAAAAAACATTCTCACCTTTACTTGTCCATGCCAAATAAACATTTTTGTTTGCAGGGGAATGGAAGAAGGTCTTTCAGAACACTAATTTAGTGTTTGCCCCCAGTCACTTATTACCCAGACTGATAGCTGTGCTCTGTTTTTATCCTTCCCAAAGAAGTCTCTCCCAGAGGACAGTGCTTAAAATATGTTAATAAAGTATCATATCCAAAATACAGAACAGAAGTCTCTGATGGCCAAGAACTTCTTTTCTGATTCATTTTTTAAATGTGTAATCACAAAAGCCAATTTATCAAAAACTTTTCACAGAAAAGGCATTAATTCTGGCAGGATGGAAAAACAAAATAAAACACTGTCTTAAAAAGATTACCAAGCATAAGACTGAAAACAAAAGATGCTCTGCCCAGTACAATCAATAACTCAGGACAGAGTAAGACCTGCAAGATTTAAGCTCAAATTTCTACAGTGTATGCATGTGAGAGAAAGAAGTGCTATTGATGGATTTTTCCAAAAAATGTGTTCTAATACCTACAGAAACTCTTGATTTTTGAGACAGCTCAGGTAACTAAACCCAACATTTTTACTATAGCAGACTGAAAAATACAAACATAGTCGTCTATAATATTTACCCAGAGGAACTCTCTGATCATATATTTTTTTGTTATAGTTGCTCTTTAGTGTAAATAAAGTAGTATTACAGCATCATTTTATTCTTTCAGTCATGAAAAATGCTCATTCATGTACAGCACTGAGACACACAGCAGCACCTGTGCTGCTCCAGTTCTTAACAGTCACATATGGTCTTTTGATGCTAACTCTTTAAATCCAATGGATAATAAAACATTCCAAGCTCTATCATAGTGTGGGAAGACAAAGAAAAAACCCTTTCAGCTGAGCTCTGGACAGACAGGATGTCTCCCCCTCAGCAACATACTGGAGAAGCAGGTACTTTTTGACGTAATTAGGAGCCCATAATTAACTTACAAGTAACACAAACACATACATGGAACTTAAAAGATCAAAATCCTTCAGAGACAGTTCCTAGCTGTGGAAATTGTGGCTGTTACCCATATTGCCCAACAGCATTCTTGAGCTAAAGACACCAAGTCCTCAAACACAATTACACTTCACTTTTCTTTCTCCTTTCACAAACTGTCTATGGAGCAGTGTCCCTGTGGTGTTAGGTGGGATGAAGTAGGGGCTCTTTGTCAAACGAGTATCAACTTTTTTTTTTCCTTTTTTTTTTTAATCCTCACAGCATTTAAACATACTAAACTTCAGCTTGAAATGTATTCTGTATATATAAAACCAGACTTAGATGTGAAACATTTTCTGCAAAGACTAACCTGTGATGATAAGACATTCATTGTGATCCAAGACTTCAGTGATGAGCCTTGATACAATCAGTTCTGGATTGATTAAAAACCGAATTTCTTCTTGTACTAGTCCTGCCCCAGTCACACCACCTCCAACAAAACGGTTTGCAAAATCAACCTAACAAAAATACATTCAGGAGGATTATGACAGGATAAGCAAAAAAAAACCAAAAAAACCCCTTTCATTTACCAAGGTAAATAAAATCCTGTACAAATTTCAATTATTCTGTTGAAATCTACTGCTATCACTTAAAACTAAAAGCAGAGGGACTGATTAACATGATCATGCCTTTCTCTTTTTTTCCATTCAACTTCTTAGATAACCTAAGACAAATGAGACATTACACAGCAAAAGAAATTTTGCATCTCAAATGCTCCAAATCCAAGTTGTGTGGGTTTCCCTTGAAGAGGCACATATTTAAGAATAAAACACATGTCAGTAAATGTGAAAGATGAAAACAGCATTCTTTTTAGGGACATTGAAAAATCATGAGCTTGTCCTTTGAAAAGCATTCTGTCCCAACTGTCTACACTGAAACATTTTTAGATTAGCACTGCCCCTGTAACAGTTCTATACCCAAAACACCCTCTTACGAATTCTCCCTGAAATGCACTTGAACAAGGCAAATCACTTTGACTCTAAAGGTTTCTGCTTGAAATAGAGAAGCTCTGGACTATTTTTTTCTGCAATAGTACATATTTTGCAAATTACATTTTCATACAGACAACAGTTTTAAAAGGAGTTTGTTTATTCAATAAAGTAATTACTATTTACTCAAATTAACTGTCCATATAAATTTATAATTTTTAAAAAGTTACTTCATCTTTCAAATGCTATTAGCTTCTTACTGGTTTTTGCTTAGATAGCTGATGAGAGCACAGGGACAGGAGGGGGACAGAAGTTGCTGGGTGTCATGAACACCTGTGTAGATTACAAACTGACCCAGGAGGCAGAGTCCAAAGCACACCAAGAGCCAGCCACTACAGCAGCATGTGTTCCTTTAGTCTATCCTGGAAATACCAACACATTTCAGTTGTTTAGGATTTGCTAAACTTGACTATGATCAAAAAAGTTATATGAAAAGCACTCAGATGTTCAGCGTGCCAGGGCCCCAAAGCACTGTAGCTGTGCTGAGTAGCCTCCCCTCGGGCCCCATCCTTGTCCTGCACAAACACCCACCCCTGTCCTGGCCCTCACCGAGACACATCCTGTGTGGGCCCACGCTCTGCTGATGCCCCCACGCTCACCAGACATCTCTCACTGTCCCTGGTGCCCTGACTCACCACCTTGCCTTTGTCTGATGGCCACCAGCCAGTCAGCAGCAACTGATTGTCACCATCCCTGCCCACTGAGGCTGGGGTCACGGTGGACTCCTGCACTGCCCTGCCTTGGCCATGCTGCTCCCTGCTGGAGTGACTGCTCTTCATCTGAGAAGAGATATTTTGTTTGATAAGACTGGAAATAGCCAGGAGGAAAAATACCACATCCTAAGCAATGCTCCCTTTTACAGAGTGCAACACTAGAAAAATGGTCATTATTGGGCAATTGCTGAGTTCTTCATTATATCAGCACACATTTGAGTGCTCAAGTTTCATAAAGTCATGAGACATTTTAAAATGTGAGCAAAAGGCATTGCAGAAAAAATATCCTCCTAGTCTCCTTCCTCCTCTTCCAATGCTGTACTTGTCCCTGGCTAAAAAAGTTCTAATTTTTTTTTTTTTTTTGTAAAAGAATTCTAGAAGGCAGGTTTTTTTGGTATTTTTGTTTTGTTTTTTTTTTTTTAGAAAAGCAGAAAGCAAACAACTAATTTGAAAACTCAAACATGTTACTTCCTATAGATATGGACAGGACATCCTCATTATGAATTTCTTTTGCTGACTGCCTCCCAGACTGAAACAGTGGTGCTGGCAGCAGCAAGAATGTCTCCTGGAGCACTGACCTGGTCACTGTCTGGGGCACAAGAATAATTTTTTTTTTAAATAAACTGAAACCCTTGACAAGTCATCAAGATCACAGTCTGAATCTTTTATCTTGTCAATCTTTGATCCTGGCTTGAACCAGAAGACCTGAAGCTGTCCAGGATTTGTGATTTTCTGTCAGCCCTTTCTGTAACAGGTACATGTGCTACCTAGAGGAGCTGGGGAACATTGACAGTATTGAGACTGCCCATGAAATTAATTTTGATCCGTTTTTTTACGCTGCATAACATCTTGTCATTTAAGTAAATTGAGGATAAACAAATAACTTTGTTAAGCTGGCAGACCATGAAAGTATGACAAAACCATGAAAGCCACATTAACTGTTATATGCACTTACCTGTAGCATACCTTGCCCATTGCTTTCAATGGTGCCTTCATAGGTGACATGCAATCTAGACAGTTTTTTCTGAGATCTACCATTGATGAAAAATATTGTACAGAAAGGATAATTTCAGAACTCCCACACAAAAACATTCATTTTAAAACAAAACTCACCCAAACCCAAACTGCTTACACACCTTAAACATAAGGTGCTTTAAATAAAACCCACAAAACCCCTGACAGATTAAAGGAAACATGTTTGCCTTGCAGACACAATGTTTAACATAGTCATTTGTTCAGTTTCTCCACCTTTTACCATAAAACCCCAAATCTGAAGTTCTAAGTTCTTGTTCCACATGAACTCTCTAACCAGCAATAAAGCTGCAGTACTTGTGTTCATGCTGGCTATCAACCATACTTCATTATATTTCCTGTTATTTCTTAAATCAAGCCAGCCCTCTCTATTTTCCCCCACTCAAGCAACAGCACCAAAGATATGCTACTGTTTTAAAACTTCTCCCAAGACTTGTTTTCTTTACACACAAACATATGGGAAAACTCAGGACACAAACTACTTGTGGCAATTCACCCACTGCCCTCTGTATTTCCTTCTGCAACAATCCATAGCAAACACTGTCTTCTGTAGTACTTTCCGACCTGAATCAATTCCAAGTGAATGACATTGAGTTAACGTGGACTTAAGAAATTTCTTACATGAACAGGACGTTTGACTTACCTCTCCCAGTCTGGAAACTCCTGGAGACACTGCCTGGTAAACGTCACCAGTCCCGTAGGTTCTACAGGCAAACCAACCCCAAAGGAAAATGTATTAACTGTGGGAGCTTCAGCCCTTAGATTATGTTAACTGGCAAGCTTTGAAAACTACAAACATCACTCTTGGTAGATACCAAGAGCTTAACTTTCCTCAAGAGTGGCTCTGATTCTTCCTCTGACTCTAACTGAAGACAAGTAACATGAAGACTAAAATATTTACTTCTCTTCCCACTTGGCAGTTTGAGTATTTTAGTTTTTCCAGATCTAGGAAAAACTATTTCTTAAGTGATTTTCATTTTAACAACACTAAACATTATTAGAAAGATCCAGTAGTTGAAGTAAAATGTGCTGCTTTAGAGAAAAAGAGATTGTGAACCTTTAAAATCAACAACTGTTCAGTGTCAACAGACAATCCAGAGAGTATTCAACCTATGCATGGAGGAAGCAGCAGCTCGTATTTCCAAGAAAGTCCAACTATGTCAATAAGGATGCAGTGTTAGCAGATTCCAAATCAAGAAGTTTTTAACCCTGCCAGGACGCTGGTGAAATTCACTGTATTCCAACTGAGAAAAGACTCCTGCCCTCAAGGGAAAAAGAAGAGCTGTTGCTCTTTGCAGAAAGGATACAGTATCATCTTTTCTCCTCATTTTACTCAAAAAAGTTCAGTTTTGCAACAGAAATAAAATATCAACATTTTATTAGGTGATATCACCCTAATGAAAAACTTCTATTGAGATTTATTTCTCAGCTACAGTAAGTCTACTGTGCTGATTTGTGAAAACATTCGGAACAGTGTGTAAAGCACAAATGCATCCTTCTAAAAAAGCCTTAAGAGGTCCTATGCTTTTCTTTAAAATTTAGGTAAAAAAAGGGTTACGTTCGCTGAAAAAAAGTGCATAGCTTTCAAGCAGAGTAATCAAGTGCTCTTTCACAAGTGAATTCTGGTATCAGTTGTGGTATTCTACAAATCAAGCGTTCACCCTTTGAGCACAAAGTCTTCCATGTCCACTGTGTTCTTTTACAGAGAATTCAATTATTATTTACAATAAAAAGAGTTGCAGAATTATTACAGTAATTTATAGAGCTAAGCTACTTCAGACCTACTAATTCATGGGACAAAAAAAGAATAAGAAATGGGGTATTTTAAAGGTACAATAGGAATTTTTAATTCAAGAAAAGAGCATTCAAGAATCTCATTAAATATTATATAAAGTTTTAATGTTAGGGACTCTAATATGGTAGTTTCATTAAGCATGTTCCCATCAGATTTCACATGCACAGGGGCTCAGGGACAGCTGCCTAAATTTAGGATCTGGTTTGCACAAAAACATTATTACTCAAGTATTAAAAAAAGCTGGTACACCGTATCTCTTCTCAGTCCCACACATAGATCACAAGTTACTTTCTACCACAGAGATTTAGCTCTATTGACATTGCTTAAAGTCTGACAGCTGAAATAGGATATAGCTGCATTTACTTTGTGGTGAATTAAAACGAAGAACTGAAGATGGTCTGAACCAAGTAAGGGGCTTTTATATTTAATAGTTTAAATCTGTCTTTCCTTTAAAGCAAACCCTTCTGTGAAAGTATGAAGTTAATAGTAAAATGTTGACACGTAAAGAAAAAGCTCCCTATAAAGAGACTACTATAATGGCATTGCTGCAGATCTGATGTATGCTACTACAGTAAAATCTCTTTCTCCCCAAAAATGCAATATATAAGCTATGGTAGTTACCACAAAAATAAATCTGTCTTTGAAAACTTATGCAAATGTTAAAAATCTGTGGTAGTAACAGAAGATCTGACTGCACTAAATTCTCCAACAGCAGGATATATCTCATAGTCTTACTATCATTTGTTTTATTTGAACTGGGCAAACTTAGAAACAGCTTTGCTTTGGAACCATGGAAGGGAAAAACCTGAAATACTAACACAAGTAGGGGAAAATCCCTCAGAACTACAAACATTATAGTCAAAAGACTAAACATGCATTCTGCAGGAAATCTGAAGCTTGACTCAAAATCTTTAAGCCTGTGATTTTTATGACTGTAATGGTGCCAAGTTCCCTCTACACCCTCACTCTAATGTGGTAAGGCAANCTACAGGGGGCTAAAATATATCTCTGTATTTTAAACATACCCCATATATGCATACATATATATTTATATATATTTATCAGAAAAAATAAAACAGAATGAGCTCTGGGCAAAAAATTTGCTTGCATGCATCATACATATGGTAAGAACTGCCATTATTATGAATATCAGTGTACTTTGCAAGCTGACTATTGTTACATACTTCCATCATGGCTGCATAGCCATTTCTAAATTTAATGGGATTAAATTTTTCATGTATCTGCTTTGCAGCTCAAAAAAAGAATAAAGGATATACTTTTTTCTGTGACTCTTCTAAAATAGCAGAAAAGGGTCTTAAGTTTCTCAGGCTTTCTTGGTGACCTCCCTTCAAACAATCTGAAAAACAGGCAATAAAAGCAAACAATTAGATTTCAGGGACATGGTGCATAGCAATTAGTGCTACTTACTAATTGCAATTTGATTTTTTGTAATTATTATGCACACATTTAATTAGTCTTGCATTTAAGTACTATACTGTAGAAAGAACACTCTAGACAGCCCCTCTGTAATGCAAGATTTTAGGAGTAATGAGTTTATTGACTTGCTACATTTCTGATGTAGATGCCAAGTGAGTGCCTCTCTCACTTGCACCAATTTTCTAATACCAAGCAATGTAATTTCAATATGAACATTTTGGAAAGCTACTAGTTTTATTTGCAACAAATTGAAACGTTTAACAGGCCATTAGGTGACCAAGGGGTGAAAACATGTATGATGAGTACTCCAAGATCCAAATGTCTTACCCCCTTCCAGCTCAGTGAGTTGCTCAGAAGAATTAATGCAACCGTGTTGCTTTCACAAGCTGCACTGCACCAGCAGCATTTCTAAAGAAAAGAACCTTTCCCCAACAGAAATGGCTCCATCCACTGGGCTGTTACTGCCATTCTAACAGTCATTTGTAAAAAACCTAAGCATTAAAAAGAAGAATCCTATTTTTAGCCATTAAGTGAATGTATACTTTTAAGGTCAGCTGAAATACTTTTACTGCATCATCTATCTTCCAGCAACTTGAACACGCATTACTTAATTTCACTTCCAACAGAGTGACAAGGCATTGTAATTGGTAACACATAATGGAATATATCTGGAAGGAAGAACAGCAGTGACTTCAGAAATAATACCCTTTGAATAGGGAGTTTACTAAAAGATGTCTGATCCACTGAAAGCCCGGAGGATATAAGATTCCCCTCAATAAATAATCTAAGTAAAAGAATGACACAACATTATTCATTTGTTTCTGTGTAGTGGAGTGACAATCTGCCTTTAAAACCAGAATGCTGGGAGGTGAATTGAACTAGATTCAGCAAGGAAGTGAACTAGATGGTTTTTAGCATTTAAAAATTCTTATGATGTATACAGACTGAAGAGATCAATTGCATCCAAAATCTATATCAAATCACAGGGGTTAATTTTATTAACATATTATTCTTTGAACAGTGAATCAGGACTTTAAGAAGGTAAACTCCAGACTTAAACGGTCTATTCTAAAATGGGCCTATATGCAAGTTCTATCAAGGCCTCGAGCTTGCACAGCTAAAAAGGGGTTCATAAAAGGAATTAATGTGTCCCTGTTGTGTGCAGGTGTTGCCTAAATTACCCCCAACCTCTTATCTGGAAGTCTCATTTGATATGAAGCCTTTAAACTGGGTAATTAGTGTATCAGCCTGATCATGACTTTACTCATTTTTTTGCCTTTTCACATCAAAGTGACATCTTGCTTACATTGCAAACCCTCAGGAGAGAGTTTTTCATGTCACAAAGGCAATATGTAATTCAGTATAAACAGCAGGCTGAGCAGCAAAGGTGAAGAACTTGAAGAAGTGCACCTGAAGTAAGCCAGGTCAAGCTAAAACCAGTCATATTTGTGAATGCAACAGGAAAAGCAAGTGATATTTACAAGACTCAAAAATCCTGGCCTGATCGTACCCCATTAATTTAACCAAAGACATAACATGGCAAAGTTACAAACTTTTTACCTTGAACCTAATTTCTGAAATAATAAATTAGGCAAAATTATGAAAATTTTAAATTTTTACGAAAATTTAAAGAATAAAGCTATATGAAGGCATCACTAAGATACTAAATAAAATTCTTCTACAAGTGCTGAGACACAGATCTTACTAAAAAAACCATCCAAAAATCTAAGCGGAAACCATTTAATTTCCTGACAGAACCACCTAGGGCCAAAATCCATTAATTTCAATTAAAGAACTCATCCAAATGAAGTGCACCGTAAATCAAATGCAAAGCACTGCAAGTATCCTTTCAGGTGAAGTAATTGAAATCTTACTGGCAATGCATGTGTAGCTGTTTGCCTTTGTACAGGACGTTCCCACTGCCATGCAGTAACTCCGCTTTCTCAGATACAGGAGCTGAGAAGACCTCCAGGACTGATCACCAAACACAGATGCAAATTCATCTCTGGCTCTCCAGCCAAGCCAGGGTAGCAGCAATGTTAATCAAACAGAAGACCTCCACAGAGGTACATTTAAGCATTTGAGGCCAGAGATTTTAAAACATAAGAAAGTAGATGTGTGAACTTTCTGTTTATGACATTGCAGATTGTTAAAGTCATTGCAGCTAAATAAAAAATCTTTCCAAGCAAATACTCAGACACTTAATTGTTCTGAAGAGAAATTCAATACATGAGAAATAAAATACTAAAAATAGTAAAAACTGATATTGGGAGAATGTAAAACTGTCAGTAAACACACAGTAAAGTTACAAGGCAATAGTTCATACCATTTCAACAATTATTACAAAAACGTGTACTTTTTTTGCATTAGCATTTTCCTAAAAATTTTGGGGTGGGAAAAAAAGCATTTTAAAAAGTGCAATCAATATTCTGGTTTTGGCAGTCTTGACTGTCAACTCAAAACTGTTGTATTTGCAACCAATATTTCCACTTTCTAAAGCTAGAGTCAAAAGCTCCAAAGAACCTCATTCAAACCACTTCCAGTTCTGAGGCAAGTGGATTTCAAAACAGCATGGAACTTCAAAGGGTGCATGGAAAATGACACAAGAGAAACCTATTTAAGAACATTAGGAGCTTCACAAAAGTGACCTTAGCATGCATGGAGTTTACTGGGGAGAATTTGAACCAGCTTAAGTAAACAGTTCCCAAATACATTGTTTCTGATTAAGGTAAAATTAAAATACAGTATATACTTGTAAAATTTAATTTCCAAGGAGTTAAATTGCTCCCCCGATGTTACTCTAAGAACTGGCTCCAGCAGGAGCCATTACAATCACGATTTAATCTCCCAGTTCAATAATTTCATAATGATATTTCCATACCCAGGCTGGGTTTATTTTCAAAGACAATAATCATGTCTTTACATTGAAGTTGGAACCTATTCTAAGACCCAGAAAGGTGTACACACTGTAACAATATGCAAAAATTTGCAGTATGGACCATACTTCAAAGAACGATTCCCATTCATAAATCCATGGCATTCCATGGGTACTCTTTGCAGAAGTGTGGATACACGATTTTGTACTTGTGATCCCTACAATTAACCATGTGAACTTTTTCCTACAATTAACCATGTGAACTTCTTCCTCCACTACCCCACAGGCACTAGAAAGTGTCTTTGTCTTTACTGCTGGATTTGAAGACACACTTGTGTTGTTTCTTATATTTTAGTGTGATCTCACTAAAGATAACGTAACATCTAAACAAATAAAAAACATTTTACTAAAACCTCATCTTCTCCTACAAATAAAAGTCAAAGAAGGATTTACATGGAAGTCATATGGATAGATGAATTTCACCCAGTAAAAGGACTGAGCAGGAGGAAGGATAAAAAGTTAAGGTAGAAATGAAAATACAGATGTTTCCTTCGACCTCAACAACAGAGCTATTCACTAAACAGTTTTAGTCTAAGCTATTGGATGACAAAACACTTGGAAAAGAGAATAACCCAAATATCTTGCTTTTTCTATTTTGCTGCATTTCAAGCCTATGCTTGTCTGATGTATATATACATGTAGGGGTGGAAATAATATGCTTAAGTATATTACTGTCAAACTTGTATTGCCCTCCATAGGATTGAGAGCTATTTTGACTAAGTGGCTGAGCATCCTCAGTTGCTGAGCATCCTCAATGGGAACCACTGAAATTTCATGCTTATACACAGCACCCTACAGGAAAAACTAATATAGTGTTGAATGGCCCAATAACTTCATCATTTAGGACTGCATTAGTTGTACTGGGGAGCACATAAGAGGCATCTCTTTCATCTTTCTTCTGCAATTCCCAACCTCTTGGAATAAAAAAACCCCCAAAAATAAAGTGGAGTTCCAGGAACAAAAGAGAAATATAAACCTCTCTCTTTTTCAAAAGCAGTATCATATTTCTAATTAAGTATTTTTTGAGCTCTGACTTCCAATACTAAGCACAGCTTATCAAAACACTGTTTCAAAAGGATTCTCTCTCAGTATGATTTGACATTTTTTATTCAATTGGGCTCAAGGCAACCTTAGTCACATCCACATTAAGGACTGCCTATAGATATTGGTGTATCTAAGGTCAAAGAAAGCTGTGTGCTTCAATGTGCACAGAGAGAGAGGAGCCCACCATGTAAGATTTGGAATGTGTCTATAATTATGTGTGCTGATCACAAAATTGCATGGGACAGAGAACAATTTCATTCATTAAATATATGAAAGCAAACCTCTTTACCATATAGGAATAACTGAAATTATGTTAATTACCCGTATCCTTTGCCTCAAGTATTTTCTGAGAAAGCTGTTTTGGTTGATTATTTATTGGGTGGAGTTCCCCCCATGCAGAAATATATATCTGCCTTTTAAAATGGAGTTTTAAATCACTAAAACTTCACTTCAGTGAGAAAGGTAGGAGATAGGACCAGTCAAGGACTTTTCATGAAGAATGGAGCTGCAACAAGTGTTTCATTGCTATAATTTATGCTTCCCTTCCCAAGGGAAACAAATTACACATGTTTCAATCCTGGAACTTAACTGTATTTTGTGAACAGCAATACCCCAGACCCACTCTGGTCTCCAAAGTACCCCAGGGGGTGTGCAAGACAATCCACTAGGCTGCAGGAAGAATATATTTTTGTCCCAGTCATTAAATAGAAAACATTTTAAAGTAATGCTTATTTCATCTTTATCTCATCCTTTCTAAATTTTTTTGCATCAATATTTTAGTAAAGTAGCACATGTATGTAAATCCTAAGTAAATAAATATGAATACATTGGAGGTGCATGCTCAAAAATATTTTACTGATAGGTATGCAAGATCAAAAATATTTGGAGACCACTGCCCTAGACAGCTTTAAATACTTAAACATCAATTACATAATGCAAGATGAGGAAACCTTAGCAAATTTAAAACGGGGCATTCCTACATCCAATATAAAATGCAAACCCTTATTAGAAAGTCCTGCAGCCACAGAAAACATTGTAAGTGTAAATTAGAAGGAAAACTACTTAGAATATCACAACTTCACTTTATGAAATTTGGACTTAATGGAAATCAAAAGCAGAATAATCCAAATGAGAAATTCCTTGCAGAGAGATGAAAGGCAGGCAAATCAACCATCCCTCTGTTACACAAAAGGAAATGCCACTGTCCACATCTTGCACTTCCCTGTAAGAAAACAGAGCACAACTGTACAGAAGTCAGGCACAGCAACCTCGGTTCTGCTTTTCTGGTGCCTGGTGTGTGCCTCTTCCAGTCAACAGGAATTCTATCTTTCTGTATTAAAACTGCCTTCCTTCTCTCTGCTTATAAAGGGATGTCATTTTAGAGTTTTCTAATTTCCTTCATATCAAGCAGGAGAAAAACAAAACATTCAATATTTCAACCTCATGGGCAATTTCTTATTTACTGTGATGTGTCATAGGTAGAAGCTGTCGTCATCTGAGAAGTTATTTAAGAGCACTGCACTATTCAACAACCTTATGTTGAATTAGAATTTCATCTCTAGATTAAATAATGACTTTTAAGAAGTGTGTAAACAAAAAAATGGAGGAATGTAATTTTGTTGGGAAATCTAGATGCAAAAAACAATCTTTCATCGCAGACACTCCCATATTGCTGTTGTCCCGGCAAGGGCAGACAAACGACATTGCCTTTGTTCAGGAAAGAATGGAATTATTTTATTATTTTGCAGACTCATTTATATCTCTTACTTCGCTTGAGTGGGATAGGGCCATTGGTCATTGACCATCCACCTCTTGGACATGATTGGTGAAACCCTACAACACCCATTTGAAACCATTCTCAGGCAGTACCAAAAGACCTGTAAAATAGTTTACAAAAACTCTCTATCTGTTTATGAGTAGCACCGTGTGAAGGCAAGGACTTTCTCAAAGACACCATCAGAATGCTGGAAAATATCTCAGCAACAAGCTATCAGCATCCACACTCCCATACACTCACATCTCTCTTGTCTGTGCTTTTCATTTTGAGTTCTGCTTATTGTGGCAAGTAACTTGGAGCATTATAAATCTGTTTTAACAAAAGGTTTTGGTAATTTCTGAGTCCTAAAATACATCAGGTTGATATCTGAACTTGATGAAATGATAAGATGCTAACTCCAAGTACTCAACACCAGAGAATAGCGGGGTAAAATGTTTTACCCTGGGGATCTAAAACAAAGGACAACCAACAGCATGGTACAACTAAGTTCTGGACTACCTGACTATATGTACTAAGCTAAAAAAAATTCAGATTCAGTACTTTTTTAATCACTACAACAAAGTAATTATGCCAGCTTCATAAAAATAGTGGCCTTTTAAAGCTATTTAAAGAGTATTTCCACATTTACCAAACACAAATGTTGATTTAAATTTTTTTACAGAATATTACACTCTACTTAAAGTAATCCGTCCAAAGCGAATCAGTTCACAGGCCTAAAGTAGGTATAACAGAATGAGTTTTCTAGGATCAGTGTCCTTTAACCCAGAAAATCTACAACCACTTATCAGAGGAGCAATACATCTCAGTCCAAACCAAGTTCTCTCAAAGTCATTAGATAATTTATTCCCCAGAGAATATTCATTAGTGTTGTGAAATTGATGTTGTTTATGGAGAGATAATTGCATTACTGGTAAATTAGATTTCAATTCTCCTGCATAAATGTACCATACAGTTTCCCATTTCCTTTCATATATTATATATTCCATAAAAGAAATATATCTTAACTAGTGTGTTTTTCTCCTCATTTCCAATCACTTGAAATTACTTTAAAGGTTTGTTTGATAAAGATGAAGAAATTCAGTCCTAGTGGAATACTGGTGGTTTCAGACCAGAGCATCCACGAATATATGTGCCAGAAGATCTACCAGGCTTATGCCATTAGACTTACTGCCTTCAGTTATGAATTCAACCCAGTGGCTTTGATGGGAGCTATCACATCTCCAGTTTACCTATGGAGTTTTTGAACAAGGAAAATGGAACAGTTCTTCTAACTTGACGCAACAGCTGAAACAGATTTGTAGCAGGTCAAAGACACAGCAGAAGAAAAGCAGGTCCTTGACAAACCTGTGCCCTTTCCAGAACACTGACACAAGATAGCAGACATTTTTCCTTTCATTTTGCTTTTGCATACAACCAAACTAGACAATTTCCTAAATTACCAAATTCTATAGTGTCTATAGTGTAATTACAACTATCACCACAATTGACTATTTTAAACTCTGCAACCAACATCATAAATGTAGAGTCAATGCAATTCAGGCTCTATATTCAACCAGAATGCAATTTGCAAGAAAAAATCATCAATAAGATAAATAAAATGGTCAATTCAATTCTTTCTTTTGTGATGGCTTATTTTTGCATAAATCTGCCCAATCTATTGTCATCATATATATTATAGTAGTGTTTTTTTAAAAAGAAAAATTGAGCACCCTAAATTTAACTTGATATTTTGAACAGAAGCAGTATTTTATGCTATTTAGTATAATCTAATGTTTGACCACTGAATGGATGCCATTCTATCTACTAGAATTCATAAATATTAAAGCTCCTAAACTATGAATTCCATTTTATCAACTATACTTGAAGTGAATTATGTTATTAATTACTTAAGACTCATAATAGTCTCATCCTTGCCAAGGAAAAAAAGGAAGAATTCAATTCTATTACTGAGTATTTAATTATACACAGGTGACTTTCAGTCAGTAACAAGATGAGGAATCAAAATGGACAGTGTCACAACACACCATTAAACCAAGTGCTTCAGTGTCAAAAGAGGAATGGCTACTTTTATTCTCCTCTCATTTGGCAAGACTAACAGCAGGAGAGGAGAGGTAAAACATAGATGATGTATGTTAATACAAACACATACAACAGCCTTCCTCCCAATCAGCTGCACTTATGTCTCTATGAGTCTTAAATTTTAAACTATCTTGCACTGACTCTCCTGTTCTGTCAAACAGATTTGTACCTTGGGAGGAGTAGGGGTGAAACTTACAATATGGTAGTTAATAGCACATAAAAACCTAAAGCAGGGAGAGGACTGGGAGGAAAGAGGGAACATATCAGCATTTAAATGTAAAAACCATAATTATTTTATAGTGTATAAAAAGATAATAATGTCTGAGTCTCCATAAAGTGAACTGATAAAAGACTGCTGTGTAAAACCAAAAACACAAGGAAACTTACACAGTTGTGTTCCTAACTTAGAAGTCACAAATTTCAGTTTTTCAGTCTCACAGATTTGAGGGGAGGACTGGGAGCCTTTTGTATGAATGTAGACAGGACATGGATAAAGGAATCGAGGAACACCACCTTTGCTAAAGAAAAAACCCTGAAATGTTAGCATCCATGCACTCAGTAGTTTGGCTTTGTTAGGGAACAACAGCAGATTATTTTTTGATACCTAAAGCACAAAGTAATTTATTCACAGTCATGTAACAGATGAATTATGCTGAGGAAAGAAGTAAGTCTGAAAAAAGGTACAGACCATAATACTGTGGGGACAAAAGGTTGCTGTGTGAACAATCTGTTATGCCCATCCCTAAGCAGACAGAGCAGCGCAGCAGCCTCCAAAGCCTTTACATCAAAACATTTTATAAACAGGAAAAAAAAGTCACAAATATTTTAACTTCAGTCATTGCCTACTGTCTTTTGAGTACATCCAGATTCCCAAAAAGCTTTTTTTAAAATGCTGAAAATACACACTGTAATGAACCAAACCCTGTCATCTTTACAAGTCTGAAACAACAGCTGAAAACATGACAGTTTACTCTGTCCTTGCTACTAAAGAAGTAACTTTGCAGGGCAGGAAAATACAGAGTTGACAGGAAGAAAAAATACATAAGATACTATCTATCGTCCTTCTCCCCCCTCATTTTAGATTTTAACTAAGGCAGGTAATACACAGTAGCAGAAAACTGTACAGTCTTGTACTCTCTCCACAACTCTTCTGATTACTTTTATTCTACCAATCCCACTCTCACTGACACATTCCCTCAAATTTTATCCACTGCCTGTCACATTTTGTGTTCTACTTCACTACTCTGCTTATTATCAAATTCAAAATACAGGGGTGTAGGAGAATGGATTTGCTGCAATAAATGGTTAAGTTAAAAAAAGGACTGGAAAAGGAAACTACTTATCTAATAAATGCATTAAATGGCAAACACTGAGGAAGAGCCACTTTTAATCCTCAGTAACCAGAGGACAGTAGCTTCCCTTCTTTTCTCCAGTTTGGCAACAATATAGGTGTTCTTGCACAAATAAAAATGGCTTTCTACCCTATGTGACGAGAAGCTGAGCACTGCGTCATTCATAATGCAAAAGGAAGGCCTGAAGGTTGTCTGCTCTATTCCCCTTCTAAATAACATTGTTGGACCTTACTATGATAGCATCAGGCAGCCAAGTCAGAAAAGAATATTGGACTGCCTGGAACACAGCTGAAAATTCTGAATGGTTAATACTTTATACTGATCATTCTTTGAGTCTATGGCAGGAAAATATTTACCTAATAATTTGCCAAGGCTTAAAAAGTAGTGTGCAATATTATGCCCTGAGCCAACCACAAGTAGTGCACTGTACTACTGTCCCCTTGCATTGCTCTGCAATGTTCATAGATGAGAATACGAATTTACTCCAGTTATTTAACAACATTTTATTCTGTAGTTGGTAAGAAATTATCCAACTTGCTTAATTTAACTACTTGGTTTATAAAATGTTTAAGTTACAACAAAAACCAGTAGCCTAAAGTCCTTTAAAATTACCACAAAATACAGCTAGAAGTGTGCTGTCAAAGAGAATGCCTTCCAGACCTTTCACTATCCTCTTTCACTGCTCTGAACATCAATATTTTTAATGCACCAATGGTACTTTTCATTTATTTGTTCTTAGGAACTACTGGTGGAAAAGTACACTGAATTGTATAGCATAATAATGCCCACCGACACTTCTGTAACCCACTGCACTCTTGGGATAAACACCAAGACAGTGACCCTGGTCTCTCTTCTGAAATACACAACATAGATAAACCTGTGATAGCCCTTAAAGGCAGCAGCCACCAAAACCATTGTTAGTATATCCGCATGCCTGACAATTTATTCTGGGAAGTTCGAGTCTAATACAGCTCTCATAATACACACACCCAAGTGTGCTGGATCACAGGTAATACTGTTTTTGTATTTGATCTCAGCTGTCAGAGCACATACACTACATCTGTTAACAGTGAGGAATAAGAAAAACTCTAGATCAATAATCTATCCAAGCTCCAGCCTAATAAACCTAAGGCTGATCTACACAGACTTGTATGGAAGTGCCAAGAAACAATGAACTCGTATTTCTAATCTACAAGTCCATGTGAAACATAATATTCTGGAGCAGAAAATGTCTCCATCTACTTCCCTCATTTAAAACTGAAATAAGCATATTTAAATTATAAAAAAGATGTGAAGAAAAATTTCTAATCAAATCTGTTTATAAGTTAGCACTAAGAAAAAAAGAATAAATGTTTGCTTAGACATCAAGTATCTTTAAGTAAATTCTTATTGTGGCCTTCTTAGGCTAACTTGTAGCAAAGAAGCAAGGTTAATTTTAAGGTGCAGCTCTACAACTGCCTTAAAATAATGGTATGGATGCTGAAGAATGAAGTCCTATTGATCTTACTTAATGTGCAGATCACCACTGATGACACAGGAGACAACAGAAACACGGCTGGGGAAACATCGAGCTTTAATTTAAATACACACAGAACACTTGAAGCACAACTAAAATATACCATTCACAGATGATTGGCTTATGAGGAGGCAGGGAATTGTATCAATCTAATTATGCTAGAGCAAGAGTGTGTCTGTGCATGCTCATGCACACAAAAAAATTTGGAATATTAATCATTTCTTCCTGTGCACAAGGTCCTTTCTTACACAGATGCACAGTTTTCTTGTCCCTTAGAGAGAATAGGAAAAAAGACAAAAAGCAAAGTAGTGAATTTAGTGACAGAAACATAAAACAAGCGAGTTTCTCCCCATATTTTCACGGCAGGGTTATGAGGTTCATTTACTGCCAAGTGCCATACCTGTTGAAGTTAATGTCTGGATAACTGGAATACTCAGACTTCATCTTCGCATTGCGACGTGGAAAAGTACAGAAGAAAGCATTGGCCAGAAAGCTGGCAATCTGCTCCTGTGACATTGTGATGGAGTGATTCATCTTCTGTTTCAGCAGAGGTATTGGCTACCAACAAAAGAAGTGAGAGGGAGGAAGGGGCAGGGGAGAAAGGAGGGAAGGAGAGAGAAGAATAATTAGCTTACCCTTTTTGACAGAAAAAACAGAAGAACAAAATTACATTTGTTACATTAGAGCAAGAGTAATTTAGGCCATTGGTAAGGCCTTTAATCAGCAGCACTCTTAAAGTCAAGAACAGTTTATTCAAGACAATTCAGAAAGGGCTTGCCTGGCAAACTGCAGATTTCTAATCAATAATAAAAAGAAAGATCAGGAAAACACAACTTATCAAACAAAACCATCGGGAATGCAGAGGGGAAAAAATAAATGGGATGTTGCAAATCCTGGGCAATGTTAAAAACTGAAATAAAAGTCCACTTTCAATAGCTGTATAGTTAAGAACCCTTAGGGAATGCTTTCAGCTACAATAACCATGCTTTAAACTTTACAAAGAAACAAGAAAGTCATGCCACATCATAACTCTATGGCTTGCTTTGAATTTTTTTGCCATCCTACTTGAAGAAATAACACTGATGGTATTTGTAAGAAGTGTATTATTATCCATTCTTTTATAATCAGAATGAACAAAAAGCTCAGCTTCACTTTGGTCTTCAGTTTGAAGTTTTATTTTACTCTGGTCAGAGTTTCTTTAACATAAAAAGAAATAAAGGGGCAGAGGGAACAAAAAACTCCCCAACTTGAAGTATTATACATCTTTGATTTTATCAGGCATTAGCCTTCTGATTTGGAGCACTGGCTCACAACATTAATGGTATTAATTAATTTTTTTAATTATGTGATAATATGGAGCATGGCAGGGGTACATCATTCTGACTGCTAAGGAGTCCAATAACAACAATTACAATGAACCCACTTGACAGGAGAAAGAGAAAACAGTTTTCAACTCCTTCCAAAATTCTCAGGCATCATCATTAGCCTAGCCCCAGTACAGCTACATTTTCATTCTTCTAGTTGTGAATACAGAAACTGCTGTTGATTTAGACTGTTTGAATACACAGGTTACTCCAGAAAACAAACAAATTTTCCTTCATTCTTGTAACTACTACATTCACGTTCACTGAATCTCATTCTGTCTTCTGGCTCTTTAATTAACAAGCTATATTATGATGTCTGAATTCACACAGCTAGAGGAAGAAAAAAAGCCTGAGAAGCCCACTCTAGTAAGTTCTACAAACCTATAAAAATAGAATTTTTTGGATAGTGTTATACTGGAACAAATTTATCTTTATGTCTAACTAAAAAAATTAGTCTGACAGAGATCTACACAATTTACATTGCCTAGCAGTACATGATCTTTATAAAAGGCATTACTGCATGCACTTTCTTGTGCTTGACTTTGTGTTCAGAAAATTCATAGCATTCCCAAAAAATTCCCTCATCCAGTTACCAGCAAAAAAAATTTTAAAAATACTCATAGCTTGAAATTATGTATCTACTTCAGGACCCTTGCAGCACAACAAACTAGGGAGAGATTTTCCCTGGTGATTCCCAACAGAATCAATTCAGAAAATGGTAAGAGAGGAGTTTACAAATTGTTGTTACCCTGCTAATACGTTACTTACCATACACCCTCACTTGACCAGCCCTACTCACTTTTATCAGCTTTACTCCTTACAGGACTAATTCCCATAGCATTAATAGAGAATTAGTTAAGGTTTGTATGTATGCAAGTACTATATGCTCTAAACAGAATAAAGTATGTTCCCAAGTAAATGAAAGCTTTATGAAAATACCACTTCTAAGATTAAAAAAATTCCAAAATAAAAAATTAGATGGTTTCAGATTATTCCATTGTTCTGGTTTCTAAGCATGATTTTCAGCCTGAAATGTTGCATGGTCATTTCATTTAAGAAATGCAAGAAGCAACTTCAGCATACAGAAAGGAAAGTTTTACTGAAATTCAGGCTAAAACTGTGACAGTGAGATTTACTTTTTTTTTACATTCTATTACATAATTCCAGATATGTATTGTCCGTTCTGCTCCCTAGGTCTCATTTGCATTCAACACAAAAATTACAGCTTTTGTTATGAACATACCATGCCCCTGATGTTTTGACCCTTGCCATCAGCTGCAGTTTGGAGAGAAGTGGTCTGCCACAGAGCACGTGCTAGCTGTGTCTGCTTACCTGGGTGCAGATACTAGGGAGACAGAGTGCCAGCTTGACCATATCAGGAAGAATGGACTGGAACAGATGTTGAGCCTCTGCATCTTCAAGAACCTGTCAAAAAGAAAGAAGAAAAAAACCCCTTTTTACCTTAGAAATAACAATTGAATGAAAAGTTTGTGAAAACAGGACCCATGCAAAAGAAACAAGAAAAAAACAGGTCCTCTTAGCTTCATGCCATATCTGTAACATTTTCACAGTGGTGCCTCACTGAATTTACCTTGCAATAATCCACTGACTGAGATACAGAAACAAGTCTCAAAAGCTCCAGTTGAGAAAACATGTCACCAAATGCCCTTTAAAGGAAGCTTGAATAAGTTATCATTTTACTCTTTCCAAGGCAATGAACCAAATTTTCATCTGAAAAATCACTACCTAACCACAGGAGTACTGGAACGATTTACTTGAATTTCATATTCAGGTCATAGTCCAAGACAAGTACCTGTGACATACTCCTATTAAGGACAGATAAAATGCACTCCTGGCTCAGATCAGTGGGCGTCTGCAGCAGCAACAGGAAATCCTATGCAACAGGATGCAGTCCTGGGCATTTTCTGCTGTCCATCCCCACCATGCTCCCTCAAGAATCACAGCCACTGTCACATAATGGGTGCAGCCTGCCAGGTCCCACATGCTGAAGTTGCAATTTTTCCAGTCTCTTCCTATAGGACAGTTGATACTACGACTATTTCAGCTGCCTCTCCCTCTCTTCTCACATACTTTCTGAGAAGGGGAGACCAGATTTGACAACACTGAAAACAAATGGGCACAGCAATGTTTCACAAGGCTTCTCAAAGTTCATACACCCAAGAGCATGTCACATCAAACCCTTCTTGTCCTGTTCTCAGTTTCCCCCTGATGCTATCTGGCCCACTGTTGATGTGTTTGGCTGCCAAAGCCTATCAAGCCAATATACTCAGAGCAAGTCCAGGACGTCCGTTCTAGTTGCAACTGCCAGTTCTGAGCTCAACATTCTGCACCCAGGGTTTAGATGAACCCACCCACACATCCATTCATGTATCACACACCTATTTTTCAAAGACGCAAGAAGTTCTTTATGGTGGGCAACGCTCTTCTAACAAAAGCTAGGATGGAAGGTTACAAAAAGAAATGCAACACAAAGCAGCGCAGTTGCAATACGTGAAGCAGCACAAAAGCCTCAAAACTCTATCGTTCTGCTGAACGAACAGACTGAAGGGAGGTGTAGAGAAAAGCACATTCCTATGCTATGGAAGTTTTTCCTGTTATCTGTGGATACAGGCATCAGATGTGACTGGCTGTTAGATTTGCATGCTGCATTCAAGGCAAAAAGCAGAGAGAAGAGAACACACAACTTGCACTACAGCTAGGGAACAGAAGACAAAGGTCACAGCTCAGTTGTTTGCCTCCCTCCTTCCCCCGCATCCAGGGAATCTGAATTCGAGACCACTACTTTCTACCGGTTCCTAGACTAAAATCCTTAAAATTCTGGTGGCTTAATCCATAAAATCCATTAAAATGGTGGCTTTAAAACTACAGAATATTATTTTTCAAGTAACACTAAAGAAATTGATTTGCTACCAGTTTTGCACAAAACCAGCAGCAGACAAAATGGATGAAACAGCATGAAGGTATTAGCAACTTTAGTCTCTGCAACACTTAAGACTAATTGTGAAATCACAGGAAGAGATCTTTTTAGTCATATTATCAGGGCTTTGTAATTCACATTTCAATGGAAAGTTTCACATAGTCTTCAGAATGTAAAAAAGACGCTGGCAATTCTCTTGAGAAGAGGAAAATACGGTGCCTTTGACTCAAGACACAATGTTCCTCATAAACACTGAAAATATTGTTTGAAGGCTAACAACTTCTGTTCTTCTGAGACCATTAAAATAACTATAGAAATATTTTGGCTCTGTTGTCTCCTGCTCCAAGTAATATAAGGGGATAAGAGTACTCAGAAAGTTAAAAACCAAAACACAAACAAATGCTCAAAGCACAAACAACTTCTGTTTGGGAAAAGAGGGAAAATATAACAACACCAAGACCTACACTTTCTACACAGTTATTTTCTATGCATTCTGTGTGATGCTTGTGGAGGCAGAAAAATGAAGGTTAAATTTCAAGTTTCAAAATTAAACAAGAACTTACAAAGAACAGCAAGCCCAGGAAACATGAAAATCATTTGATATGAAGAGGAATCTGAGTAACACACAAATCACTTCTGATAGTAAATTTATTTTTAAGATAGGAAATGAGCAAGATGCATCTCTCCTGTTGCTGGCTGCATATGCACCTACATACTTACACAGGATAAGTCAAACACTGGAAACTATGACCTAACCTTTAACATTATCTGCTCCAGCAGGAAACTTTGCTCTGTTCTTAGGTACAATGTTTTTAAGTGCCATAAAGTAACAAAATGAGCATTTAAGGTCTGGAATTTTCTGATCTCAACCCATAAAATGAATACCTAAGTTTTAGCTATTCAAAAACTGACATTTAACCTCAGATGTCTACCAGGCTGTCAAATTCTGATATTCTCTTCCCTTCGGTAACACTTCCTCTCTTTTAAACTTGACATATAAATAGTGGCTGCTATGTTTTGCTGACTGCCACAGACTATACAGTATCACTTATCTGGTGACACATTATGGCACCAGACTTTTTCATAGCTGTCAAGACTTCAACCTTTTCTTTATGCTTCTTTGAAAACAACATAATAATAGTATGAGACAATTTCTTCCCAAAACAGAGGCAGGCCAGGAATTGCACAGTTCAGCTCTGATGCAGAATACTTAACTATAAAGGTCATTTCTTCAACTCTGAAATCCTACTTTTCCTTCTTCTTATCTTTCTAATGATGTACCAGAGTATGTTTCCTTTTCTATAGTATTTCTATGCATGACTTTTACTAGATCTCCACTAAAGAAAAACCTCAACATTTGGAGCTGTTACTGCCCAGAAGTGTTCTCTTTGACTTATGGTTATTCTTACATGTAAATGAAGTGGATTTTTTAAAAAGAGTTGGGTGCCATGGTGCAGGAGTCGGTCTGAAGACCCTTCATCTGTCTTACAATCATCTATGGGGACTGAGACTAAACCCCCAAAGTGGTGGGGGAAGAACTTTGCAAGTCTGGGCCTGGCCGAGGTGGGACCCCTGCCAGAGGTTTGCAGGCGTGTTTGCTGATCAGCTTGCTCTGGGGCTGTTCCTGCTGTCCCAGCAAGAAGGGACTGGAGCGTGAAGGAACATCCCGTACAACCTCTGCCTGCACCAGTCTCCACAAGACAATGGGCCTTACTCTCCCACCCCTTGGCTATCTGCCCTTTGCCTGTGAAAACACTATAGAGACCCTCTGAGAAAACCCCCTTTTGAGATCTGCCCATGGAAGAAGACGGATCTATTGGCAGACGACCACGAGGATTCCGCCTTGCCGTTGGTAGCTATATACCCCCTCCCCTCTTTTTCTCTCTATCCTTTGTTTCTTACATCTCTCCCTCTCTATCGCAATAACTGTGTTGGCACGCAATAAAGTGCATTGTTTTGATTGAAACTAAAAAAAAAATGTCCCTGTTTCTTTTGCACTCTGAGATTCTGGTTAACGAACCATCACGACCCCCACTTTATGTTAGCGGATCGTGACACATGGGGACCTCACAACTTCAAAAATATGATCACTGTGAGTCCACAGACCTTGTCAAGAAACTCTTAACTCAGCACTGTTCTCTATCAAATGGCCACATCCATGTAACTAAAGCTTACTCTGTCTACTCACAGACTCTTCCTGTACAGGTGAAATTCCTTTGAGGTTTCTACAAAAAAGAACATCTGCAAATCCCTGGCTGCTTGGCCCTCACAGCCTCTTTTGACCATCACAGGTGCAGCTTTGTAGACCCACCACTGTCACTGCATATTCTCAGCTATGCCGAGTGCAACACAGAGCCTGGTGTTACCTGTGACAGTCTTTCCAGGCTTTGAAAGCACCAAAAAAAGAACACTCAGTCATGGAAAGGAAAAGGATTCCAGGATGTGGAGTGCTGACAACACAGCTACATCTGGCAGACATCCCACGATGCAAATGCCAACTTGGAGAACCTAGCATCAGCACAGGGAACACCTGGTCACAGAACTGAGGGAAGATTTATTCAGAAGGAAACTCTCCTTGGGAAGCAGTGACTTGTACTGATGTAAAATCCAGTGTATTTAGAGTGACATTACACATTCTACATATTTGATGCCACTGAAAGAGGGATGTGTTCATTCTACCTGCTCAAAAACACACACACACATATCTCACATTTCATCAGTTCCCATGTTCATCTGACAATTTCCTGAGATCCTTCATCTTGCCGATTCTACAGGAAAATAACCTGGGGGTGGGGGCAGTTTTCCTATGCAGTAGTAATTCAAGCAGCCTACCAAAAAGTCGTGCATTATTAGAGGTGTGCAGAGTGGGTGGTAAGTGAGAAAGAACAGGTCATGATCCTTATCAACGGGCTACAAAGGCAGATATCAGGTTGCAACTCTCCTCACTGAAAAAGCAGGAATGTTCTAGTCAGAATAAAGTTGTTAAAACAAGCACCTGACTTGGAAGTAAATCTGCTAGTACAGGAATGTCTGTATGAATTCACTAATGTGCTTTTAATTGTGTACAACTTTTTCAAGGCTACAACTCTGCAAACATTAAGAGAAAGGACTGCGTTTCCATTCTTAAAGGAACTAACATTTGGTTTAGAACTTAAGGAATTCTAAAATATGAAATGGTTGTCATCAAGTTTTGATAAAGGAAAATACATTTAAGTACCGTAGCAACTTTGGTTTATAATAATTGATCAGTTTCTTCTTTCCTTATTATGCACTATTGTCCTCTGCAGCTTCCTTTAGTATTTGAAACAAAAACATAAATACAGTGTTGACTTTATTCAGTGCTCCAATCATTCAAAATATATAGGAATTAAACACATGCAGGGGTTACACCCTGAGGGAAAAGTCTATGGAGTCAGAGTTGCAAAGCATGACTTGCTTTTTACCAAAGAAATAATTTGGCAATTCCATCACTATTTTCACAGGAGTGACTGATTAAATGAACAGGACTTAGGGCTCCAATTGCTAAGATGCAAACGGCTCAGCGAGCCATAGCAGAGGTACGAGCTCTTGGCCAAACCTGCACTGCAATTTAGCAAAATGAACATTTATCCTGCAGCAAAGAGGCCTGACTAAACACGGCTGAAAGTAATAGCCTCTTGTCACTATAAACCAGTCCTCCAAAACGCAGCGGACGAATAAGCCTGACAGGACTAATAAGAAGGATCTGAGGTAGCATGGGGTGATAGTGATGGTAGAGAGTTTAAATCTAAATCTGACAGCTCATCAAAGCAAACAAACTGCAGGTAGAGTACACAAATTTGGACAGCTCCATCTATCACATGGGAAGGCACAGCCATCATGCCAACAGGCAGCCAGCATGCTAACACAGCAATGGCTTAATGCTTTCAATTTGTTTGGTTTTATATCCCCATATTAACTTTTGTGGCAGGACAAGGACCAATTGAATCATGTTCTTAAGGATGAAGAGGAAAACCAGAGTGCTCCCTTCAGACTATGTGTCTTTTATTTCCTAATTCTAATGGATTTTGACCTTCTGACTTTTTCCTTCACAGCTGCCATAATGCCTCATGCTGTCAGTGCTCTGAACCATCTACAGTTACTACTGAACTGCCTTTCCAGTAACAAGTTTTCTAGTGATTTTAGTGTAAGATTTCATATGGTTAGAGGTGATAATGCTGAACTAAGTAATTAGACAAGCCAAATAACTTGTATGTACTCTACTTACAGTAGGTTAATTCTCCTAATTTCAGGAATAGTTTTCATTTCTTTTTCCTTCTTCTCTATCTTAAATTTGTCTCAAATAAAATATCTCTTTATATTTTTATAGGGTATTTTGAGGCACATTAAATACTTCAAAGCAGAAAACACTATCCTTGGAGGTATTTTAAAAACGTGGACGTGGTGTTTAGGGACATGGTTTAGTGGTGGACTTGGCAGTGCTGGGTTAATGGTTGGATTCTGTGAACTTTAGGGTCCTTACCAACCTAAATGGTTCTATGATTTTGAGACACTTCAACGCCTGAGTGTGCTCAAACAATCACAACATGTGGCTGCTCCTTTACTGCAGGAGCTGTTTTTATTTTCTCATCCTTCCAGAGCAGCCTGTACTTACTTGTTCTCCTGTCTCATCCAGAAGTCCCATGCTCTTTGCATACCGTTTAACACTTAAACATGGTGAAGTCTAAATCCATGACTAGAACTCCACAGTGCCAATAAAACAATGAAGTCCCTGTTTATGACATTGAAGTCTTTTACCTGAAAGTAACCAACCTCTGACTGGCAATCTGTACTCCCTTTCTTCCTCTAATCCTTGTCATAAGTACCTTTAAACATTACAGAATCCTAGAAGTAGACTTTCTCAATCTGTTATTTGGAACAGCTGGGGAAAAACAACTAAACAAACAAACACACAAACAAACAGGCCCACACAAGTTCTTATTGGGTGACTTTAAAAACTAATCTATTTAAATTACATGCCCAAAACAAGCTTCACTAAGAAGTACTCTCTACAAAGCCTTTTCTTTTGAACAGGGAGATCAACTCTACTTAAAGATATTGTGTGAGAGCTATCAGCGTACTCATAGCCAGAGACACCAGGGTGCAGCCCAGTAACTCATATGCCTCTGTAAAACAGACTCATCATAGTGTCAAATACTGCACACATTAACAAGACTGAAACATAAAAGAAGCATGGGGCAGGGGGTGTGGTGTGTGTGTGTGCATTCTAGTTCCCATTTTATTAAGTCAATGAACTTCCAAAACTGCAGGAAAGAATACTCTCATCTGCCTCCTCTAGTTCCCTTACAAAACTAATTCAGTAGGAAACACACTTAGCTGTCAAATCCATCGCATTTACTGAGCACTTGTCTGATTAGAAACAAAAGGAAGGACAAAGTAATCTTTGGAGGAAAGAAGAAAGAAACCGTAACACTGGATTATGCAGAGAAGAATCTTATTTGAGAACAAGAATGCTTCTGACATTTATCAAAACCACAAACTGACACTTCAAAAGAAAAAAGGAAGACAGCTTACAAGGCAGAGGTTAATTTGGTTTTGTTTAATTTTTTTTCCCCCCAAAGGCTCATTCATGTCTTCTGCCAATCTGGAATAATCTCTCAGGTGTATCATCCTTAACAACCACTGCTTTGTTCTCAAAGCTTATAAACATTCTAAATAAAATCTTAAAGAAGAATGAGTGTTTATTTTTCAATGTCCTCTTAATGGTTTTAGAAGCCCCGTTTATATTTCCAAGGAACTCTATTTCCAAGGAAATCTAACCTCAGTCATTTTCACCACCCTTCAGGCCACCAATAACTTCTACCTGTATGCTCTTGCAGTGATTCTATCATAGGCAGAAGCATCCCAATCATTTCCAAAGCAGTGGCAGATTCCTGGGATGAAAAGTCAAATACAACTTTCTAGTTACTTTCAAGTTATTCTTGGGAAGTAGAGCAGTGGAGAGGACAATGACCTTGTCTCTACAGCAGAGCTGCAACATGAGGGGAAAATAAAGTACCTTTCACCTGCCTGATACAAGTTATGAGTGAAAGTGATCTGTTTCCAGGTTTATTCAAAACTTTTATCTCTCTGAATACAGTGATAGGGGAAAAATATTTACTACTGCTATGATTTAAAAAACATTTTTAAAAACATAGTGTAGAAGCATTTGAAAGCCATCAGATACTAAATATGTTTTGCAAACACTTTTGAACCCTTGGCATGAAAAGTTTCATGAGACAACAGAGCTGTTACCCTTATAAAAACTGTATTTTCTCTAACATGCAAAAAAAAAAAAAAAAAAGGAAAAAAAAAACAAAAAAAAAATACCCCGNAAAAAAATCAAACAGATATACCACGGCAGGTTTTAACAAATCTATAGACCATTTTTTGCTTGACTGTAAGTATTACATAGGCTCAAAATGACCAATAATTAAAGAAAAATATCCAGTAATTACTATTATATTGGCCAAGTAAGACCCTCAGATCATCCTGAGGGTACACACCTTGCCACCTTTGTAAACCTGCTCTTTAAAGAATGTATGGCAGAATTTAAAAACTCCAAGGAAGCAATATTAGCAAATTCAGTTTTTCAAATGAAAAGGAAGGAAAAAAAACCCAGGAATACAGTTACAATTATAGTTACAAGCCACTTCATTTATACTTCATAGTCGTCCTAACAATGGCAATGCCTCTTTTTCACTTCCCTGCCTACATGTACACTTTTTCAGTGAGCTTTTCTGTTGAAAGCTTTGACCATCAGGGTTTGCTTTTTTATTCTAACTGCTCAATACATTATAAGTATTTTTTTTTTCAATCCAGGAGCACAAAGCAGTTTACGAAAGCCCCTCCACAACAAAAAAAGAAGCTTCGCTTTGGGGTACATAGGTGAGCACAGATAAATGAAGACTTACACATAATCCAATGGAAGCAAAGAAATCTATTCAACAGTCTTCATACCCCACAACAAAACAAAGCAAATATCAGAAGGCAACCTTTAAACCGAAAACTTTTGTATTTACTAGGGTTTTTTATTTTCTTTTTCAAACAGGAATATTCTCAATACAATGAAAAACTATGAAAGACACACTCAGAATGTGTCTTTACATAGATCTTTATTAAAGCATTAATTATCCACAAGCACTTGGGACACAGTACAATTATATCTCTGTACCTGCTATGTGCAGATATTCCTTCCCTGGTAATTCCAACTCAACAGTCACTGCAACAGTGCTTACAAAACACCACTTAAAAATACTCAACTGTTCTGCCAAGAAAGTACAGAAAACTAAGAATAAGCTTGTAATTTCAATGCTCTTTCTCCTCCACAATGCTTAGTTTCTAATGTTTTGAACGTGTACAAGATGCATATTCCCCCCACCACAGAAAAGCTCACCTTTTGTTCAATATGGGAATAAATTCCTTTCTGCTGCTGTGAAAAGAAAACCCTTCACGGCACACTCAAAAGACCCTTTCAGTTTAGATTTTAAAAAGGTAATCTGATGTAATGAAAATTGCTTGAAAACATCTGGACTAAAGTAAAATCCAACAAGGAGCAACGGATAGGCTATTTTCAGCCTTGGGACATTCTGTTTCTTGCATAAAAGCCTACATTTGTAGTGCTGACATCTCTATACAATGCTCACTTCTGTTAGTACTGTCCAGACAATTATAAAAATGATTTATCAAAAACCCAGTCACCAGAACAATCTGGTACTTCAAAATTCCTTCTATTCCAGTTTCACTGATTACAGCAATCATTTTTTCAAGCAGGTCATTCAAACAACAAAACAAACAGGAAAGACTGACGTGGCTCATAAGACCTACGAGGAGGCAGGAGTGGGGTGAAGTCTTATTAGAACATAAAGATTTCCCAATATGCAGACACTTAACTGTAGCAGTGTTTTGTGTTTGGTCTTTTTCAAATGAATGAAAATCTAGAGCTCAACCATAATCCAACTAGACTATACTGCATTTGCATCATCGTCAGATGTTGCATTTATAGTCTTTTTTTTAAGATGGAAGTTTGAAATAACAGTAAAAAACCTGGAACACAATTTCCAAAATTGCCCAGGTAATTTGAAAAATTTCTCAAGTTAATTTTGAGGTTATTCAAGATAAGACTATATACTCACAAAGGCTGTCTGGTTCTGTGGCTGTTTGCAATTCTGCAATTGAAATAGAGTATTTCATTTGCAAGACAGTCCGTAATTTTATTCAGTTATCTCAAAATGCAACTGATTCTTCTTAGGGAGGAAGCAGACACGCTGCCAATATTTGCACATCCAATTGTTTTGCTCAGTTCTCTATCACTTAGTATGCTCTATCTTAACTCCATTACTTTTATCTGACATTTCTGAAAGTAACAAGTTCAGGCCAAACGTGCTAGTATACTAGGTGGGAGCATACATTTAAATAAGAAACAACACCTTGGCCAAAAAATGCAGTAAGCACATTCTGTAGATATTTTCCCAGGTTTTACAGGTTTGCCCCACAATCAGTAACACACATGTGCTAGGTGTTTCAGTGAAACACATTCGTGTTCTTCTGTTTATTTTAATTATTCTTAAGTGCAAAGCATTGACTAACAGGAACAGGACTCATTGTAATAAGCTCCACCACTCCTCACTTTCAGAACATTCTCTTGTATTCTGGAATCTCCACACAACACTTCCAGTAGAAAAAATGGTGTTTTAGAAAGTGTGTGTCCACATACCCATATATATACTGCTAGGCCAAAATAAAAAAGGTAAGGATGTGTGAAAAAAACCCGCAACTTCTAGTACAATAGTTAACTTCAATTTTACAGGAAAAGGAAACCAGACTTCCGGAAGACCAAAACATTTGTAATAAGGATGTGTGGTATTTGTGGAAAATAGAAAAAGTTGTATTTATAAATTAATTTTTGTACATATTTATCTTATTATTTAGTTTGTGTATTTTTAAATCATATTTATGGAAAATTTTAAAAAGGCCTTAAGTGAAGTTCTAAAAACTTACAAATAGACACTTGCATGTAAAAGCAGATGGTAACAAAGCCTCACAACCCAGCTGTTCTGGACTTCCAAAAGGATCCTGCATCCAGTAGCATCTATCACGTAAGTTTTAGTGGACAGAAGTGAGAAATCGAACTCCTTTTCTAATGTTGTATCGAAACCAATTACAGCTGTAATTCTAATACAACTATTTTTAAAGGGTGAAGAAAAAGAGCAATATATTCCTTCAGTTTGACAAGTGACTTTGTTTTCTTGCTACATGGCTTTTTATCAGATTTTAGAATAAAATTAGAGATTTGTGCCACAAAAAACCCCCAACTGCTAACAGTCAGTTTTGAGGCTAAAACCAGTGGACTCACGCTTGACTGGACAAGGAGAAAGAGGAGCACAGATAAAGTACTCTGGTACATTCTTCCCTCATGCTGAAGGTTCTTCTCTGTAATTAAGTATAAACAGGGAAAAGACTGGTCTTTCTAGACATCAATATCATTTTTCTTTCAATCTCATAGAAAAATCCAAAGGTAAAAGTTATACAGCTTCTTTCACAATATAAAAGGATTTCCTGAATACTCAATTTACATGGGAATCAACAGCAAATATGCAATTAATGCCCATTAAATAGACTGATTGGCTTCAAATAGCTTTCTCAAAAGATAAAAAGACCACAAGGCATTCATACACAGGCACTGCAGACACACACACACTTTTCTCTATACTAGAAGCAAATCTAACAGTTGGAAACTGAGTATTACACAGTGGAGAGTGTCTTTGTAAAGATTCTGATAGTATATCCCCCTCAAGTATCCCTACTTGAGTCAAGTAGGCACCAAGGGTTTAAAGAGAGCCTGGAAAGGCAAATTTTCAAAGGTCTAAGTGCCTTCAGTGATTCAAGCATTTAAAACGTCAGTGACCTTTAGTATTTTTTCCTCTTAAAAAGGTCTATTGTATAGAGGCCATACCTTTCTGTCAGCAACATCTCATATTGCACAGCACGCAACAACAGACCCTGTATGACCAGGCCACTTGTCTCAACTCTCAGCTTAAATCCAGCCAATAGGTATGTAAAAATGGACAGTAGTTCCATGTACAACATAACAATAGTACAACGAAAGCACATCAACAAAAGATTTCTAGAAAAGTCTAACAGCAAGAAACACAAGTGATCAGCAGCACTTCCTCATTTGCAGTAATCAGTTTCAGAAATTCCCAGAGTGAAAATATCTCTGTGGGTGTCAAGGAGATCTTTCTAACAGCAATTTCTCCAAATTCCTTCAAGACCTGATGTATGGCCATAGCATTCTCCAGCTCCCCTAACAAGGGGTTCCACTTCTCTTCACTATCTCAATAATAACTTTTGTCTGGTGTTGAAACCCTTACCTGGTAGGAACACTCATCTGGTGTCCCTTAACTGCTCTACTGGAAGACTGGACAGTCATTTCCTCTTCATCCTCTCTTACATTTCTTTTGGACAGCACTGTTATACCCATTACTCCTGTCCCTCAACTAAGATGAAAAGGTGAAACGATCCTAACTTATTTAGACATTCCTCATATGGAAACTACTACATACCTTTACAACATTCCTGACTCCTCTCTGTTGGGGTTTTCAAAAAAGGGGTTCTCCATTTTTTTTTCTTTTTCTCTTGAAGAATTTTTCCCCATACATGTTGCTAAGAAACAAACTGCTGAGTACTTAAGAGAGACAAAAGGCCTGGCCACAGGGAGGGGTCCAAGTGGCTGTCCTCTTTTACCTGGGATTTTGTCGTGCAAGGCCATGAGATTTGAACTGAAAAAAGGACAGTAGATAGGACCCCTATCTCTCGTTCTTCCGGCATTGGAGCGGAGAGTGGCTGCTCTCGTGGTGCAGGGAATTCATCGCATTTGCGCTCTTGCTGTCGGAAAATCCCGGGATTCCAAGCCCGCCTTTCCCTGCCCCGCCGGGAGCCGGGCGGC
>VZRO01002606.1:515361-530392 GCA_013397915.1 Daphoenositta chrysoptera
ATATGTATATGTAAAAGTAAAGAACTATTATTCCTATTCCTCATATCTTTGCCTGAAAGCCCTTAATTTCGAAATTACAATAATTTGGAGGGAAGGGGGTTGCATCCTCCATTCCAAGGGAGGCTCTCACCTTCCTTAACAGACACCTGTCTTTCAAACCAAGACACTCTCCCTGTACCTTCTCCATTTCCCAAACTTTCCACTGATATGATCAAGGTCAAAGAGTACAGACAAACAAGATATAGTTACAGATACACTGTATTGTATCTGCAAGATGTATTGTGATCCATTTTTCAGACCACTTGCAGAAGCTCAGAGACAATCACTGCCTATGCCACACAAATTTACCTAAACTCCATCTTTGGTCTCTGCCACTTTCAGATTTAAACACTCCTCTGTTCCTGAAAGGGCAGGACAGATGCAAGCAATGCAAGGAAGAGTTTGTTGACAAGAATTATGCTTAAGCTCTAAGAGACTTTAAAGCAATATAATAAAAACAAAGCATGTCCAGCACAAGCAAGCCCAATCTAAAGCAGCAGACCACGTGATTCACTTAAGTGATAGAGCCCTACTTCTCCCTTTAGATAAAGTTGCTGTTGTCACAGATTAGTCTAAGGCATAAGCCCTGTATGACCTAACTAGACTTTTTATTTCACACACTTGGGCAAAAGAGAAATAACTTGGTTTTGCCTGGAAGTGGAATGGCAAATCTAGAAGAAAGTAAAATAAAAACTACTACAGTACATAGAACTGTTGAGCAAAAGCATGTAATTAAAACCTAACCCATCATCATTCCCAGAAATAAAGCTCATCTATAACACATTGTGGGTTCCAATACAGCTCCGTCCATAGTGGTTTCCTCACATTTCCTTTTCTGCTTGTTGCTTACTCTTTCCTGGCTTCTAAGTAAGTTCTGGAAAAACAGATGCAAGGATGACTTCCAAGTGACAAGAATTTTGCCCACACAAAGAAAAATGTTAGCACTAATAACTTTCATCCACTAAGTAATAACTTATAGAAATCCTATGCCTGTATGCCAATATTAACAGACAGATGGCAAAACAAATTAATACAACACTGTGGAAATTCTGTAGAGAACAGCAAAACAGTCAGATGTCTAAAGTAAAGAGCCACCAAGATCTTTACATACATCATTCTCTAAACAAGTTCTATGTTTTACGTACAAGTTCTATGAAATTTTCAAAAGAAGCAGAAAATAAATCAAAACTTCCAAATTTACTTCATTGTACAAACAGGAATTTTACTTCCACATATTAACTGACGTGCAAGAGAATATTTTGCAAAGAGTGAGGGCTCCCTCTTCTGACAACACTTTGACCACACTGCAGAACTTGTAGGCTGTGTTGTTCTGGAAAAATATGTTGGCTCACATACATGACATATATTTCCTATTAGTTTAGAAAGCTGGGAGTGTTTGAATCTTAAGGGAAAATAAAGTTAAGCCCGAGAAACTTGTAATTATTTTTACTATAAGAAAATTTACTTGAATTTAACAAAGTAGTGTTTAAAAATAACGCATATTTTGATAGTATAACTTTGAAGAAACTACCTAAAATAGGAAGCCCAATGCAAGACAGTATTCAAAAGATTAATAGATGAGGTGTGCTGTGCCCATAATCAGAAGATGAAATAACAAACGGCACCTTATAATCAAACACAGACCTATTGAAGTAATATTTGAATAATCCTTAAAACAGACACCACTAGATTTACAGGGACAGCTCCCTTCTAAATCAGACCACAAAATCCTTGGTTAAGCAGGCACTGAAAGTCAATAGTGCTCAATGATATAAATACATATCTGACAATCACAGACTCTGATTTAATCTTTTTCTTTTAATATGTATTTGTGATCATTGCTCCTTCTGTTGAGCTGCTGCCACTTCCTTTGAGCTGATTACTCAGGCCAGCCTTCCTTTTAACCAAGCCCCTCAACCTTGGCTGGGCAAACCTGAAACAGCTCCTCTGTACCCTCAAACGATAAACAAGAAAATACATAGGCCATTGGTAAGCCCTTAACCATTAATTCCCAAATACAACACATTCAAAAGCACTACAGCTCCCTACAGCCAATATATTTAGGTCATTTCCACAGAGGATGCCAACTTTCACACAAGAGCTGCTCACTTAAACAGACTGCAAGCAATCTTTGAAAGCAGATGCCTTGTTAATTCACAGAACTTGGGAAGTTCACACATCCCTTTGTAATAGAAAAGATTCAAGCATTTCTCTGCAAAATGTATCCCCTCTACATGTCCTGTTCACTAAACTCAATACATTCAACAAAGCGAGCCAAGGCAAGATTTTGCTCCTGTGGTCTACAAGAGGCGACTGTGTCACAAGCACTTCACTGTTTCTTATTTAAAATACTGCTGCACACTCTTTTAACTTGGTCTAAAATCTGTGTATGAAACTGATCTCTTTCCTTCATCTGAGAACCACACAAATAAATCATCATACCCAGGATACAGAAATTTCCTTTTCATCCTCATGAAAGATTGATGTCTGATCCACAGTTTATTTCCCTATTGTTCTCCCTCCTCTGGAGACAGTTGATATTACTTACGCTCTCTGGCTGATGATCTCTGAATCTAATCACCCAGAGTTTCCAAAATCCCAGATGCACAGTGTGAACACATCAGGACAAGCTCAGTTGCGCTTGTAGCAATATAATGCAAACCTGGTATGCTCCCGAGTCAGACTTTTAATTGAACAGCACTCATACTTTAAAACATTCTAATTTAAGTACATACACTTCAGTAACACATGAGTGAACAGCTGAACAGGCCAAGTTAATTTTGCTTAGCAGGAGTCAATAGGAGCAGAGACCAACTGTCCACAGCCTCTACCATGGAGCCACGTCAGCAACCCCAGAGACAAGAGGGGGGAGCACTAAATCTGCAAGATGGGTGAGCGCCGTAGCTCTCGTGCCTTGCAAGTATGATACCACTGGGATTTTGGTAGGTGCCCTTTGTCAGTAGTAATAATACTGTGCTGCATGCAAAAGAGAATTCATTCTGTGAAACCGTAGTCCCCACACGCAATGGAGACTGGCAACAGAGAGAACAGAACAGCTCCTCTGATGACATGGCCTAAGCAGACATTTATTTGCATACATAACTAACAAAATTCACTTCAGATTTAGTTTCCACTGAATCTTAATAGAGCTTAGCAAGACCCTCCCAAGGAAACAAGCATGTGTGTTTTAGAAGTACTTCTGAAGTGTTGAAGAAAAATAAAACCATTTCTACTGCATCTCATTTAATCTTTCATTATGCTTCAATTAACATCGTTTCTGATTGTCAATCAGGATGTACATTAATAATAGCCCAACTTGCATTTGAGACCTGCTATTCATTTCTCTTTTCCATCCTCCCCATGAAAGTACTAATACCTAACACTTGAAGCCATAAAACCCACCCCAATCTTTCAAAGGCTCTAAAGTTTAAATTCACCATCTTGCCAAATAGGAAAATTTTCCTCCTCCACTAGCAAAGCACAGTCTGTACAAACACCACTGCAATATAACATTAAAGTTTTACAAACAAAGGAAGAAAAGACCAACACTTTTTATAACAAAAAACCATTACACTGGAAATAATAATACAGTTTCTTAATAAATCTGCTTTTCATAAAACAGGTAAAGGGCACTTCTCACCTTACTTTCAGGAAGCTTAGGTATTACTGAAGCATCCAAATCACATAAATTACATAAAATTTAAAATTAAGCCAGTTTATAAAGTATAATTATTGTTTCAGCTGAAGTTACCAGCTAAATAGCTGCTCACTTAGGTAACAACTGCAAACATTTACTCTTGAAAATGGAAATAACGCCAAAAACATTGAGACACATAGGCAAAATAGTCACTTTTCTATTACTTTTCTTCCTATTTTAAATCAACTTGTTTTACCTTCTCACAGAAGTCAGTAAGAGCTGTGAAGTCCCATTTCTTGGAATAAGCAACATTGTACCTCAATATGGCCTCCTAGGGAAGAAGAACAACAAAACAGAGCTTAGAGGTAATTATTAATGCAAGAAAAACCATTTAAGGAAATTTCCTTGTTGAAGGAACACCACCATCTGGTGGCTAAAACCTGCCACCGAGCCTGCCAAAATCCGTAACACTCTATTAATATAGTGCAAATTCTTGATACTGAACCCTCTATTTTGGGTTTAGCAGTCTATGGGGTTTTTTTGTCCTAACACAAAACAAGACAAGGCATGCTCGTATCTCCCAACAAACAACATAAATGTTCCCCACCCCGTGTTTGCTCTTGTTAAAAGTACCAATAAAAGGTATTTAAGGTATAAAAGCAATATAGCAGAAGTTGCATCAGTTTAGAAACTTAAAGAATCAGAACACAGCAAAATTAAATTAAATTAAAAATTAAATAAACCATTTTACAACAACACCACCCTTACAAAATTCCCAAGAAAAATACACAAAATAAAATAACGTCAAGGGAAGCCCCCTCAGCTGGGAGGAAGCTCTATTTGTTCATTTAAAGTTTATCTATGGCTTTCACATACTCGTCCTTCCCTGCTTTTCAGGTATAACCTAAATTACATTATTCTTCACAAAAAAAACCATAATAGCAACTCTAAACTGCTCCAAATCAATATTCATGTTACTGTAAGACTTCATGCCAATGTAACTGTAAGAGTTATCAAAAGAGCATTAATCTCCAAAGCCTACAGATTTTTGTCAGCAGCTTGAATTGTGACTTTAGTGGAGTGAACTGATGCGAGGAGTTAGAATTTCCAACTCTCTCACCTGTGCATCCCTGACCATCTGGCTACACAAAACCCTCACACTATGTTTACCACAGACTAGTATATATTGCTGGACAAACAAGAATTTTGTGTCGACTTTAAAATGGCAATTCATTTCAATAATGTGAATAAATTCAGTGGTAACAGGACTCATTAAGAACTCATTAGGAAATCCCTTGAACACCAGAGATTTCTTCATAATTTATTTTTCTAAGTGATTAAACAAATAGGACCAAGTCAGAATCACTGGCAGTATACAGACAACCTGCATGAATTTATATGCATATAGACTTGATTTCAAACTGACAATCTTACCTTCAAATCATGTGAGCAAGTAAATTTGTTAAGTAAGGCAGTTTGGATTAGTTCCCATCGACTTCCAGCAGTTCTATCTCCATTCTTTAAAGTAAAAACCCAAAAGAAAGTCAGATTAAGTTATTCAAAACAGAAAGACACATCTACTAATAACTGTCATCTTTAAAACTGGTAAGGGAAAAGACTGAGTGTATTTAATAGAGGTTGTAAGAATTCTTTGTTCCTGAGTCAAGTATCAATAGCCATTATAGAGTTTTTACTACAGGACACACTTGCTGATTATATTCACCTTAGTCTGAAGTGCTTCAGTGGGTATGTTTATGTCCCACACAGTGACAAGAAATACCAGATCAACAAACCATGCAGGGCCAACTCTAATCTCTGCCACTGTTTAGCAGAACAACAGTCAGATACACATCACTATCAGCAGTACCTGACAGAGTATTATAATCAAACTGTGCTTACAAATTCATTCACATCTGTTGAAACTGCAAACTGCTTCACACCCGCACACAATATATAACATATAAATACATAAGTAAATAAATATATCTTTTATAAGGAGTTCAAGTTTACAGTCCATATAAGTACAGAAATATATATATATCATTGAATCATTGGCTAGGCAAAATAATTACCAGGAAAAAAAAGTCTTCTGCTCTGTCTGAAGCATCATGACCAAAAATCCAGTTTTTCAGACTTGATTTCCTAATTCCATACTTAGTTTGACAATGGAGCAAATGCAGTAAAATGAAAAAATATCTATACATAAACAAACTTATTTGATTACACAACTGTAAATACTTAATCTTACCTCATCCTCTACAGGGTATAAATTTTGTTCTGAGCAGGGCATTTTAACATGCTTGTTGTCCCACAAATCTTTGTAGTGAGTTGGAAAAGGTTTAGGTACCTCTCCTTCCCTCAGAAGATCTACCTGTAACACAGAAGGAGAGGGAAAAAAATAAATCAGACTCTACTTTCAGTTTTTAAATGGAAGAAATAAAAAGTAAGCAAAAATACAGTTTAAAAAGCTCTCATCTACAGCCATCTTTTTTGGAAAGGGGAAAGCTACAAACTGACCACATGATAACTATTCTGTTAGAAAAAAATCCATCTGTTAATCTTACATTATATGTCTTGAAAAGAATGCCACTTTATCATTTGACCTCTTGAAACACACTGAAATAAAGGTAATATAGTCAATTACTATATATCAAATCACCAACTAAAGATTTCGTCATTTATCAATTTATCAATATCAATAAGTATCTACATATTTTCATCCAAATATTTTTAAAATGTAGTTACAAATGTAACTACATAGTCATGTGCAGAAATAGTATTTTTAACCTAACACTGAAAGGGATGATAAATCATTATAGATAGAGCAATGTTTCAAGTTTACTCCACAGAACATCAAAAAACGTAAAAATAAAGACCACCATGTTCTTAAAGACTTAATTTGCTACACAGCCTTAAGGCATCACTAAGTCTCTCAGAATAAGTGTTTAAAACTCAATATGCCTTTCTTTTGGTTGGGATTTATCCATGACCCTGCAGGTTTCTGGTCACATTTTACTTCAACAATAATTAGACTGCACACTACTCCAAAGGATTAAAGGCAAACATAGCAGATTTCATCTAAAATGCTGTGGTAGAACTGCAAGAAACTCTGCCTCATTCTTTGTCTTTTCCATATCTTAACTATCTTGAGCCTTTTGTATGTCTTGAACCCAAACCAGAATCACACTAAAATGAAAACAGAGCATGAAAATACTGGAAGTACCAATTTTACTTGTAGGCGTACTTAAATTCCCAAACTTTGCAACTCAGTAAAGGAAGGACACATACCCCCATGCAAAAGAAAAATACTTGCCTCTAAGAAGACAGAGGCAACAAAACCATGATTATGTTTCTTTTGGATCTTAATATCCTAACTCTATGCACCAGAATAGCCAATTTTCAGGAAAATCAGTTGCCCCAGTCTGCTTGCAAGAAATGGCAAAGAAATATTACAAGCAGGATGTCGAAATGTAAGACTAACAGGTGGCATTTCATATTACTGAGCACTTGAGGCAGAACCGTGATTTGAGGCCATGCAGTGCGTTACTGTACCCTGACGGTCACGGTGTGGTTGGCTGACGGTCGCAGGTGAGGCAGGCGGGCCCCACACACCGGCATCCTTCTCATCTCTTCCATCGGGGTTCCAAACCATTTCTTGTTGGTTGGAAGAGGGGGTGGTGTATATTTAACAATCTTCCTTCCTGGCCTCTGAGGTTTGAATTCACACTTTTCTTTCCTGATGTTAAAATAAAATGCATTGAAACTTTTTATTTCCACTGAAAAAACAGGTAGGCAGATACACAAACTTCCACTCCAGGGTTACAATAATGGCAGTCAGTTTATCTGCCAGCCTTTGTCATGGCCTCAGGCCAAAGCTTATTTGGGGAAAACTTCCGCCACCACCAACCTTCCCCTCCCCAACACACAAAGTACATGCCTACCAAAACACCCCGCTCTACAGGCTGACAAACCCCTTCCCAGAACTGCAGTGGGTTAAGCAAGGTAGAGTATTCCTCTGCAGAGCCATGCTCCTTCCCAACAGGGTCTATTTTATCCATGGACAATGCCCCAGTAAAGATGAGCAAAACTATTTTCTTGCCCTACTTGAAGGACTTGAGTCAAGTAAAATAATTGCATGTTATACCAAAATACACAGTCCTTTTGTTTCTGCTCACTCCTTAGGTGCTTATTCACTTTCTCAGCTCCCACTGAAATCTAAGGTCTTCAGAGCAGAGATTATCCTTTTGTCCTTCCACAACACCTGGCATGCAGAGTCCTGTGCCATGTTCAGGACTCCTATTTCTATTACTGCAGAGGGTAATCACCAGTCCTTCTCTCTCCCAAACTATTAATAGAGCCAAACAAAACAAAACAAACAAAAAAACCCTCAAACCCAAAAACATCAACAAAAAAACCCCAAACATCTCCACAATGGCTCTCAAAAGTGAATTTTTCCATGTCCATTTCAATCAAAGCATCAATAGCACTGATGGTTTAACAAAACAGATCCACTGTTTTTTGACTAATGAAACTAGTAAGAATTGTAATTGCACTGGACAAACATATCTTTCAAAAACCCCACGAACAGCCCCATTAAAAAGAACTTATTTCAATCTCACATCAGTTGTCTCTGTATCTTAAAATACATTTTGCAAAACTCTTTATACAATCCAGGCTCTGAAATTCTATCACCAAAGAGGAAATTTCCAAGCATGAAAAAAACAGATGAAGAGGCAGACAGAACGCTACCTTTTCTCCTCAACTTTAGGTATCCTCATGAAGTGAGAAGTGATTTTGGAGTCTCTCTTCACACTCTGTTTTACACCTTTGCATTCTGATGATGGAGCAGGAGAGATTCCAGGTGACTTTGTATGCAGACCATCCTCTTTAACAGAATTATCTACTTCCTCAAAGCTTTCACAGCCCTTGGCAGAAAAACGTGATTTCCTTGACTCGAATTCAGCATCCCCACATTGAATTCTAAAAGAATTATTAATGGGTTTTGATATATTAATCTCCTCTCGTTCATCCAGAAATGGACTTGTTTCTTCATCGGCCTCTGACCCATGGCAGCTATTTTTAGAATTATCCACATCCATCGGTGACTCCGGTTCACTTTCCTTCTCAAAAGCAGGCGAGTCCCCTGAACTGCTCTGACATTTGATCAGTTTCCCAGGACCTCCAAGATCAGATATACAGTTATCACAACCAGCATCTGAAAGTGGACTTTCTGGAACTGTATCCCCTTCCTCTTGTTCACCCACTAAACAGACAGAATTGCAACTCTTCAGCTTCTGTGAATTGCATGAAGCCACTTGTCCACCTGTCTCGACGTCTTTTGAAGAAGGTTTTGAATTTCCTGTTTTTGAAGCCCGGCCTGATGACATCTTCCTCTGAGTCCAAGTGGCATTGCTTTCTTCATAGCCTCTCTGCTTGCCAGTTTTGTGCATCTGATCAATGTTGGCATTTTTAAAGTGGTCTCCAGACTGCGGCCCCTTCACGGGATCTGTATCTAAGACTGCATCCTTGTCCTCAGCCTCCCAGTTACAAATGCTGCCTGTCTGAGGCAAATTCACTTGCTTTGCACCAACCTCCACAGATATTTTTGCATAATTTTGCTGACAAGTATTCTCTAGGTTTTTCACATCATGCTCACAAAAGTTCTCTTTTGTAATGGAAGTCATCTTAGGATTTGCTTCAGTATTGTTATTAATTTTGCTGTGTAAGCTGTGGAAGAAAAGTAAGGGAATTTAGTGTCTTACTTCCAAAATGAAATTTCTGTCAGTATTTTAAGGAACAATGATAAACAAACAATAGAAAGTACGGATTTTTATTCGTTCTACTCTGTAAATGAGCACTACCAGGATCAACAAGTTTTAGTGCAGTAAGGAATGTAGCTCACTAGCAATCTATTTCCATTTAACGGCTCCAAAGGATGATCAATCAGTTGCTTACCTCAGGAATATATTCCAGTCATTCATTATCCTTATTTTCAAATCTAAACAGTATGAAGCTATTATTTAGATATTTTCTCCAGATGAAAAAAAAATTAGAAGTTGTGATAAAGTCCTCCATAACTTTCATTTTTATCCATTAAATAAATGAGCAAGGAAATCAATGGCATTATGGCCATTCCCTCAGAGCTAAAAATTCATCTTTTAGAAGAGCAGGGCACAGCTCTGGTCCATAGTCTCCTATTACTCCCTTACTCTTATGAACAGCCCATGACTCTTGAAAAAACTCCATACAAAAGCTCAAGGGTAAAATATATTTCAAACTGATAATAATAATTAAAAGATGCACTAAATCAGGGGGGGTTTAAGAGAAAAATAACCCGATTTGTCTTTGTGTAAGGCAGTGCAGGACAGAAACGTGTCCTAATGGTTACACAGGGAAATGAAGTGAGTTTTGTATGACCAGATGTCAGAAAGTCGTTTTGCATTTAAATATCAATTTATGTGGCAGTGTATTGATAAAGATACCTACTTAGAAGACACATGAATATTAAAAAAAAAAAAATCTGACTAGTCTTGATGAATACATCACTCTAACAATGTCTTCTCCTGAATGTATTGTTACAACACAGTATATTCCCAATGCAAACTGAGCACACTAAACTCTGTATGCCTGGTCACTGCCCAGCTTCCCATTTACACTAAATAGGAAAATATGCAATTACCACACAATCCTAAATTAAGCCAATGAACATTTGAATAGATTATAGATTCCTAGAGGCAATAATTCTCTTCACGAATGGTAACAGATCCTCTTCTAAAAGACCACTCAGGATAACGAGAGATGATAGCTTGGAACTTCATCCACAGGATGATTATTTGAAAACAAAAGGATTTTAGAGGGGTTTATTTCTTGATAATTTAATTTCCCGTGTATGCATTTATTCCTGCAAATTTTGATCAACAAAAACAAGAGTTACAATACTGCTGTCATCTAAATGACTCTTTAAAGGTACTGACAATATCTGTTGCCAACTTGAGAAATTAAACCTAAAACAAATTTAAATTAAAACTGTGATGTAAACTGCAATAGAAAGACACATGAAATGTTGCACAACTAAAGGCTTCTTGGAACTGCCTAGGCTCTAATCTGTCAGCACAGATGGAGGAGGGCATAGAACAGCAATACTCTAAAAGGAATTTTTAAAAACTAAAATAATTCATTCCCTCCTTAAGAAGCCTCTTAACATCCTTGATTTAGTGCAACCTGTAAGCCTGTAATTAGCTCTACATCCTTCTGTATTAATCATTATCACAAGTCTTCCCAGCTGTTTTTAGCACTGCTACAGACTTCGATCTCTATTTATTAGCAAACATCAATGAAAAATAAACCGGCATATTTACAACTGCAAGTACAGAAAAATAATATCTGATATTCCTCTGCACCAGATAGTTAAATTCTTTGGAGTATAATTTTAATGCTGCCTTGCAATCACTGCTCCTGACAGACCACATTAGCCAAAAGTATCAAACTTTACCTGATGCCATTCAGCAGCAAAAATTTGTAACATCTTTCATAAAAAAACCCCAATGCACATTTAAGCACCTATAAATTCTGGCTGTATTAAATCAAGCTGCACATGTTTAAACTACAGTCACAGTCCAATGAGACAAACCAAAACAGATTTTTGTCTGTAAATTAACAGCAAAACAGTGAGTAATCACAGGACTATCAGCAAAAATCTGCGACTCTTAGTGTCCTATGTCAAACAAAAATGAAAGCAGAACTGTTGACCAAAGATATAGCCTGATATTACAACTAAATTGATCCAGTGTTTGGCTGCCACTGGAAGCAGAACTCCCACTTTGCCTTCCCTTGCTCCAGGTTCCCATCTTTTCCTTTGCAGGAGCTGATGTATTTATTCCCCTAAACAGCGAGGTACTTCAATAATCTAGGTGCTTCAATAATCTAGCCCAATAAGTTTGGGCTTGGGTGTTTAGAGGAGATGGTGGGGACTAGGCAGCTGTTTGTAGTGAAAATGTCTCAGTTTGTTACTCCAGAGGCTGTGCCCAGGTCAGAATAGCAGCAGAAATAGGGCTGCCTCCATTTAGCCAGCTGTACTGGCAACCTGCACTTTTAGCTCCCACCAGGCCCCCTCAGAGAACACAACTTTTGAACAGGTTTATGTTGTGCTTTTTACCTTTTGGACTCCGTTGTCTTGTGTCCTTTATTCTCCAACCAACTGGTAATTGTCCGCTGTTTACAAACTGAAAAACCACAGCTCACTATTATTACATGAAACATGATAAAACTGCAACATCATTGCATATGAAAAAGTTAACTTGTACTGGGTGAAGATAAAAACACCTCCAGCTAAGCCCTCATTAGCATCTCTACTATAGGGAGCATCCAGACACTAGCAGTATTAAAACTACCTATGATGCAATATTTAATTTGCAGCAGTCAGCAGCTGTAGGTTTTGTAATAATCTTTATAAATTCCAGGCTTGGTCTGTGGTGGGATTTGTTTCATCCAGCCCTTTTTAAAATATAGTTAAAAGGTTAAAAATATACAGCGAACATGTAGAATTCAAAAAAAAAACCCAAAGAAACTTGAACCTTTCAGCCCTCATCACTGCCTTTAATCACCACCAGTGAGCCCCAAAAACATCTGCTGAATATTGGAATGAAAAGGCAACCTGACATAACTTAAAATCAAAAAAGAAAAAAACAAGGCATCTTTGAGGACCCATCCAAGAACTTTATTTGTATGTAGCATACTGTGAAACGTAAGGCTCCATATAAGCATAGCACACACTAGAAGTGACAAGTACTCAGAAAAGGACTTTTCCTTTTCTCCTCCATCCATAAACAGTTAGAAAAGCTCTTCAATGCTTACTCCCCTAAGCAGCAACAAAATGAAGGACACAATTTTTTCAGATTTACTACCAACAACACAGTTCCACTCTTATCTGTGTTGTTGCAGTTCAGACAAGCTTTCAACAGAACAGCAACACGTGAACTAATTATGCAGAGACTTGGGGGGGGAATAGAGAGAAAAAATTCAAAGCAATTCTTTCAAAACTGGAAAACAGTCTTTATTCGTATAAGGAGTGTTTAGTTTTGTTGTTGTTATTTAAAGACATTCTGCAAACTTGGCAACTAGCTTCAATTCCTTTTCTTTCTTTTTGCCAAGAGAAAGCCACTGCTGACTGTGCACGGTGCTTGCTCACTGCTTTCCACTGGGTTAATAACAGCTGCAGTACCTTACTGGAACAACAGTTTTGCAGAACTGAAAAACCAGTAAAGCAGATCTGGCTCTTCTCATTCTGAGTGAGTATGGGAAGTCTCAGCAGTGTTCTGCAAAGAGGGGTTGTGTAACTTGTAACTAAGACAGCTTAGGTCACCAGTAACTTAAGAGACATTGTTTCATAAACACTTTCCCTGACATTCAAGGCCTTGAACACTTTCATAAAGCTGCTTATCAAATACCCTCATCAGAGGATATCAGAATTTGTAGAATGAGAAGTAATCTCCAGAAAATGCTAAAATCATTTTCAGTTCTTCTGTAATGGCACAAAAAATAGTGCAAAACTGCCACCATGTGACTGGGTTACCAGGGAGCAACGCCAAGCTGAATGGAAGCTTCAAGCACAAGAATACCTGTGCCATCATCAGCCATTCAGTGTTTCAAAAAACACTCAGCTTCACCCCAGTCAGACAAAAATAACAGACTGACAGATTTTATGAACTGAAATATTTTTATTTCCAAAGACACATTGAATTTAAATCTAGTTGTCATTCTGATTAGCAAATTTCACCTTCTTACATTTGAAGTGCTAATCCAAACTGCCTACAGGTTAGCAATCATAAAAAAAAAAAAAAAAAAAACCAAACAAAAAAACCTTAAGAGACATGTTAAAATATGGGACTAATAAATCTCTTCAAAGGCAGCTGACTACCTCTTGAGGTTTAAACTTGTCCTGAGGAAGAAATACTTATTCATTAGCCCAATAAACAGAAATGATGGCAGCAGCACCAGAACAGAACAAAATGGCTTTAGTTTGAACTTCACCATCTGAGCAGCAATATAAGCCCTCCAACCAACATAACACACATCACTTTCATACTTTCAGCATGGCTTTTTGCGACAGATAAGGTGGTGAAAACAAGAGGCAACAAAAAGACAACACATGCTTATTCTCAGCGTAAACAACAGAACCAGACTTTGCTGTCATTTTTTTTTTAAGTGTCACCTTTATTTCTACTCAAGATTCCCCAAATCATTCCCATAAAACAAACCACCCCCTAAAATTTACTTCTGAGGAAAACACTTTAATTTTCAGAAGATTTTCATTCACTCTGTAGGACTGTACACCTCTAACTCCAAACTATTATCTACTCAAAGTTGCCTCTTATTTAGGGGTGAGGTTTAACTCATCAGCTGCAGATGACAGAGAATATTTTTCTGGTCTTTTTCCCCTGCCATGCATTCCTCTATTCCTGAAAGAGGTATTTTACTGTGCATTAAAATTTTATTTTGACAGCGTTAGCTCCAAATAGAAAACAAACCTAAGGAAGGCACGTGGGAACTTCGTCTGCACAGCTTTGTCAGGCGGCAGGAGGAGCAGCCACCCCACCCCACCCCACCCCACGGGGTCAGCAGCGCTCCAGGCTGGCAGCCACGTGCTTATGTGAGCTCCTGTCATTACATCTGGCTCTGTGTGACAGCCTGGCACAACCCCCGCTAAAAGCCCTTTTTCCCGCAAGTATTCGTCCCCTCTCTTGCGGAACATGCTACCTTTAGCGGCTTACACCTCTCTTCAATGATTTGCACTGTTAATGGAACCTTACAAAGAATCAGGCTTAAAACCAATATAAAGATCCTGCACCCAAAGCCGTCTCCAAGGGGAAGCAGCGTGCAGTGACCACCGGGCTGGGATATGGGGGACACGCTGGCATCGGGAAGCGAAGTTAGAGACAATTCCGGCCCGACGAGGAAGGGCAGCTCGGGAGAGGCTCCGTGCACAGGCACATGCGGCCCCCGGCGTTCAACGCTGCCCACGCCGGCAGCAGCACGGCAGAGAAGCCATGAGAGGCAGAGAGGAACACGGCGACTCGGCGGAGCCCCCGGCCCGGTCGCCTCCTCCTCCTCCCGCCCAGCCCCAGGCGCGACCGCGGGCGGGCCGGGCTGGCGGGGGCGCCGAGCAGCGCTCCCGGTTCGGGCCAGTTCAGCGCCGCCCAGGCTCTGCAGGCACCGCCGGCTCGTCCCCGCACCCCGACAGCGAGCAGGCGGCCAAAGGAGGCGGGGACGGCACGGACGGCACAGACCCCAGCGAGCCCCGCGCCGCGCCCGGCCGCTCCCGCCGCCCCGGGGCCGGTACAAACCTTTATTCCCCAC
>VZRO01002606.1:530742-564066 GCA_013397915.1 Daphoenositta chrysoptera
GGAGGGGCAGTGTCCGCGCGCCGGCCGCTGCGGGGCCGGGCGGCCGGGGCCGAGACCGGTGGCGGTGCCGATTTCGGGAATCAAGAGGGCCCCGAGGGGCTCCGGCGCCGCCCGGCCGCGGGAAGCCGGTCCCGACCCCCGGCGCTTCCTGGGCGTGGGGGCGGAGGTGCCAGGCCTCGGCAGGGGCCGCGTGTCGCGACGGGCGCTGGTCACAGGGACATCGTGTTCACCTCATCCCCGCGGCTCCCATTTCGCTTCCCGGAAAGGGGGAGTTGTCGGTCGGTGCCACCTTTTAAGGAGTTGGGCGACTTCACGGCAGAATTTTCCCTGCTGCCACGCACGAGATCTGCCCCTTTTTGCCGTACAGGATGGGAATTGTTACTACGGAAGTTGGTGTTAAAGTGTTCTATTTTTTTTCCTTTCAGTAACTGGGATGAGCCCTTTGTCACCGTATTTAAACTTGGACCCCAAGTACCTAGTACAGGTGAGAAGGTGGCTTGTTTTTATTGTGAACTCGATTTCAGTGTTTGAATGACCACACGTGAACACCTCAAATCCCCTGCAGTGCTGCGCACTGTGTACTGAAGTCTTGAACTGAAGAACAGTGGAAAGAAACAATTTTTTCAGTATTGTCTCTAAAAAAAAAGCTTGCAGTGCCCTGACATCTAGAAAAAAATGACCAGTGATAATACAGACGATAGGATGGGCTGTTGTGCCAATGAAAGCCTGCTGCTGTTGAAAGAGATCTCCCTCCCTGCCTTGAGGCAGACAGCCCAACACCCCCTCACACAAGTTGTGGCACTGCTCACAGCCTCCACTGAGCCCCTTCAATCAGTAAGAGCAGCCAGAATCTCTCCCCTCTTTCCATGGATGAGTTTTCTGAACTGTGATGAGTTCACTCAGTTTACTGAGGTGTTCAGCCAAGCCCTAGACCTGATAACAGGCTTTGCCATCACAGCAGCAGCAAATTTCATTCCTTATGTCATTAGCCAGCTGAAGGGAGACCTCTGTGAAGTAAAATTTCCATTTTATTCTACAGAATAACGCAGCTGTCACACACAGCTTAACATGAGTTAATATAAAATGAGGCCATCGTAAGGAAAAAAGTATTTGAAATCAAGTAATGTTTTCCTTTTTCATAAATATTAACTGTATCTGAAAATGTTTAAGTTAATCCAATTAGGATGCATGTCAATGATTTTATTTAGTTAGTATTTTTCTACATATATGGCTCATATTATCTGAGAACATAAAATTTTGTAGAATTGGCACTTAAGGTCAACAGTTGTATAGTGCCTGCTAACCTCTGTACCTTGTTTCATGGTGCTCTGGGTCACTGTTTCTTTTGTAACTGGAAGCTCTGCATGTACTTCTGGGGCCTAGAAGCGGTTGTAGTCCAGATTACAATGTAACATTGCCATAAAGATAGAAAACAGTGCCTATGCCTCTAGTGGAAGTGGGTTCACTACTGTGGCTGCTGTTGTTGAGCAGTCAGAAAGAGGCTAAGAGATTATTTAGACTTTTTTCCAAAAACATGCTCTAAAGTTGTCTTGTTTAGTTAGTACAGTTTGTCTGAGAACATGTTGGTGTTAAAAATGGTGTAGCAGAGATTTAGGAACTAAGTGTGTGCATACTAATAGATTTTAGAAACAAAAGTGAAGTTTGCTTTAAATGAAAAGGTGTTGGCCTTATTGTCATGATACAGTTCTAAAAATACCTGTTGATGTAACACTAGAGGCTGCAGTCTGTGTTGTAACACTTCACTGCCCTTCATGTTTAGCCCTAGTGTGTTTAAGTAAAAGGAAAGTGCATAGAAATAAAAGGGAATTCCATTTAAATGTGAGAATTTTTTTTTTTTACCTGAACAAGTTGCCCATGCAAGCTGTGAGGTCTCCTTCCTTAGAGAAGCACAAGACCTGGGAATGGCTCTGATTGCCCAGCACTAACTGACCCTTCTTTTAACAATGGGGGTTGCACTAAACAGTCTCCACAGGTTCCTAGGATTCCAAATATTGAAGGAAAAAGAGCTAATATTTCAGAATACAAGAACTTGAATTATTAGCCTTTAAACTTGGGGTTTCTGTGAAAGGTGCATGTGGAGAGGTGAGGGTCTCCTGGTGTTTAAAGACCATTTGGTTTGCTTTCAGAATGCAGGAGGAAAGTCAACCTTCCTGTTGAGAATCTTGTATTTTGCTTCTGGGCTTCCCAGAATAACAAATGGTACAATGATAGTCATTACTTAAACCCCACTTTTTTGGTTGATCCATGAACGCAGGCACAGATCAAGGTGTCTTCTGCAATGCTGTGTTGCCTGCAGCGGGTAACAGGTGTTATAAATTAGCTTGTCAGCCTTTGGCAGAAGCCTAAAGGATGGGCTTTTGAGGTTGTCTCTACAAACTTAGATATTACATAAACAAGGATTGCTTCATCTTGACTTCTGGGACAGAAGTGAAAACTGTTAGAAACTGCTGACTGCTGTAAACACTGAATTTCTCCAACTGTCTAGTTACAAGGAAGATAGAAACCATATTATAGGTTCATTTTATTGGTAACAATACTCACAATTTTAGAAGCTATTTTTTCTGTATTGCCATTCACATTTAGTGTCAAGTGTGGGCCAGTAAAACCCCTTAGGATGCATTTCCTTAAGCCTGCAGCTGTTGGAGTCATGTACCAGTTAAGCAGGGGGTGGATGATACTGTGATTGGAAAGCCCAGAAGCTTGAAAGAGATCTGCTGCTTTAGCACCTTAAGAAGAGGCATCTTCAGTATCTCATACTGCAGAAGTGCCTAGGCACACCTTCTCTCTACACATATGCCAGTTTCTCTAGGCCATTTCTCTAGCTTTTTAGACCACTGATTTACAAACACAAGCCTGTCCCTGTGGGAAATAAATGGACAAGTAAAAAATTAACCAACCTCACATATTTCATGCCTGATCATCACTAGTGTTGAGTGTATTCCTTGCATTTTTCAGGTCTTCAAAATAGGTCACTTATTTCAGTTCAAGGAAATACTTTTTTTCGTATAAAGGCAGATTTTATTTAGCATCAGAGTAGTGGGAAAACTTAATTAATGCATTATTGTATCAGACCAGGTTGCTCAGTGAGGAAACAGTGCTGTGTAATCAGACAAAAGGAAGGTTTTTGGAAGGCTTGTTTTGCCTGCTGCAAGATGTAGTAAATAATTAAGCAAATAGTCATTAAAAACAAAAACAACCAACAACCCACACAGTATGAGTTCCTTGGCTGACTGGTGTAATTTATAAAAAGTTAGGACAGCTAAAAAAGAAAAAGCTTTCGGTCAGTTTATCTTTTTACAGTACTTTTTCATGCTTAATAAAGTATACACATAGTATATTCCATTTCTGTGCTACTGTAGAGAAGAATTTTCCAGAAATACTCATATCCGTCTTTAGTTTATTGCATGGATTCGAGAAAAAAAGTGAATATGGCCTGCATCTTGAACTAGACTTGGAAAATACAAAACCATTTGTTTTTGTTTTCCCCCAGGATACAGATGAGTTTATCTTGCCCACAGGAGCCAACAAAACTCGAGGCAGATTTGAGCTGGCCTTTTTTACCATTGGAGGATGTTGTATGACTGGTAGGTGGTTGTGGTTTTCACTTTTCCCAGCTGTCCAGGTGACATCTATGCACTACAGTGATTGAGACTGTAAATGCCTTGTTCTGCAAGACATTGTCTGTTCTAGTCTTAAGTAAAGAGATATTTGATTTGATTCATTGAATTCTATTCTCAGTATTTGCTTCTAGTATTGTTGGTTCTTTTTCTTCTTAAAAATTAACAACTGATATTATTTCAACTAGGGGCAGCATTCGGTGCACTGAATGGTTTGAGACTTGGCTTGAAGGAGACACAGAATATGGCGTGGTCAAAACCTAGAAACGTACAGTAAGTGTTTCATCTAAAAAAAAAAATTACTTCTTAGTGACAGACATGTTTCTTTGTTTCTTCCAGCTTATACAAGGTTAGATCTGAATATACTGAAAAATAAATGTTTTGGGTTTTGTTTCTTTAGTGGGGACAAATGGGAGTCAGTATTTGTCTTCATCAACTTATGACATGTTTTTAGTTATAGTGATGTTCAGTTCAACCTTTTGCTTTTTATTTAGTCACAATTCATGTCTCCTCTGACTTACCTTAAATATTTGAGAAATAAATACTACTTTGATGCTTACTAAAAATGTACTTGAAAGTCAAAGCAGTATTTTTATATGTTGAACTATTCCCAGAAGCAGCAGTGTTTGCTTTGAGCTACTTTTGGTGTAATTTATCTGAGCAGAAGTCTCCCTTCTCTCCCAAGCTTTTCACAACCAGGAAAAGATTCAAATGCAGAAGCTGGGCCTGCCTGGATTTGCATTAGGGATGGCATTGGTGCGTGCTGCTGAGCAGACATTGCATGGGGGGAGCTGTTCTGAGTTATGGCAGCCATAAGCACCCATGACATTGCCATGTTTTCACCTTACCTGAATGTTTGAAAGAACACAGAAAAGACAGAAACATTTATTTCAACAGGATACCTCTTCTTAAAATAATGGTGGCTTAGACATAGCTATAGGAAAACCTAAGTGAAAGAGACATAGAAAACCAGAGGAATAGAATAACTGGGGTAAAACAATTTTCACTCTCAGAATACTTTGGAACAAGGGAATTTTAGAAGAGGAATTTAATATTTCCTGGTACAGTTTATATTGGCTCTGCTCCTTTTTAAATTGATTCTATATTCATCCCCTTCTTTATCAAAATATTCACCACTATAATTATGACTCTTTTCATAATGTTCTAGGTGAACAGAATTGTATTTTGTGTGTTTGGAATGAGCAGAGTTGGACAAAACCATGATGTTAAGCACAAACTTTGGCAGGTCAAGCCCAGGAGGTGGCAGTCAGTGCACACACTGCTCTTATCCTGGCTCTGCAAGGCAAAGGTCTGCTGAAGGTCATCACCTTCCAACAGTGCATTAAGTTCTGTTTTTCCCTCATCAGGTGCAGAAAACAGACTTGCCTAGCTAGTTCCTCCAAATGTATGCTTAATGTACCCAGATTTCTTCCTTAATGAATTTTAATTTTGCTGTTATTCACTTGCCATCAGATAACTCACAGTATGCCATGCTTATTAAAATTACTAATTTTCTTTTCAATTCAGAATGAATATGAAGTTAAAAGGTGGGGGTTGTAATTAAGGAGATGTTGTCAATGCCCTAGCCTTTTAGGTTTTTTCTTTCTCTTGTTTTAAAATGAAGTTTTCCATTATTGTTTAGTTCATTGCCTAACCATATTCAATAATGACCTGTGTCCTAATGAAAATTATAAAATAAGGATAAATAGTAGAAAATTAAATCAGAAGGAACATAAAGCAATGAGAGTGTCAGACATTAAATGCTGAACTAAGTTCCAGTGGCAGTCAGCTGTCCAGAGCAATACTATGCCTGTGATAGTGTTACACTGCTGGGAGATAAAGATCAGTCATTTCTTCTGGCTGCTGTTGTCACCGTTCTGGAGACAGCTGGTGCCAAGAAGAAGTGGCATTGTGCTTCCCTGAGAATGCACTAAAGGTTCTCTTGGTCTCTTTAGTGCTAGTCTGGAAGCGTACACACAGACCATACACACAAACACCTCTTGCCCCTTTGCTGGGTGCTGAGGGGACAGATGTGGTCTCAAGGGACTGCCTCTTTCCTTCCTGACTTGCTGCAGTCCAGACCTGTTTTATTACCCACACCGTTTGCTCAGGCATCCCCACACTCCCTTGCACATGGTCCTTGTAGAGGAGCACTGAGGCTTTCTTGAGACCTTTTACCCAGCTAAGTGTGCATAAAGTGTCTCAGTCATTCCAGGAGCTGTGTGTAGTCACCTCATAAGGAAGAACAACTTGGGTTAGAAAGTCTGTTGAAGAGAAGAGATTTGAGTCTTGGTGAGGGTCAAGTTTTCCTTGAAAAGAGAGAAAGGTTTTCCTAAGACGTGAAAAGTCTGAGTATTGCTTTCAAGAGCTTTTAGTTCATTCTTGCAGTTTTATTAACCAGATATATAGTGTAAACACACAAGCCCTACTGTCATAAACGCTGTCTTGATGTAAACACAGAGTGCTAAAGGTTTTCATAACTCTTTAACTCCTTTATAGAATTCTAAATATGGTGACAAGGCAAGGAGCGTTATGGGCTAACACTCTGGGATCACTGGGTAAGTAAAGTCATTCCTTTATAGGAAAAGCAATTTAAAGGTGTAATTGTTGGGAAAGTGTATTTGTATATATCTGAATAAGAGTATTCTCTAAATCTTCATTATTAAATCCATCAGGAAAAAGTACAGGTTTTTTTCTTTGGGACATGAGGACATTTCAATAGACATCAAAAAGGAAATTAAAGGCTAAAATAGGATTTGCAGCATAAGGAGCCAAAATACTTTAATTAAAACCCAAATTTTTTACTGTATTACAAACAAACTCTAGCTATATTAGAAATAACTAGAAAATACAGATAATGCTTACTTGTTAATAAATTCCATTTAATTCACAATTTAAGGCAAAAAATATAATATTTCTGAAATAACTAATAACATACATTGAGACTCTGTCATCATGTGATCAACTGCCTAATGTTTGTTTCCTGTTAAGAGTCAACAAAATGTTTATGTGAGGAAGAAATGTGATAGTCACTACGAAGATTTATCCTTTAAATGATGGAATGATGGTACATTAGCTAGAAAAATCACACATGATACCACTGACTCTAAACATAAATGTCGTTTATAACTAACGTAGGTTAGGTAAAAAAAGAAAATTATCAATAGCCTGATGTATGAGAAAGGAACTTCTGTGAACTGAGGTTTGGTGGGGAGGGGGCTGTGAAATAAAATCACATCAGTTGCCTCAGAAAAATGAGATTATTTCTTAAAAGTCAGTGAAATAACCAATGCCCTAGAAATTACAACTTTTTTTACCCCCCCAGTCTTCCACAATCTTAAAAAATTAAAACTGATGCAGTTACTTTGAAAGAAGAAATCCAAAACTGATGAAATTATTTTGAAGAAAAATAATGATGGAACTCATTTTCCTACAAAGTTGTAATGGAAGTAAACAATATTTAAATCAGAAACTACATCATGTTATAACCTGACATATGTTTGACTTTTGAGAAATGCATCAAAGCATAGGCTAAGTTGCATTTATGATATTTTATTTCAGTCTTACTTCTGAAGAGCAGATTACTGCCATTTAACTCAGGCATTAGCTTTTGAGGCATAATATAGAGGGCATGGTTAGAGACAGGATTCTGAACTACAGCAAGAATGGCACTTTTTCCATAAGAAATGCATGTTGCCCACTGAGTTTCATTGGGCCGTTTTTTATTTGGATGGGTTTTTTCTTTTTTTTTTTATTCCAAATCTAACGAAAACATGTCTGAGAACTGAGATGCAGGTACATTGCAGTTCAAGGTTTCAGTTTAAGTGACACATTAACATGTTTTTTCAGCTGTGTTTGAAGAAAGATTACTCAAGAAAATGTTTGTGCATTCCAGTAACAAATTGTTATTTTTCTTACAAAATGTGGCCTCCAAAATCACGGAGTTAAGCAGAACCTCATATTTGGGGTTCTGGTAGAGCTCTATCTTGTCCTGGCTACCAGAGAAATTCCTTTCAAGGAGCTGAATTATTTTTGCATATTACTTCACCTTGTGCAGCCTTTCTATACCTCAGAGATTCTTTTTGCCACTACTGACAATTTTTGTCATTCCTGAACAGAGGTAACATCTGTGTTGAACTGTTTTTAAAAATTGTGTTGAATTCAGCTTTTCCTTCCCTCATAGTTAATCTACTTGCTGCTAAGACAAGCTAAAATACCCTTGCCTGTGGTGAATGGAGAACGATGCTGCTGTTAACTCGATATTATTATGGTTGCCTGTGAAGGATTTACTGCCTTTTAGCAGAAGGACAGATTTCAAATTCTTGGAGGGCAAGGAAAGAATTAAATGGCATTGTCTTTATCACTTTAAAATGATGATATATTCTACTATTCTTGGCCAGCATGAAGTATGAGTATATTGTGAGGGGTGAGGATGGGGTGGGAGGCTTTTCCCTTCATCAAAAAGCATAAATGATAAATGCATCCGTACTAAAAAGCCCACGTGTTTTTCTTTCTAGTCCTTTCCAGGACAGTTCCTAAAGTTATCCCAAAGCAAAAGGCCCTTGGGGATAAAGGTTTCATGCACAAGCAGAGGTGAAACAGCTGCAAATGTCAAATCCAAAGCATTCTAATAGTAATTTTTAAAAGAAACATAGCCCATTGTACTCCAGCTCTTGGTAGCATGATCTGAATGCTGTATTTAACTCACGTTTCATCGCTGTCACATATGGACAGCAATTTTCTCTGCTACCTCGAAAAGTGGTGGGTGTAGTTTTGTGCCATCCACAGAAGACAGTATGAAACTGCCAGTACAAATTTAAACCCTGAATTTTTAAACAAATTCAAACTAGCAAAATAGGCTTAAACTTCAGTCAGTGCTTTATATGACATATTGTTATGAAGACTGCTACTTTATAACCAAATTATAACTTGAGAAAGACGAAGTAGCTATAAAGAAAGAGATCTGGAAAAGAAACACCAGAGATGGGATTTTGCAGAGGATTCCCTTCAAATAAGCAGAAAATCTGTGCTTCAGAACCATAGTCTAAATGCTACACCAAGCCTGAATTCTAAGCTTTGGGCCTCAGACCATGAAAGGTTTTTTTAATTTTTTTTTTCCCCCAGCTCTACTTTACAGTGCATTTGGAGTCATCATTGAAAAAACACGAGGTGCAGAAGATGACCTGAACACCATAGCTGCTGGAACCTTGACCGGAATGCTATACAAAAGCACTGGTAGAGTAGCAAAATATTTCTCCTTTCCCTTGTCTTGTGCTTATCCTAGTTATTAGGATTCTCATTACTTTTACTAAATACTGTCCTGCTCAGAAAATTTACAGTGTAAAAATGGCTATTAGCTCAATGTCCCCTAACCCACAATGTTTTTCACACAACTAAGGCTACTTAAGGAAAACTTGCACTAAAAAAATAAATCCAGATGAATTAACTTTGATTCTTTCCAACTACACAGGACTGACAGTAACCATGAGAGCCAAGTTATGACTCTTATACGTATATACTGAAGAAACACTCATTTATGTCCTCAGATATATGGTGAGGTTGTATAAAATACATACCCACCTTGTTCCTAGCCATGTTTTTCAGCTACAGCAGGAATAAAGCTAATTGTTTCTCAAGTCCATGACTAGTTGCAGGCAAATGGGAACTACCTTCCAAAGTGAATGGGGGCAGGGGAGGACTACACAGAACACAGAGGTTGACTGCTTGAAGATGAAACTTATTACAAGTGATTAATGTGACAGTAATTCACATGAAAGAGGTACCTGAAGCTGCAAAAACCCTACACACAGAGAAATTGATGTATTTATGAAATTATTACTTAGGTGTTCATGAAACTGTTGTCTTGCGGTGGGAGTCTAGTCTTTGCAAAATGGTCAAAACCAATAAGCAATGTTATGTGAGAAGAGCATGGATTTAAGGTGAGTTTGCTGATGAAACCAAATTGTTTGCAGGAGAGAGGGTCTGAGTTTCAACAGCAAAATGCCTGTCAACACATGTTCTAAGCTTAACAATTGGAGGCATCATCTTTTTTAGAGGATTGCTGGGTACCACAGATTGACATTACCACATGGAAAAAAGTCTTAGGTTTTAAGTAACTCAGTAAATGTTTGGCTGCGTGACTCACCTGCATTTTATGGAGGAGATAATGCAAGAATTAACCTATGTACTTCTGCATATCTAACTGAGCCTCAGTATCTTAAAAGTGTTCCTGAAGGCCAGCTTTATATATGGCGCAAAACAGTTTGAGTAACTTTATTTTCCTGATGGCTTAGACTACCTGAAGCCAAAAATAATTGGCTTGAGCAGCCGTCATAAATATGAGACTCTTAACTTTGCAAGGGCACATAGCTCTCCTGTAATCCATTACTTCCTTGGGATTTCATGAGTGATGTAACAGATAACCAAGAACAGCTGGAAAGGGTAGCATATAGAAGCCTGATATTTTCTGTAGGAGTTTATTAATAAGGAGAATTGTCATCCTATACTCCAGGAGAAGCATCACCCTTACCTTTCAGAAGTATAGAGCTGGCTTTATGTGTAATCTTTTTTTGTCACAGTGCAACCACGGATAACTACTCCAGTTGCATGCACGGTCATCTGACACTACTGAAGTTTTTATTACCAGAGCACAGTGGAACTTCCTGGTTTGTAACACAAGATCTACAGAGCTAATAATAGCCCTGATAAAGGCAAATGAAGGCAGTAAATCTCTATTCATTACAGTATTGTACTTCAAGTGTGTGTTGTGCATATGAACCACAGTGCAGAGAAACTGCTGCCTCTGCTGTCACCTTTTGCCAGAACACCCTTTCTTACTCTGTATGGTAAAACTTCTAAGTTCTGCCTTTACACTGCATCAGTGTCTATATTTACCTTAAAACCTTGAATATTTAAACCAGATTTAAACCAGCAAAAGATCAGCACACATCTGTGACATATCAAGACAGTAATAATTACCTGTGTGACATGGAATGCCATGACATGTTGGCATTAAGAGGAAAATTTAAAAGCTGTCAAGGACACTGAGTTATAAATCTCCGTATTTTAGTGTCAGCTGGAAGCTCATACAAACATACCATTGCAAATCAAGGCTGTTCTGTAGTCACAAGAGGTGGATACAGAGTTGCAGGCAATGTTGTTCAAACACTCAGATTTCCAGTTCCATCATTCCTGCTTTGTAAAGAGATCAGGAACATACTTAAGAAGAAATAAGATAATGTATGGCAGGTCTTTCATTGTAATTTCATGTTTAACCACAGCACTAAGGGAGGAATCACATCAGCAGCCCTGCTGCACTGAGAAGCACTTCTATGTACACTGCAAAGCCCAGACTGAATTTCTGAAACCAATGATGAAGCATTTGATGAGTGCACAGGAAAAAAAAAATAGTGGGAAGACTTTGTGAAGGCTGAGATTTGTTGCCCCAAACTGGTCCCAGTTTTCACAATTTGTCCTTGTAGAAGTGTTAATCATTACCAAAATGCCAGCAGTCAAACAGAACGTGCACGTTCTAAAGCCGTTGATGGTGGGCAGTTTTGTGCAAAGCTACTTGACACAGCTTGTGTGGGAGAAGATAAGAGAGGGTTGAAAACTCTGCGAGTGAGGACAGTGGCAATTCACAGCCCCCTCCCTGTGTTCACTGTCAGTGGCATCAGCCACTGAAAATTCCCCAGTGAAGTGACTGAAGCAGTTCAATCCCCATTAAAAGCAGGTGATAGCTGGGCTCCATCTCAGCATTACTGCATGGCTTGGTTAACAGACACCTATTGAGTGGGAATGGAGAACTGATGGGAGGAGTTGTGAAACATCTACTGCTTGATTTATCTGACCAAAGTGATCTCCAGCTTTCACATTTATTTCAATTTAAATTTAATGCCACAATTACTGATTAGATTTTAGCCCAAATGCAACAATAAGAGTACATATTAATTTGTTACACCAGTCTTACAACTTTATGGGAACTGTTTTTTGAGCTCGCCACTTAACTTCTACTCAGAACATTGAGTTTTGGTAACAGTCAGAAGAAAACCCTTTGGGTTCCTCTGTAAGTGGCATATGCAATAGAAATGTTACTGCAACTCAGTCAATTCAATTTGAGTTTTGCTGAAAGGGGGGTCTGATATCCTAAGTCCACAAGGATGGCTTTTCCATTTAATAAGATACTATTCTTTATTCTTCAATTTTAAGCAAAGGCAGAAATTAATATCTTAAATAAATATTAGTTAATATCTTAAATTAATGTTAGGTTTTTCATGATAAATGTTACAAAGCACAAGTACATCTTAAAACAAATGGTTAGCCTCCTTGCATGTGTTTTCAACCTCTTTTCTAAACCAACCATCCTTATTTGGTTTTCTCATAATTGTATTAGTTGTGAAAGTAACAAAAAAACCCAAAACCAAAAACAATTGTCGCTGTGCATTGTGTCACTGTTATTCCCTCCCACCATGAAAATGCACGTGGTTCCAGGTGTCACAAAGGTACAGCTGGCTGAGGCTCCTACACTTTTCAAGCATGCAGGATTGATCACTCAGGAAAAGATACTGAGCTAGGTGGGACTTTGGCCTGACCCAGTGTGACAGCCATTAATTTCTCACTGGAATTCCTGACAGATTTCAGTAAGCAGAAAAGTTAACTAACCTTTACCTATTTTCTGAGGGTTACATAGGTTGTAGATGTTCTTTTTCTTGGATAAATTTTTTCCTCTCTCGAGGTTAGGGGTAACAGGAAAAAAAGTAAAGTAATGCTTTGGACAAACTCAATTCCTTTGTTTACTTTTGTGCAGTAGGAACCTGATACTGGGTACAGCATCTCATGCCTTTGAAACAATAGACTTTACATAATTTGGTACAGAAAATGGTGTGTGTCTGAAAAGGAGGGAGTTGCATGCTAGCAATAGCTGAAGGTAGTAGTTGTCATTTCAAGACTTCAGAACACAACCCTGAAAAGTTAATACGTTAAGAAGGGCTAAATGTTTTATTGCCAGCAGTAAAAGCTGGCTGGAACTAAAGATCCTTTTTGTGACATCCAGTGGGTAGTTCAGGGCAGTTGTGTTAGCTGACAGCTTATTGAGCTATAAAAAGCCTGTTCTCTGAGCCCAACCCATGTTTTTCTTTGGGCCAGACAGGGCTCTTTTCTTGTTTCTCTTGGCTGGGGAGGGGGAAAGAAGAGCTTTTGGGGGCTCCTGCTGGTGCAGGCCTGGGATATCTTACTTCTCTGCAGTATTTGGGGAAAAGTAAAGAACTTGCTTGCCATCACTTAAGTTTAGGGCTGTCAGGCATTTTGGAAATTAAGAACCCCTTTTAAAACCTCTTTTAACATAAGTCTATAGGACTATCAATCAAATGCTGTTTAGAGAAAGGATTTTGTTTCAGATCTGAAACAATGAAGAGATAAGGACAATGTACAAGCAGTACTACAGGTAACAGGTTGTTGAGGATTTCTTAGTTTCCTGAGGACTGATGTCTAAGAGTGTGTGGCCACTGAGAGCAGTGCTGCCTTCAGTGCTGCCCAGCTCTGCCAGGCAGGAGCAGTGAACTCAGAGCTGGCAGGGATTTGCAGGGTTTGCAGGTGCCCATTACGGCAGCTGAAGTAGCCTCCTGTCAGTCAGGTGCAGCTGCTTTCACTCAGTCAGAAGACAGCAAATTTTAGTCATGTTTGCAAAGTATTTCAACAGCTCTAGTACTTCTAAGCTAGTAAATTAAATATTACAGTCCTACTCTTCGTACCACAACTACGGGAAATAGTAGTTTCAAGCTTTGTTGTTTCTGTATTGTAAGCACAATACTGCCTTAACTGCAGCAATATGGAAATGGAACATGCTTTTCTGGAATATATCTTGCTTCCAAATAGAAGTTTATCAGTTTCCTCAGTAATTTCTGTATCCACAGGCTTTGCCCGCTACTTACAAGATTTCATAAAATGAACCCCATGGAGCAGCAGGAGGAAACTCTTGATATTTTCTAATGACATCAGGCCACCCACAGCTGTTCAAACAAATGACTGCTTGATGGTTCAGATGGTCTGGTTACTGAGTTTGAATTTGGAGCAAAACTGAGATTGCCTTGTACACTTGCATTGAGCCCTTTAAACCATTGAAAAGTATTTTTGTTCCTGAAAACCCAGAAGGAAGAGAAGCTGATTTCATTCAGAGTATCCAAGAGAGATTGGAAGACAGAAAACTGATCACAATGTAAAGATTATTCTTCTTTTGTTTGGCATAAGTATGTGGGTCTGAGGTTTTGGTTAAGGTATTTATAATGTTTACTGTTGGATGGTTCTTGCTTTAAAGATCCCAGGAACTATCCCAGGGCATTGGAGTAACATTCTGAAAATAGAGACAGGAAGGTTCCAAAGGGAAGATTTTGCCCTCATGGTTTTACCTACTGGACAAGTGCAGCTTAGTTAGGAGTGGCTCTGCCATGATGAAGTGCAGAGCTGTGCTGTTGGAATGCTGTTTGCCATGGCACAGTGCACTGGAATGCTGAGCTGTGCCATGGCACAGTGTGAGCTGGAACCTACTCAAAATGCATAGAGGAGGGACAATACTTGGTGGTGAAAGGGTGTAGCAGCTGAAGCCAGAGAACTAATTTCCCATATAGAAAGCATCATATCTACCTTTGGAAACCCACAGCGGCTCTCAACTCTTGTGCAAGGTGCCTGATCTCAAAATACGTGCTTCCAGAAGTTCTGTCAGATGGAACCTTTATCTTACTGGGACATGCAAGATTAGGGGCTGATGGCCATGTTTCAGCAGGGCTTGTCAGGGCAGTATTGGTATCAAAGGCTTGCAGGGAGTGATTGCAGAGGAGGGGTGGGAACATGTTCTATCATGCAAACACAGCTGGGATGGGAGTGAAGAATTTAGTTTTTATTTTTGTTAAGAAGTTAATTTTCTCAGAGGGCCTAACATTTTCTGCCCAGCAACAGGGCTGTGTTCTAAAGTGCATTACTGTTTGAAGTCTGCCACAGACCTGGACATACTTACTCAAATGCAAATCTGACCAGTTAGGGAAAGTTTTCTTTCCCTTTTTTTGTAATTACTGTGGGTAGTTCAGAAACCAGGAGCAACTAGTACAAAAAAAACCAACAAACATTTTGTAGCAGAAGCACAGTATTTTAACACTGGTAAAGAAACACTTTTTGCATGTCTTCTTGGATATTTTCTCTCTCAGTCATCCACCTCTACCAACTGTGCAAATTTAGGCCCTGTACTTGACCCTTTGTCAGTGGGTTCAGAGCTGCCATCCTTACCTGGCTGGCTCAGCACATGAGAACACCAACAGTTGTTGTGGTAGGAGCAGCACATCCAAAGTCCACATACATGGATACTAAAAAGTGGCTCAGCAATCCGAATTAAAGATGACACCTTTCTTGTACAACTCTGACTTCACAGAATCTGGAGCCAGGCTTGATCAGCCTTCAAAACCTGTTCTTGCATAGGAAGAATAGGATTTTAAGAGGAAAGGAGAGGAACTGAACCTGAGAGCTGAGGGAAGAGCCTACAGGAATGGTCATAGCTCTGTAGTGCATCGTATTCTGTGGGGATGTTCCACATTTCCTTGTGCACCTGATGGTCATTGGCCTCTTTTGGGAGTTTCTGCTGTGATCTCCTGAATCCTGATATGAACAGCAGAAAATTGGGCTCTAATGTTATATTAATTTACCTCAGCAGGAACGAGGAGTCAGTATTTTTACAGATTATCTCAAATACTTGTTTTGCACAAAGTGTCCTTTAAATTTCACCTGTGGCTTTTTGCCAGACACTGCTTACACATGGTTAGTTTTGTGTACCCAGCTGCCCTTCATATGAAAAGCTTTTTGTGCAACAAATTCAGGATCAATTAGCAAACACAGAAATCTACATTTGCTTTCCTAAATGCTGATTTAGGCACATAGAGCATATTCAGTAGGGCTTTCCTTAGAGATGTTGAATTCTCAACAGTTACAGCAGTGAACTCAGCCTTAATGCCTAAAAAACTCTGAAATTGTCACAACGGATCTGGCAATGAAATTTCTAGAAACTATGGCTAGACATGGCTTCTAGTACCAAGTCCCACTTCTGGAGTTTCTTGGTTTCATTGCATGCCTGGGCAATATGGGGAGGCTTAACACCTCCAGTGGAACCCATTTAACCTTGCAGCACAGGTAACACACTCTCAGTCTAGCTGAGACCAACAGCTTCTTGCCTCACTAAAAGCAGTTCTGTGAGACAACTTTATGACCCATAATGGAAAGAAAAAAAAAGCAATCTCTCTGATTATTGAGATGCATTTTTTTCAAGTTTGAGGAACCTGAACTGCACTGCCAGTTTCTCCAATAAAGCAGGCAGGGTTTTTTATCTCACCATCAGCAGAAACTGGCCTTGTTCTATACACTGTACACATTATCTAGCTTGGTTCAGCTGCAATGATAAACATTGCAGAATCAAACTCACTGAAGTTTTCCTAGCATTGAGGGTCATACTCCCAGGTGTTCTGTCCATTTATAGTACATTCTGGGAGCTCTGCCGAGGCACAGAAGTGTTTTGCTGTTTAGTAAAAGCAACAGAAGTCTCTACTTGTGCCCCTGTACACCCCAGTCCTCACATGGATGGAATGGAGGTGGGATGCCACCTGACTCCCAGCTCCGGCCAGGGAGTAGCCTAACTTGCCCTATGTTTCTGCCTTCCATTAAGGTGCTCACCACCACCTTAAACTTGATTCACCTGTGTGACTCAATTTTTACCATTGCAAGGTGATCATTTTGAGTATTAAGAGAAGTAAGAATAAAAAAAGCTGTTCAATATATACCCTGGTAAATTCTTGCCAGTTAATCCCTTTCATCTACTTCCTATTTTTTTTTATCAAAAGGTTTTTAAATTACAAAGACACAAAAGCAGTGATAGGTTCTGCGCTATGGCACTAATGAATCTCTGGAGCCCGATGTCATGTCTGTATCAGCTGCAGTTTTGTTCACTTATTTCCTTCCTGCCCTTTCTCCTTCTGCCGAGAGCTAGTTATCATAGTTGAAAACCCCAGATGAAAACCTAAATGGAGGAGTTTTTGTAACAGGAGCAGAGCATATCTAACTGTAAAAACAATTGTATTAAGGATAGATGGAATAGAGTAAGTAGGACTTGGGAAAAGCCGTCTTGGCTTCCAGTGCTCCATAGTGGTTCCCTGAGGCAGTAGTACAAACACAGCTTGAGAGGAAGTCATTCCAGCAGAATTAGTGTCAGGATCAGGAATGAGTGACCGTGAGCCTGGCAGCAGGTTTGAGAGGAAGGGAGAAAGAGCACAGGGACCCTTTCTGGAGAGTTACTCAAGAAAGGACTGTTCATTAAGATGCCTCTGGATTTCAACAGCTTCTTGGAAGTTGCTGTTCACTGACCATTTCCTGCAAAGTAGCACTAATGGGCTGTGATGTGTTTTGTTTCTTCCAGGTGGAGTGCGCGGGATAGCACGAGGTGGGATCGCAGGTCTGACACTGACCGGCCTCTACGCCCTGTACAACAACTGGGAGCACATGAAGGGCTCCTTAGCCCGGCAGTCCCTGTGAGCAGGGCAGAGGACACGCTTGCTTAGTCACCAATCAAATCAGTTGTGAGATCTTTCTGGTGCCCCTTGCTATTTTATTTACAATTAGTGTGAAACTGATGGAAGCTGTGCTGGGAGGAACCTCTTGACACCGTGTAGCTGGACTGGCCCCTCCCACCAGCCAGTTGCTGGAGAGGCAACAATATTTGTTGGATCTGCAAGTGAACAGAGCGGCCACCGAGACAGTCTCCCTGCCATGCTCCCCAAGCAGCCCTGGCCAGAGCTACCAGGCGTGCTGGGCCCCGCAGCTGCTCCTGCTCGCTGCCAGGTTTGTTGGGGTGCCTGTAAGGTCTGTGTCCATAGAGCATTCCCTGCAGCCCCAGCACCCGGCCAGCCCGGCAGCACAGCCCCAGCAGCCATGGCACAGGGCAGGGCTTGCTGTTCTAACAGCACAAGGCAAGCTATCAAAAGAGACATCATCAGAATAAAAAGGGTGGTACTCAATGCCATTTCTATCCTTTGCTCTTCCTGCTGCTGGTAAGACAAAAGTGTGCTGCATCCAGTGACTTATTTATGGATTCATTTTAAAGGACCAGTGTGATGAAATCCTGGGGGAGTTGGTGGGTGAGGGCAAGTGGGCCAGCAGGCTCATCATCTCCTGATGGGTGGTTATGCTAAGGCATACCAGGGCTTGACTTCACTCCCTTATTTGCTCTAATAAATAAGGACCTATTTGTTTATGGATGAAAGTTGCTGTTACAGAACAGCTGCCAGTGGATTATCAAAACATTTGGGTGCTCCAATATCTCAGAACTCATTTAGCCAGCAGTTAGAAACCAAACAGTATAGAGACTCCATTCATTACCTATTACAGGACTTTTAATTAGCAAGAAACTTTTTGCCTAAAGTACCATTTGTAAGTTATTGGCAGAACGAAGACCGTGATGAACCTACACATTCTCCAGTGTTAAAATTAAAGCATGTACCGAGCATGATTTGCAGATAAATTAAACAGTAAGTTGGGAATTAGTTCAGTAATTAGAGTTACTGTATAACAACTCATTCCTTCCACATTTAAGTAATTAAACACGTAAATTATTAAAGAGGTCTGAAGACAGGGAAGGCAGAGCAAGGGAAAAACAGGAAACTTACTGGTCAGCAGACAACTTAATGCAAACCAAGTTTACTTTTGAGTTTTCACTACTGAAACAGCTCTTGATAATTACATTGCAGCCAACAAAATAAAAACTACAAAAAACAGTAAAGGGAAGGTGGTAACTTTTACCTTCCCCCAAGAAGAAATGTAGCTTTGCTAAGAAGCCGCCTTACGAGGAAATAATCACAGACCAGCTTTTTATAGAGCAAGTGCTCCTGCTAGTGAGCCCTCACAGTTGACCTCAATTAGCTTTGCTTGGATACCAGGTCAAATTAGATGCTTTTTGCCAGCACTTAAAGTAGCATAAAGAAAACAGGCCTTTTCCACCCTCTTTGTCAGTGCTGGTTTTTGTTAAGCCTTATGTTCCACAGTCTTTAGTGCTCTGCATGTTACTGTTGTGGTGTGAGAGCTGGACTTCCTAGCATGCATTATTTGAGGGCTGCACCACCAAAGAAACTGTCCCCCACTCAGAGGTGGCAGAGGGATGCTGTGGGCTCCATCTGCACAGCGCTGTCACATAGGACAGCAGGAAAACACGTGCACGCACTTCTGAGCTTTTTCTCTCCCCACTGGCATCAGTGAGTTCCTCCCCTGCACGTCTCCTGGTCACCATTGGTTGGACTTGTGTTCTTGCACTCTTGACCACGCTGGATGAAGGACTGAGAACTGTTTTGGGGGTTGAACTGTTTGGGGGTTGCCCTTGGTGGGCAAGGGTGGCTTTTTAAATGTCAGGAACTCTGCAATATATCTTAGGTTTTCTGAAGACTTTTTCAGCACTAAAATGTGACCCAGGAATTCTCCCCTAACTGAAGTGGGAAAACTGTGAAGCTTAACAAATGTCTTTCTTCAGGTGCACTGGAGATAATACAGAAACAAGCCTTTTCAAGTTCATAGTTAGCACAACCTTAAGGCTAGGCTGGCTCTTGAACAACTTAGCGTGTTATCTGGTCTGCAGTGCCCTTGGATTTCCTAGAACTGCTCGCTTCAAGGGCAGAGCTGAGAGCATTTTCCTGAAATAGCTGTGTTACAGCTGTTGAAAGTTTTGGTTCATAATTTGTTTGTATATGGAGTAATCTATAGTTTGAGCTTTGAAACACAACCAGCAGAGAGGCAGCAGTGAGGGAGGTGACTTGTACAATACAGTTAGAGAGAACATGTTTACAATATTCTTTGTCGTGACATACTGTGTTCACAGTTCACTGGCAATTAGTATAAAGTTGCTACTTTAAATTGTGACCAAAAGTATATCCAAGTTGAGTAGGAATAAAAGGATGCAAAATCAAGTTGAAAAGAGGATTTGGCTCAAGTTAGAGCCCTCTTATGCAATGTTACATAAATGTTAGCATGGGAGACATTGGCTGTCTTGGAGGAGCAGGGTTTTGATGCCAGTCGTGGTATCTTTGCTGATAGATCCACAAGGCAGCTTTCCATGCTGTGGCACCCAGTGAGGGAGCTGAGACAGCAGGTATAGTGAAAGGGTTTTGAGTCTTGTGGAGCTGGTTTTGCTTAGTCTTTGGAACAGAAAGGCAAATCCACTTGCACTATTCCCTGTCAGCAGGTGAATTCTCTTACAGTTGGAGGAATTTGTTGAAAAATCACTACTTAGGGTGGAAATCTGGGCACCCTGAAGCAGAAGCAGCTTCTGAAAGCAGGACACAAATGTATGTTAGGGCAGAAAAATGATCCAGTGTTCATAGTCTGTTTCCTGTGATCTAATCTGGGACTTCAAAAGGAGGGGGAAGATCCTTTTTGTATGCTTTAACAGAAGGTTACCCCTGTGCTTAATAAATTCTAGATAGGAACCTGGTATGTTTTAAGTGGAGCTTTGTGTACTCTGAGTATTGGTCTGTGCTGTTAAACGCCAGCCAGTGCAGGGACACCAGAGCCTTTTTGGTGCTCTTTTTGGTACTTTCCCAGCATGATTAATACCTGCTGTGTGCTCCTCACGGGTATTTCCCCTTGTGTCAGCCCCCTCTCTACCTGCCCTGTGGGAACAGCTGCCCCACTCACTGCACAGCTGGTGCCCCAGGAACCTGTGGCCACCCTGCTCCAGGGGGGTGTGGGAGGGAAGGAAGCATTCCTCAGTACAGGGCATCAATCACCTAGCTCAGCTTGTTCAAAGAAAGTTCTCCAGCCATTTGAGAACCCATGAATGGCATTCTCTTTTCCTGCTACTCTGTCCTCCTTGTCTTGGGATAATGTAAAAGTAATTTTTCCCTGTCTTTGAAAGCTAAATATTCGGGATACACATTCAGGAGTTCTGCATGTGACTACTTTTAACAAAGAAGTTCTAGTCCACTTTAAAAAAATGTGAGTGTGGGTGCACCCCTGCATGAAATTTAAGGTATCGAGGTTGAAAGGCTGCCAGCTGTAAATGTTCTCTTAATGAACAATGCAGGCTGGAGTTTGAAGAATGGAAAATCCTCAGTGGAGGAACCAATCACGCAGGGAGGCTGATGCTCAAACACCAGGGAAACAGAGAGGAATTACTTCCAATTGCACAGCCAGACCACAGATGTTCTTCAGCCATGGCAGAAGAGGACCAAATGCTACTAAAATCCATGAATCCTCTTTAAGTATTATTCAAGAGTGGTAGGAAGCAAATGGGTCTGTTTCTTCCAACAGCTGAGCAAAGCCCAGGTGACAGACACACCAGCTGCTTGTGGGGGGTCACACTGTGAGGCAGTGCCTGACAACAGTTTCCCACTAAGTGTGTCGGGGTGTGCCTGCTCCCAGAGTTTCCCTGCCTGGGAGCTCAGTGTGGCTCCAGGCAGTGGTGAAATGAACTAAAACACATGAATCCCATCGGGATGGAAGCACAACTGCAGCAGCTTCCAGACAGAGGCAAACTGGACACGTGCCACAGCAGTTTTTGTTAACCATCTTGTAAATGAGACATAACACACAGTTTGGTTGGAATTGTTTAATGGAAAAGACTAATCAATGTTTTACATAAATATCAATTAGTGACAACAAGTCAGTTGAGTAAGTAAAGGAATACATACCCCCAAGTTTTAAAAGCTCATAATGAACTGACAAAGTAGCACACAATGACAACTACATGGAAATAATTAGAAGAGGTGGGCTGCACATCAGTCACCTTCATGAAGCTCAACTGCTAATCACATCAGGCTGCTCCTGGAGTTAGTCACAGTGCAGTCTTCCCATGCAGCAACAAGGACACATGTGAAGGGGAAAGTGAACTTCTAAAACACCTCTCTGCCTGCAGCAGAAAGCCCTGGTTATGAAATTACAAAAGCCTCAAGTATTTTGCTGATGTTAAGCCCTTTCAGGGTCTGGTTTCAGATGTGCAGTCTCCCCTTCTCAGACTAAAAAGTTACTTTTAAATGAATGCACAGGGTGGATCAGACAGGAATGTGTTCACACTGCAGAGTGATACCAAGGGCAGATCTTAATTTCTTTTCTAGAGGGTTGTGAAGAACTCAAATCACTTTTAATCCAGGCAGGCATCTGGGATGGGGTGAAGGGGGGCATATTTTCATAGTCATTAAGAGCAATTTGTTAAATGAGTAAAAGCTGCACCAGAAACTATGGAACTTCACAGTTTTTCCATGGAGCCTGAGAGGCATGATCCATGTTTTCATCTAACATCTTTGCACTCTTTCCCACAGGCTCGAAAGGTTAAATATCTGAAGAGGTATTGCTCATATTATGTCCACAGCTTCAGGGAGATCTGAGTTACTGGACCCCACTTTCACATATATAATCACATGGAAACCACAGATTAAATACCTTTAAACTGCATCAGTGGGAGCCACAGTTTGCCAAGTCAGTGTTTCCCAATTAAACAGCATGACATCAATCTGCTGAAAGGCATCTAATTCCCCAAATATTACCTTTAAATACTATGTGGCTAAGATGCCTGTTTTCCAGTGGTTTAGTGAATAAAAATTCATTATGAAGTATCTAGAACTAACAGAAACACATTTCATTTTACAGCTTTTTCAGTGACATCCAAATAATTTGTAAATGCTGGGGACACAGTAGGGTCTGATCTAGTGGTGCATGAAAATTCACACCCTACCCTGTTCTCTGAAAGGCTCAGAAATACACAAGAAAAGTTTTGATACAAAAGTAAGTTACCAATTCTCCTGTCGAGTGTTAAGTCCCATAAATCCATGTCCTTTTCAAAGTCTGGACTACACATACCCAGCTGGGAAATGCAACAACATGAGATGCAAACGAAACCTCCAAAGTGAGCAACTGCTCCAAAAAACAAATTGCTTCCAAGTACAGCCTAAGTAAGCTGGAACCCAATGCATGACAAAGTTGTAGCAGCTGAAAGGAACAGCAGCACTTCTGAAGTCACTGTCAAAGGTGGACGTTCTGTAGCACCAGGAAAATTCTGGTTTATACCTGCACTGGCTTCAACATAGTTCAAGTGACAACCCATTAAAGATCCTTGTATTCCCGTAACAGAAACAAATTTGCTAACACCTCTATAGCATCAGATTGCTTATGCTCAGTGGGTTTACATTTCAGAATCAATGACAACAAAAAGGGATCTTCTGCACCATAACTCTGTTAGATAAGGAATCTTTCTTTTTGTTATAATTTTAGAAGAGAAAGCAGACGGCCAAACACAAAACACAAGCACTCAGCTGGCTGCAGTCACTCAGCATGATGTGCGACTGATAGCAGGAAGGGGATGATTTCAACACTTCCAGTTCTTCACATCTAAACAAATTTAAAATAGGGTTATTCTCTGATAAACAGAATGAAACACTTTGGAAAAAAAACCAACTATAATATACCCTGGGAAAAAAATGATACTAACATTCCTCTTAGAACAGAGTATCCTGCCTATTACGGTTTGAAGTACTCCTGCTAAGGACCATTTTCATTAATTTCCTTAATAACAGAGAAAGAGTTATCACCAGAAAGGAAAAACATGATGTCAGCTGTAAATACATTACTGAGATAAGAAAGAAGCTGCCTGTAGATTTACACATTGACTCCACATCTTAGTTACAATGGAAGTTACAAAGTGTCAATCAGTTGAGAGATTTACATAAGAACAGAAGTAATTCCCTGCCTGGCTTATGATCAAGAGAGGAAGAATAATAACAAAAGAGAATGGTCCAACCTGTTAAAAAGGTCTATGGGGAGGGAATTACTACACTGTTAAACATCACATTTAAAGAATTGAAGATGACCATTAGCTACCAGTGTCTGTGTTCTGTACTCCCAAGTTATGTTTAGGCTTAGCTGTTATAATACATCCTGCATCCTACCTGTAAAGGAGACCGATACAGCCATTTTTCGTTATCTCCACTGAGTTTCATACAGGCAAAAAGGTCACAAACTGTAGGAAGGCCGAAGTCCTGAAAGAGAAGTCACCTTAATTACCAACCCGAACATAATTACATTCTGATGTACCTTCTGTAAACTCTTCAAAAACAAAACCAAAACTGATTTTTGAGTCTTTGAGATTAATACTTTCTTCACTTAGTATAACATATCAACTTGTTTAGTGCTAATAAATAAATAAATAAAATAAATAAATAAATAAAGTGCTAAGTAACTAATAATTGTGAAAATATTAAAAGAGCCGAAAAACCTAAAAACCTTCAGTCAGTATTATCCAGAGGAGCTAAGACTTTGAAGAGAAGGAAGTCATTAAATTCAGTAAAGCAATAAACCTGGACATAAGACACAGAAATATCAAAAACTTAGCTCACTTGTGCTTTCTTGCGCAGAAGCCATTTATCTTCTGCTGGAGGCGGGTTTGCATTCTGTAGGTCATTTGAAGCCAACACCCAACTGTTTACATTTAAGGGGAGGTGGAATGGAGCCAAGAGGTCTAGGAAAGGACTCTTGAAACTCTTGTCTGCTTTTTCCCGACTCTCCTTTTCTTCTGTGCTTTCTGCTTTGTGCTCAGCTTTGGCCAGCCAGCTTGTCAGAGGCCTCTCAAGCAATGCTTTCCAGGGTTCTGCGATCTCTGCTGAATAATCTGCTTTCTCTGCACTCACAGGTTCCCCTGGGAGCTGCTGTGCAGGGCTAAGCCAGGAACTGGCAGGAAACTTGGTCTTCTCATGCTCAGGGTCTGGTACATCTTTCTGGCTGACCGGAACTCCATTTTTGTCCTTCCCATCTTTCTTCAGAAGCCATTTGCAAAGAGCCTCTTTTCCACAGTTTTCATCACACACACATTCTGAAAAGCTGGCACACAAATCATTAGCTTTGCACACATCTTCCACTTTAAAGGGGGCCTGGGGATGCTGAAGAAGCCAAGCATTTACAGCAGATGTAGTGGGTGATTTCTTTCCATCAAGATGCTCATTCAGGCACTTCAGATTTCCCAGATTCTCAATTTCCACACTTTTGCTCTGGCTGCCACGACAACTGGTACATGTTTCAGCTTTGAGGAGCCAATCATTCAAATTGCATTCTTCCCTAAAAGGTTTAAATTCATTCTTCCATTTCTCATCTGAAGCAATACTTCCATTTTCTGTGTCAGGAGTAAGCAGCCAGTCAGAAAGGTCCATCTCTTCTTGTCCAAGGGATTCTAATTCCTCCATCTTTTCAATAGTGGAAAAGGACGAGTTGAGAGTAGAGGTGGAGTCCTTGCGACCAGGGGAATCTGTCTTCCCAGCAACATCACGCTGCTGATTGTGCAGGAGCCAGTTCTCCAAATCCTTCAGATTTCCCCAGGCTTGCTCACAATAACAGACTTTGGAAGAATTCAAATCCTAGTAAAGGCACATTGAAATACATCTATTAAAACTAAGACAATGTTCAGTTATTGTTTGCATAGTTAGAGCTCGCAGCATTCAGCTAGTGAGTGCCAAAGCATCAGCTGAACATGAGACAGAATGAAGAGTACTACAGAAGGTTTCATTTCCACCACATTTTGCCTGCAATCAGATACTGTGTTTTCCCCTGTTAAAAACTAGGTTAGTGCACAAAAGGTTTACCTGGCTGGGCTCCGACACGCATTTTTGCGTAACCCATTCCTCGAGATTGGTGCTGGGAACATAGGGAGCCTGGCGCACACCCACAGGCCGGCTTCCGAGCAACCAGTCCGCCAGAGAGGCACTCACTGTCCCACACAGGGTCTGCTGCTGAGAGACAACGTCCTTGGTTAGGAGAGAGACCAACTGCTGAGCCAAACCGTGGTGGACATCAACACCGGCACTCAGCATGCATCAGTATTTCTGCCCCAAAAGGAAAAACAGTCCCTTCTAATTACAAAAAAAACCATAGGAATTGGATAGTTCCAGCATCAAGGAACGTTCAATTAAAAAATTCTGTCAGTCACACTCCATATACACTTTCATACTATGTTCTTGCCTGTCTGTTCCTGGAGCAGCTGCAGTATCAGATCACTCTGCTCACCACAGCCACTGGCTACTCGAGCATCTTAACAAACAAACACAAGCCATTACTCAAGCTCACATAACGTGCTTGAGTTCTCCTCTTCCCTCTAATGCAATTAAACACTCACAGACACAGGTCAAGCTTACCTGCTCACAGTTCATTAGGGCACAATTCTGCCCTGGGAACCAGGGAGAAGCATTCTCTCTCTCTGAGGTTTGCTGAAAGAAAAGTAAAAGTTAATTTAAATCTCCATTTTGTCCAGTTTCTAGGACAAATTCTACAATAAAGTAGAAGTAAAGCACAGTTTCAACTGCTCAGTGCTTTACGGCTAACAGTGTTTTCAACATTTACAAACAGAATGGAGAAAGACTGACTACAAAAATACTACCTTCAGTCTGCTTCCTTTAACATAATTGTCTCCAATAATACAGGAAATATGCTGCTTACATAAGAATCCCAAAATAGTTTTATCACAGAAAGCATCTACAATGTTTTAACTATTGCTGTCTAAAGAGAACAGTAACGCATTTTCATTTGCTGGAATGGAGTAAGAATGCAGTAGTCATTCACTCAGCCTCTGCCAAAAAAAATTAAAATAACACGTACATAACTAAACTCAGTGAAAGTGAGAGCTACATGCAATAATTAATAACCCACTGAGTATTTATTACACAGCTAAAATTATATGACTCGTGCACAGGATCGATTCAAGCTGTCACTAAAAGCAAAAATACCACTTGGAAGATATTGCACTACTGAAAATAAATCTTTGAGGCAACTATTCTAACCCAGGAAAGTCCTGGTGCTTACCATCGTTTTAATGGAACCAAATGAGGTAATAGCTTGGCGAAGGTAAGATGTGTCAGCCTCAAAATTCAGGATGGAAGACTCTTCAGGTTTAAGTGTAAGACTTTCCAGTCTGAAAAAGTAAGGTGATAGTTACAGAAAGAAAAAGAAAAAGAAATTACAATCTTCTTCATCCATCCTGTTTTGGAAGTCAGTCCATTATTTCATAAAAGGACTTTCAAGCTACTAGGCAGTTATTAGGTAACAAAAAAGACTTTTCATATGGCATACAAGAAAGAAATGGCTATCTACAAAACAAGAACAGCATAATTTGGCAGCAAAACACAAGTTTCACCTTCTTACTTCAACTGCCATCAACAACTAATATTTGAAATAATCTGAATAAATGAGTACCTGTCCTGCTCATTATAGTCCTGGTTTATCGCCTCAGACTTTTCTCAAGTTCTTATTTCTAGGAACTATTAAAAATGTAGGAACAGTCAGATCTATTACTAGTTCTATTAGAATAAAAAATCAGATTAAATTCTTAAGTTAAAAGAAACCCAGCTGTGTCAACTTGAATCATAAAATATATTTACCTCTCCAGGCAAACTGAAATCTGGTTTGCCAGTTCGTTACTGTAGGAGCGTTCCAGCTGATGAATAAGGCAATTGAACTGTCCCAAGTACTGCACGGAAGACAAAACATACGTTATTGTTTCGGCTTCCAGGGTCAAAAGTGAGACAATACTTGCAAAGACAAAGTTTGCTTGAAAATGCTGGTGCAGCAACCGACACCCAAGCCTTACCCAGTAGAGCTGCTGGGCCTGCTGCTGTAAGGCCTCCTCTTTGAGCTGCTGGATGAGATCCACCTGCTCGAAGAGCCACACCTCACGGCTGCGCAGGCATTCCAGCTGCCGACTGATGTGGCTGTGGATCTTGGCCTTCACCTGTCAGGGAACACGCACATTTCTACAACATCTGTCAAGCAGAGTGAACAAGCATGTGCTGCACTGATTACAAACTACTGCTTGTCAGTGGCAAGTGGTATTTTTGGAGCAATTTATTTCTCAAAAATTCACCACAGCCACTGCACCACATGACTCAGGTCAGTAACAGTTCCAGGGCTACCTTTAAAGAGGTGTCAAAGAATGATGTTATGTGTAATCTCTTCTGATGTTTCAACCAACAGCTTTTGGAAATTCTGCACGCCTAAGCTAGTTATACAGGAATACCTTTATGAAGAGCATGGCCAAATAACACTGTAATGTGTTTGCAAATCGCTAGGAAAATTTCAGACCACCATGATAACAGTAAGTATTCTGGAATAAAAGAAACTTTCATTGAAGTCATGTTAGTTACTATAACATCTTTAAGAAGTAATTTAAAATTACCTCCCGCCAGTTTTCTTTAATCTGCTGTTCAGCTTTGACAATTCCAGATATAGCTGTTTCCAAGTCCTTCTTTGCTTGAAGGCACTTTGCCAGAGTCTCACTACTGCAGGAATTTCTATTTCTATCTTGTGGTGGACTCATTCTTGAAGTGTTCCTAAAACACAATGGAAAAAACGATTTCTTAATAGTTTCTATTCCTCTTTAACAGAAGAGGAAGGGCATCATATGAAAAACCATCTGCTATACTTCACTATAAAGGTGAACAAAAAATACCCTAAGACCCTACACAGATGCAAGTTTTCTAAATATAGATAAAGCTCTCCTCCAGGAGCAACAACAGTCTCTCAAACACCTCAGCCCATGGAATTTGCACAATCACAGGAAAACCAACAGATATTTGACAACAGCTTCAGCCGCAGGAGTTTAGGCAATCCTCCCCTGCCGGTCACCTTCCTCCAGATTTTATGCCTAGCTAGCAAACTCCAGAGCTGAGGGGCTGATTCAGGCAAGGTTCAGCAGCAATGCCGAAGCTGGGGGAGAATGGCCTGGCCAGGGGCAAGAAATATTTCAGTCACCCTTTTTTCCTCTGCAGGCAAATGAGCTGGCATCCATAAATGAGAAAATTCTAATACAGTTTCACCAACTGAAGACCCACGTGTTGCTACAAAGATCACTCTTCACTAAGCTGCAAAGGCCAGAACTTTTAACAGCTACCCATTATTTTGTCCTGGTCACAGCTGTGGTAACTTAGTCAGCTTCAGCATAATCTCTGTAAAAAGGGCTCAAATACAAAATTTCTACAGAAGTTATACTGGTAAGGACTCTACAAGTAAGGCAAAAAAGTTAGCATGGATTTCTAGTAAAAATGGGAAGGATCAGTGTAGGCAGTTTCCTAAACAGTGGGTTATTTTGCTACCGAAGATTTTGAATTCTCCTGTCAGTTTCATGGGATTCCTGAAGCACTAAACATTCATAGTATTCGTTCTATTTAAAACAAGTCCTCAGCAATGACAGCTATGGAAATTCCCAGCAGATTTAAAGCGTACACATATGCCAATCTAAAATGTCACAGATTTTACCACTGCTCTGGAGGGAACTGAAAGTAGTTTTGAGCACGACAAGACAACCATGAGCTTGTGTTACTGAGCAGCTATTTAGTCTGCAATTTCCAAGCCCCATGATAAACTGCAACCCAAAAATCCTTCTACAGCCAAGATCCACCACACAGATAAAAGTGTGTGTTTCAGACAGGAGAGGGCTAAGAGTGGCTTGCAAGTGGAAGGTGACAGAAACAGCAATGTTCACTGTGGGGCAGGAGCAGAGGCTGCACCTCCCTTAATTCCCTCAACACCATGGGCTTCCTGTCTCTCCAGTGCCTCCGGACAGGAGACATGGACTAGGCACAGAAGCCACCCCAAGACCCACAGCTCAATCCCATCCTTACCATAATATCTCATCTTCTAAGAACTGCAGAGCACAAATACAAGAGATGATAATTCAAATGTAATTTTTAAGCTTATATTATTTTGCACCAAATCAGACAGGGTGCAGAAGTCCAAAATACATCATTCTCCATGCTGTGCTATGAAAGCCAGTTTTGTCCCAGTATTTGCACACCCTAACTCGTTCACAGGTTCACTTCTGTAAGGTTCCATCATCTTCACCATGCTAGTCATGTTCAATAAAAGGTAAGCTAAGCTTTCTCCTCATACCACTCCTTAGACTTTATCTTGCTTTTCAAGTCTCATGTACAGCCTACAGGAAGTAGGAGCCAACAGCATAAGTGGGAGCCCTAGTTCTCAGATGTAATCTAACAAGTAGATTACAGCAATACACCCAGCCAAGAATATAAGGATATTAGATACCTTAAAAACTACCATAAACTCAAAAGTAAATTTAAAAAAACATATTGGCTATTAATTCATTTATTATATTCTTACATAACAACAAGTTAAAGTCTGAAAGGCTAAATATAACTATCATATTTGCTCACAAATAGACAATGTACTTACAGCTCTTGTGAAAATTATGTTAACCTACTTTATCACACTCTGCATTAGCAACTTCGTAATGGGACAAACAAATTCAAGAAGCTTACACATGCTTCTCGAAAGATCTCTGAAACTACTGTTTGTTGCTTTTCCTGTTTTTCGATGATTGCAAGAAACTCTCTCCGGAATGTATAGGGAGAATGAATGCTGCGTTCCTCCAGCCAGCCAACTCCTGTTAAAATGGCTGTTCTTAGGCTTTGTCGAAAATTAGCCAGTAAAACTCCCATGCTGAGCATGAGAGCCAATCCACCTTTCTTTTCAACTTCCACAAGCCTCTAACAGAGCTAAGTGGCGGCAAGCACCTATTTCCTTGCTTCCCAGTTACTCCCAAATAGCACTGGGAATTTAAGACGTTTTCAGGTCACATGCTCTGAAACACCCGCGATCACACACTTCGGCTCAACAGTAGCAAAATACAATTACTTCTGCAAGAAGACACACGGCTGCAACACGGAGTCACTTGTTCTGGCCATTTCCGTGCCATCAAACTGTTTCCAAGCACACGGGGGCCCCCACAGTCCCCGCTGTGTGCGTCACGGGATGCACACCCCCCACCAGATGAGCTCGCACTTACTTTCCGCGCTGTGGAAGCAATCCCGCAATGTCCTGTTTATAACAAGGCTTCCATTCCCAGCCTCCCGCTCCGCTGCGGCACGGCCTCCGGAATGCTTTCCGGAACGCTCCCAACCCTACCAATTCCGCTCCGAGCCCTGGCTCACCGGAGCGGCCCCGCGCCTTATCGGGGCGGCCCAGCCCGCGNTCAGCCAAAACACCGAGTGCCTCCGAGCATCCCACTAGCAGTTCAAACCGCGAAACCTCAAGGTTTTGCAACAAAGCTGCTATTTCTTGCATCTTCAGAAGTGTGGCAATGTACCTTCTTAATGCAACAACAAAGCAGACCCGAGAGCCATCCAGGGCGGATGCAGCAACAAGAGCTGAAGAGCTGCGAGCCGACCCAGCTGCTGAGCTCAACCTTCTGTCCCCGGCCGCGCACAGCCCGGCAGTGAGGCTCCCCACCCAGCACTGAGCCTGCGACGTGCCAGAAATCCTGACACTGAGCCGCTCGGCTGCGAGTTAGCTCCTGGAACGACCAAAATGACACGCACACATACACAATTATTGTCACACCTGCTCTTGCTTCCAGCACTTCACACACACAGATGAGGAAAGCACAGAATGGCCTCGGCTGGAAAGGACCTTGAAGATAATCTCGTTCCAGCCCCTCCGCCAGAGGCAGGGACACCTCTCACTAGACCAGGCTGCTCAGCGCCCCATCCAGCCTGGCCTCGAGCACTCCCAGGGATGGGCTATGGACGTGTCCTCGCCTGCATGTGACCAGTAAAAATGTTACAGCCATGAAACCAGAAGAACTGCCTGAATGATGCAGGAAGATGGTATTATTGTTCCTAACAGTAAAAGAACTACCAGTTTTTACAGGAAGACTTCTGACTCGCTGGAGAGTTGCCACCCCAAGACCCTGCAGCCACAATTCCTGGTCTCACTATTACTTCTCCTGGTGCTCGTGCAACCTCCTGGCTGCCTATGCTCCACCCCGAGGAGTTCATTCCCATAGGTCAGAAACTACTGGACAAAAATAATTTTTAGCTTTTAATTAAATATGTGATGGCTGGGGAGCAGAGGAGGAGGAGACAACCCTGCCTCTTCTGCACAGTCTGCAAACAGGCCAGCAGGAAACTGGTTTTACCAGCTTTTCACTCTCAGCACAACCATCCCTGCTGCCCTTGGGAAGAGCATTGTTGTTCACTTCAAATGGGTCACCTCAAAAACATGGCTGTGCAGAGCTTTTGTTGGGGAAAAGCTTCTGAAGGGAACAAAGCCTCCCATCGAACAGGCTCTATTTATAAATGTGAAATGATTTCTTCCATTTGGCAGGACAAGACTGATCCAAAGGCCTCTCTGACCTGTCTTTATGTGGCTTTACACCAGCTGGCTTGTTTGAACTGAAATCCCCATGGATTTCCATCTTACCCTACCAAAAAACAGTAGTTCTTCTGAAGAAGCTCTGCCAAATTAGGTACGTGGGAGTTGTGGTCAGGGAGTGAAGTTCTCTAAGTACACGAGCTGAACCTCGGAACTTCCCATTTATATCTAAGCATAACAAGCACTTTGTACAGTGCAGCATCAGCGTTATGTGCCAGTATCTGTACGGAGCTCCTGCTGAGGGGATTATTTTACTCCAAAACAAGTATGTAACACCCTATATTTTAAGTCACAAGCCATGTGAAGGAAAAAAAAACCCCTTTATTAGTTCCAAGTAAGAGAGAAAGTGAAATAAACACTTTAAGGAATAGTAACAAAAGTTTCAGATATTACATTTTCTAAAATTCAGGTAATTTTCACCTGTCTGCACAGTATATGGTCTGTGCCACAGACCTGAACACGTGTGACTACCTTTTCTGCCTGTTTTAGCACCAAAAAAGCCCAGTCAGTGCACAAAGTACTTGTATTGAGACACCCTCACAAGAGCTGGGCTCTGAACAGTCACAAGTCACTAATCCAGCTGTGAAGAAGTCTGATCACCATTTCATTCCATCTATCATAAATATATATTTTATGCACAACAGGCATATAAGTGAAATCACAAAATATCTGAATATGAAGGCCTGAAATCTCTATGCTATAGTTACTGACAATACCAAAGAAGATACCCCAGACTGGGAAAGACACACACTTATCTTAACACAGATTGCACATTACAACACAACCATCTTCCAGACTTTGGCACTTAAAACTCTTTGGAAAACAAGTGACAAATCCCTAGATCTGCCTGAAGCATATGGCCCCAAAGATAGCACTGCCATGCTCTCTGCACATCCATCTATCCAATGTTAAGCACTTACAGCGTGATGAACAGTGGTTTTTACATGGCTGCCAGTTTTTTTCCGCTCCCATGACTGCATACCTTACCGAGAGTCTCAAGGGAAGTTCCTCTCTCAGCTTTTCTCTTTAATCCCAGCCATAAAACACCGAGTTTAAAGCTGTCAGAACGCTTAGCAAACCCCCTGAAGCTCTGGCTCACACCACTTACCGGCATCGAACAACACAGATCTGACAAACTTTCAACAAACACGACGCGGCACAACCCCGACCATTCCTAACCCAGACATTTACTGCTTATATAACCTCTGAGAAGCGCAGCTGCTAACAAAAGACTTTGCCTTTGCAATCAGAGACGTGGCTTTGGGAGCGCTCGCGACACAACCTCTCCGGGACACGAAGAGAGAGCGAGATCAGCACAAAACCCCGTCTCCGTGTCCCGTGTGAGCCCAGCGCCGCGGAGCGTCCATTTCCTGACCGACCTGCCCGACCCAGGCCGGCTGCCTGGGCACTTCCCGCTGCGCGGCTCGGGGTGCCTTGCGGGATGCCTTACGGGATTCCTCTCGGGATTGCTCTCGGGTCC
>VZRO01002606.1:564158-587189 GCA_013397915.1 Daphoenositta chrysoptera
ATCCGGGAATCACGGCCGGCCCGGCCCGGCTAATGGCCGGAGCACAGAACGTGTATCGTGGGGCGAGCCCCCGGTTTGGGGCTTTTTCGTGTCCACCGGAAATGTCCCGGTGTACGTGGCTTGGTTTGGCTTCACACAGTACAGGTTTTGGGTTTTCCTTTCCGCAAGTGTGAAGCACGGCAGAACACCTCCTAGTGCTGCCATCCCGCTTTCCAGCTGGGAAAAGAATCCAGTTACTCCTCCCTGCCCACGCGCTTTAGCTGGTCAGGGGCGAGGAGGTCAGCTCAGCTGGTCAGAGCGTGGTGCCGATGAGGCCGAGGTTGTGGGTTCGATCCCTCCGGGGGCCATTCAGGAGCTGGACTCGATGATCCTTGTGGGTCCTTTCCAATACAGGCTATTCTGTGATTCTGTGAGATTCAGCCTTTCCATGACCATCCGGCCAGCACATTTGTGAAATGCTGCCTTTTGTAGGTGTGTGCACAGCACTTAAAGCTTAACAGAGAATCTGCTGGGGCTTCAAGCAGAATAGACTTCAAATGGAAATCTAAGTAGCTGAGTGCATGCGGTAGCTGAGTCACAATTTCCTACACATTTTCTCCTCTGGGCACAGACCAAGGAGCCGTTCTTTTGAACAGGACCTTACTCGCGGTTACAAGTACAAATTATTCAGTGCTGACATAAGAGAAAGTAGAAGTCAGCCACCTAATCCCAGATGTGCTGTTACCCTAGAAACCAGCATTTCAGGTATTCGCCTTCATTGTCTAAACACGTAGGAGACACAGGGTGTGTTATATAATCCTCCTCTGTGTATTTAGATTTATGAGGGAAAAATAATACCAACCCTGCCTGACCTTGGAAAACCAGCAGTGCTCATACACCTGTTGTGCCCCCCCATGCAGTTGCCTGGCAAGACTCTCCCAAGAAAAGAAAGACGCCTCTCCTGGCCAAGCAGGCAGAGTGGACAATGGCAGGTTTCTGTCATGTCTTCCATGGGCTTGACCAAGGCAATATCATAATCCAGATGGTTTGAGTGTTTTTTTGTTAGTCCACACAGTACACTTTCTGTGTGGATTCATTGTGGTTAAGGTCATGCCTTCCTAAGAGGATTTGCTCTTTGGATACATCTTGCATCTTACCCCTAAAGGAATATCAAAGGTAAGGAACCAAATGCATATTTTAATGGTCTCTTTCCTCCTACCCCTCATGGCAGTACACACTGCTCCTCCCTCAGCCATACCCTTTGCCACGCCAGATGTGCCTTTTTACACAACCCTACATAGCAGACGAGAAAAAGAAATTTAAAATTACATCAGCTTAAGCAAAAGGCAAATTGGTGGTCTACTAAAATTGAGGCAAAAGGTTGGGTAGAGATGCAGTTTTATGGGAAAATAAACAGGATAATCTGCTCATATTAAAACCGCAGCAAAGATGGAGACATAGCAGGCAGTTTTTCAGCACTGGATAAAACTGTGTATCAGTGTTCACAATGAGCCTCCAACCAGAGTATGAAGAAAAGCATTTTGGATGCATAAAAGGGATCTGGATACACATCAGAAATAGCTAGTGAGGATAAAAGCCTGCAGCTTTTCCCTTTCAGAAGTGTGACACCACGTCATACCCAAGATTCAGTGCTATTTCTTGCTGAATGGGAATCCCACATACAGTTCTGCAGCATAAAGCTCATCCTTCCTTGATTTGGCAAAAGTGCATAATGACTCCCCAGTCACACTCAAAGACATTCTTCCTTGCTTGTCTGCAGTGTGGGAATGAAGACCAGAGAGAGATTCATCCCTTCCCAACCCCTGGAAACATGAGCTTTGAGAGAGAACTGGAAGCTTTTTCTGCATTTCTTAGGTATGGGCCTGCAAAACTGTACTACTGTGCACCACTCAAACCACAAAGAACTTGAAGAATATTCTCTGGTGCAACCATTTTAGAGGAAATTTTATGGGGTTTAAGGAATGTTTCTGTTTTCTGTTCAGACCGTTCCTCTTTCAACAACTGAAATAATGTAGTTGAAGAGCATCAGCTGTATTAACTTCTCTATTAAATGCCCCAGAATGTGATTTCCCTGTGTTGCAATGCCACCACCAGTTAGGCAGTCCATCCCTGCCTCGTAAAGGGGGAATAAGGAAGGGCAGCCCGCCCGGCACAGCTGCGGGTGCAGCCGGCCGCCGGGGCAGACCAACAAGCTGCCGGCTGCTCCTGTCGGAAGCAGCGACAGTCCCACGGCGGAGTATGAAACTCCAGGAGAGTCGTCATTGTAGGCGTCACGGAACCTCACGCAGCTCCCCCGGGAATCGCCAACCTCCTCAAGCTCTGCCGCTGGAAAGGGACTGTTTTCCCTTTGTCCCTGCCAGCCCGGGAGCGTGACCCTCCCTCCCACGTATCCTCTCTGACGTCTGTCCTTGGTCCGCTTCCAGGCAGGCCGTGACCTGGCACTCGGTCCCAAGCTGTGCGCCAGATCCATCCCCAGCCTTCCCGCGGGGCCCGTCCCGCCCGCGGCCCCGCGGCGACCTCAGCCCCCAGGCCGCCCAAGGAGCCGAGCGGAGCGGCCGCCACTTGTGCTGAAGTCCAAAGGCTCCACTGCCCTGCAGGGCGCTGTCAGAGCTCTCTGCGCTGTATTTACTCACCTTGAATGCTTGCCTTCTGTGTCGAGCTACCTCAGTGCCAGGGAGGAACGAAATGTTTTTGAACTCCCACACAAACAGTTTCATATATAGACTGAAAACAGATGTTTTAATAGGCTTTTCCCGCACACCACACACAGCCTTTTCCGTTTCTCTAGTTCAGGGATTTCTCATTTCTGCAAACTTTTTAATTAGTGTCTTTTCATCTATCCCATTTCACATCAAACAAAAGTACAGACTACACCTAACTCTACACTCATCTTTCATTTAAAGAGGTTCTCAGGAAGGTCTTCTGTAGCTTCTCCAGCCAGCCTAACCAAAGGCAGAACTTCTGTAAGCAATGGGTTGCATTTTGAATTAGGGTCGCACCACAGACATGAATAAATCTCTTACTTGTTACGGCCCAAACCTATCAATGTAAAAAATAATGGGCACAGCACCCAAGGAATCACTAGAGGGAGGGAAGCATATAAACAGTATAGAAACAATTTTAACTAAACTAAAACTGTTTACATAAAGCTTCAACTTGCTTCAGAAAACTTGTTCTATCACAAACATAGATTGAGCCTATAGTAAAACAGTAGTGTTATTTTGGTCACTAGACATTTTGCAGCTCCCCGCAATATATATACACACACACATTCCAGTCAAAACTGGAGCAAGAAGGGACTTGTAGTGCAGATTTGGAACACAAGGGCTGTGTTACAGCTCTAGGGTTTGCTCTCATTTGAGTGGGGAAGCAGGTTGTAGGACAACAGGCATCACACAATTGAAACAGGTCTCTTCTGCTTTTTCAGAAACATTTGTCTCATGTTTTCCGAAGATCCTTTTAAAGAAAGCAGCTATGGCAGCACAACACTAAATTAACCCTTCATTCTGCTGTTAGAGTGAGGTTGATGCAGAAAAAAAGCATGAAATGTAGAAAACACAGATCACTATGTGGACAAGGAAGAAATTACAACATAACAAATTATAACATCACACCATGAATTTAAATCAATGTAGAAGCTTTTCTAAAATTGGATTCTCTGAGGCAATGGCATTTGTAGGATTTTCCAGACAATGTGATTACAAGACAGCATTCAAATTACCTGCATACAGGAATTTCTGCCCAGTCCAAATCTGGAGTGCACCAGTTTGCACTACAACCAGCACCAGAGGCAGTGTAAGCAAGTTACCTACAAGCCTGCAAAAAGCCATCAGAGGAGGCGAAAGGCCTGACTTTTTAGGCATATGTCATCACTGAGGTTGTCGTGCCTGTGTCAGGGGAAGGACCAGAAACTCCAGCTCCTGCTGTTGCTTTACGGCCAGTACAGCACAGGTCAGCTGCTGGCACCCAGGCCTGGATAGTTCTGTGTGCTTCCTGCACCACAAAAAGCTGCCCGTCAGCAGGTGTGTGCTGGAAAGCACAAACAAAAGGGTGTTCGGGCAGGGGTCACTGCACCCCAAGCTGTGACCCCATCTTTGCTTTACAGTAAAAATTGTAGGAGGTGAGCAGGAACCAGAAGATGCCGGAGAGGAAGAGCGGGTCTGTGCTGCGGGATTGTGCACCGGTGCTGAGCGCCAGGTGGAGCTCGGAGATGTAATCCTGGCCAGCAGGGGTGCACCGGAGCGCCTGACCCGCATTTCTTACGTGCCACTACCTTTAACATCGCGGGGGACAAAATCTCCCCTTCATCACAACTGCGACACCATTGTTACTGGAGTTGTCTTCAGTGCCTGCAGGTGAGCGGGAGGTGGCTGGAAGGGGATGGAAGTCTGCAGCATCATTTTCTTGCTTGTGTCTCTCCCCTTTGTTTTCTAAGCTTCCTTCACATGCCATCTGAGTGGCATAGCCTGTAGTATACTGAAAGCCTGATAATAAGACAGATGACATCTGTTTAGGTCACATATTAGAAAGGATTAATGCTTCCAAAGACTTACAAGCTACAGCTTAGTACTCTGCTATCTGAACACATTGGCCCTGGTACATGTGATGGCTGTCAGCTCAAGGCTCAGCACTTCTACAGCTCGAGAAAGATGGAAGCCAAGCAACCATGGCAAAGGATATGCACCGTGCCCTTCACTGATGCAGTAAAAGTCACAAGCAACTGTGTGCCAAGTCTAGTGAAAGAGTTCCACAGGAAAGAAACAACGGCACAGCACTGGTTTTGCCTGTGGCAGGGTGCTGCACCGCAGAAAATGGACGCGCTCATTCCAGCTGGCAGAGGTGAAAAGGAAGCACAACCATTTTTATACGGGGCAGAACTTCTGTCTGCAAGTTGCTTTCTGAGAAAGAAAAGGAACAAAATTCTCACTAATCCGCGTCACCCACAAGCTTACCCATCTCTTTCCCTTTAAAACCACATGGCTCTGTAGAATTGTCCCTGTAGAGGGGCAGGGGAGTGGGATGACCCGGACTATAGCATCAGCAGAAAGCACCACAGCTCCCTCCCTCAGCAGGCGTGAGGGGCTTGCAGGACACACAGTACTTGGGGACAGGCAGTACTTGCAGACACAAGCAGCCCAGGGCTCTGCACACAGGCTGACAGGCATTAGATTCCCCTGTTTTGCAGAGGTTCAGCTGGATCTTGTGGCCTGTGTAAATAACAAGGCTTTGGAAGGAAGCTGGATAGGCACATTATATTCTTCTTTTAAGATCCATAGTTATGAACGGGGGGAAAAGAAATAAAATTTAGAAATCAATCCTAGACCTCTCAAGCACCCTGAAAGGGAAAGACGCAAGTGACTGACACAGCAAGTTCCACTAAGTTATTTAACTGGTACTGTGAGAGTTGATTAGAATTATTTATTTCCAGCTCATAAACCCACATGCTGCCTCCTTCTCTCTTGCCAATTAACAGTATTACTTAGCACTAATAAACTGCTTTCATTTTCAAGGGGCTTAAGAAGACAAATTAATCACTTCAACATGTCTGAAAGGAACAGATGGCAATGAAGTATTAACATTGCAATTTCACAGTTGGAAAAGCTCCTGAGAGAGGGGGCAGTAGCAGTGTCTGGAGGACACCTAGCACTGTTCCCTCTGTGGAGCTGGGGTCCCTAGATGTCACCTCCACTTTGAGCTTCTGCTTTAACCCAACCTCACCACACGTTATTTTCCTAGAGCAAAGCTACACTGTTTTTCTTACTCAACCTTCAATAGTGAGTAACATCCTTCTAGAAGGCCTCTTACCTCAGCACATCTCCAGACAGGTCGTTACTGCTTTGGATTTAAAAGACTAAATGTCTATCCAATAATGCAATTAGTCCAGCCTGTCATTGTTCTTACTGGCTATAAGCAGAGAAGTGATCAGGAAGAAATACATTGCTCTGTCCATCCAGTGCAGATGCTCTTTTTCCCTGGAACGTCTTGGTTACATTTTGGTATAGAAAACTGACTTTTTCTCTTCTCACTCACCCCTGTCTCAGAGGACTGTGCAAAGGTGTTACTCTGTGGGGCCTTTTGGCTCAGCTGTGCAACACAAACTTTCTTAAGCTACATCTGGAAGGAAGATAGGCTTTCTCTGGAACAGGGGTTCCTAAAGCAAAACATGTTCAGGTGAGGACCAAACAAATAAATACAATGATTTTAAAAGTAACTGATATGACAGTGACTAAGCAACTGTTTAGTGTGTTGTTTTGGCTTTTTTTAAAGACCTGATTTAACTACGGAAGGTTTTTATTTAAAGCACTGAGATAATACCCTCTATTTCAGTATTTAACCCCACAGCCAAAAAGTATCTCAAATTGAAACTGCAATGATAATAGTCAGTGTTAAATGTCTGACAGGCTTTGGCCTCTCCTTTAGGAATGGTAACAGTATACCAATTCAGAATGAAATGAATTATTCTAACACCTTTTCAGAACTATTTCAACAGAATACTGATTTTAGTATCAATTCTCTTCAATCTGTTCTGAGCCACTGAGCTAAGCATCTCAGTCCATTATCAGTCTCAGCCATCAAGTATCAATGTACAGTGCACAATTAAATCCTTCTAGAGACATTAGTTAGTGTCTAGGGACAACATAACATATCCAAAATACTGCATTAACTGGGCCCAAGGTAAAGAAGGCACACTGAGGCAAAAGGGTTAAGCACCCAGTGTGCCAGTGCATCCCTCCCTGAGGATTCCTGGGAAAGGCAGCCCCAATCTGCTCAGCTGGAACTGGTACCTGAGCATTCAGGCTGGGGAGCAGAGGCAGCATGATGCAATGCAAACTGGTTTTCAAATGGGTTTGAGAAAATAATACACCCTGCTTTCACCCTAGCTTGTCAAGCATCTGTGTTCATCACTGCCCCACTCAGTCATAACTCTAGTGTGAGTTTTCCTCCTATTTTATTTACATTTAAGAATAGACTGTAATGGATTTGGATATTCCTAAGTTAGAAAACATTATAAAACAGAGTCAGAATTCTCACATTTACAAGAGCAACACTTGAACAGAGAATACTTAATATACAAAATGGCCACATTTAAATTTTTTTTAAATTGAACCCAAATGCAAAGTGAATCCAAATAGCCCTTTTTTTAAGGCTCCGATCGTACAAGTGAAACAACTTGTTTTATCCCTGTAGCTAATATTCAGATGAGCGTTTGTTGTTGGGGTTTTTTTCAGATTTCCATTATATTCTTGTACTTTAAACATTTCCAAAAGTATAGAAAGTCCTCAAACATAAACACTATTTTTTGTAAATAACAGCAACCTTGATTAATATCCTGAAGATTCACAATGCCCGTAATGAGTGAGCATCTGTTTTTCTCGAGTCGCAAATCATTGGTATGCATTCCCTTTACTTGTTATTTATTTTTCTCATCCAGGAATGATAATCAGTGTTTAGGACTGTAGTAGCAAGTCATACCAATGCATAAACCATAAGTGATTGACACCAGAACTGTATGAAATTCAGGAGTTGTTCCAGGTTTTATAGCACAACAGACAAAGCATTCAAGAGACTTTGCCTTATTGTTCCAGTCCCTTCTGCAAACTCTCTCTTTCTGACCCGTTTGATACTGGTCCTATTATATCATCTTACTACAGCAGGGGGCTTTATTTTGGAGAGGTACTTGGAATGGCAGGGGTAGGAGGGAGAATACATATTATTCCACATGTCAAATAGTTTAAAAATATGGATTACAATGGTCATGGGAGGAAGGTATACTTGCTATTTTAAAGCTTTAGTCTGACTCTTCAAATCTTTAACTCTCCTGCATACCTGAGGACAAGCTAACAGACAACACAAGGTTTTAGACCCCTATAGTGCTTAAAATTCTCAAAGTGTAACGTTTGAAGAAAGGAAAAAAAATCAATGTTCAGTATTTCTGGAGCATAAAATAAGCCCATATAGACACTGCTTAGCTAAACTCTAAATAAGAGCAGAGTAATTTTATTTAGTTACTTATTACTTCCTTACTCCTATTAAAGCTTCAATAAAAGGAATTTTAACATCCAGAATTATTATCAGAACTTAGGTGCTCACAGCTGTAAAGGCATCCTGAGTAAGGCATTATATTCCAGTGGTTTCACACTTGGTTTGTATAAAACTCATTTTGAGCTCAGACGTCATTGAGACCAAAGTCTCAGGATGTGCACAAAGCCTCCTGAACTCAAGGTGAGTTTCACAGGAGCCAGCTCTGTTAAATCCCAATTTGCCCAGGAGTGAAAATTTGATCTTGAACTACTCTACATTACTAAATTAATGCATCACGGGACATTCCAGCTAGCCAGGTCCTATATTTAAGGATTTTCCAGATGAAATTTTAAAGCTGTCCTAATCACCAGGGACTTCTGTTCATACACAAATGTCAGGTGAACATTTTGTAGACAGCCTGCTAACTTACTGGAACAAAAAGGAAACCAAACCAACAAAGCACAACCATATACACTTAAAGTAACCGTGGGTAATTCCACAGCAGTACGTTCTCAGACACTGGAAATTTTCCTTTGAGATAGAAATGAATGTTTCTCTTCTCACCTCATTAAAAAAACATTACACATCTTGTTTCCCAAAGAATCTTAGGCATTGACCAAAGGCACATATGACACTGGAAATAGTATTCTCAGCTTCCTTGACAAACCCTTCGCTTCAAACATGCCCTGCATTAGGGCTGCATTACACTATAATAACAGGTTTCTCACTGAACACTTGTTTGCAAAGTTGTTTATAGAAGAAAATAAATCTTTAAGCTGCCCAAATGATCAAGGCACTCAGCATAACCTTAGGACTGTACTTTGGGGAAGACACAAGGTCTCACTTTCAGCAGATGCTTGACGTCAGACCAGAGAGGGAACACAAGACAGGCAAAGGTTATGTGCAAACTGTCCCCTGTGGCTTATGCAATGGCCAAATAACACTGTTCAGGATAGATGCACATAGAAAGCACTCACTAGAAATTACTTTTAATATAAGCAAACCAAAACTGCTCTTGAGTTGTAGGGTATGGTGGTGCCACAGACTACTCTGAACAGCTTCTGTTTCAGGACTCTAAAACAAGCATTCAGTAAGTAATTCATATTACATGAGTCATCTTTGGTAATACTGTACACTTGTGTCAATCACTTGGTAAACATAAGTTCCGGATATTTAGAGTGTAATTCATCATATCTACAAACTAATTGGAAAGTTGATGGAGCATCCTTCAACTGTACAAGGCCTTGCTAAGGGAAGAGTTCAGACTAGCAACACTGACATTATTTCACAGTTATGTAGAAAAAAGTTACAATTCTTTGTCATAGAACATTACACTAGTTTGTTATTTTGTCTACAGTTAAAGTGGGCCTATAGTCAGGATCATTAGAAATTAACAGCAAAACAGCTGCCAAAACAATTTAAGGGAATATGATTGAAAGCTAAGAACTTTGATTAAAGCATAATTCTCTAACTTTGTTTTCTAACCCTAAATTATTAAAATACAGGAAAAAGTAATCATTACTTCAAAAAGATGCATCATTAAAAAAGAAGTTTCATTTCTTACAATATGCTTTAAAACTAACATAGAAGAAAACAGTGCTACATTAAATACAGTAGAGAGCATTTGGATGCCATTATTTAAGTATAATCTTATGTTCTATGTTATATGGTCCAGCCATGGATTTTTCCTTGCTTTAATGTATATTTGATGATCACTGAACTTTTCCCACTCATCTGGATGTGGGCTGTCCACATATACTGTGTTAACGCTTAAGAGTCAGCATTTATGTACAATTTAAAAGCAGCACAACTATCCTACACCCTACAGCTGTGCTCATTCCACTGCAGTACTGGAGCGAGCACAACAGCTTGGATATCTCAGGGAATGCATCATTGTTCTGAAAGGCCTTTTTTTCCCAGTTTTTTCAGGGGGTGGTTCCTCATTACTTTTCTCAGCTGCCTCAGCAGGCTCTGTCTGGAATTGTTCTATTTGAAACTCGAGATGTTTTTGAATGGCTACCCCAAGGACTTCTGGATCCACAGATGCCCCATACACTTCCCACGTCATTCCTTCATCATCCCATCTCACTTCACGAACTGGAGTTTTGGGGGCCTCCAAGTCTTGCTCCAGGTTCACCTCTGGGAACACATGTGAGTGACCTTCTGCTGCAGCCGCTGGGCTTGTTGCCACCGATTTGCATTCCATGGTTGGCAGAGTTTGTACCTCGGCATCTCTGCGCTCCAGAGCTGGTTTCAGGCCTTTGGTTATGTCATTCATAGAAGTCATAGTCCACATATCCTTAGTTGTCACTACCATGTCTGCACCTTGCTGGCTGCTCAGTGCAATACAGGCAGCCTTGGCTTCTGGAGGAGCGCTCTCCTGCTGAGCATGTTGCAGTTGTTCTCCAGGAATGTTACAGCACTTCAGCATTTTCTTGGCATCCAGGCCTGATTCACTTACTGAAGACACCAGCTTAGGATATGTCAGAATGTCTGAAGCAGAAAAGGAATGAAAACAGCCAGGTGCTGCCTGTTCTTTTCCTGTCTCACTGACGGAGCACACCAACCGCGGGACAAGCTGTATGGATGGGATGGGCAAGGAGTGGCAGTAGGCCGGGATGGTGGCATCTGCCTTCAAGGTGTCCTGCCTGAGACTGCAGGGCCCCACAGAGTTGTTGTGAACGGTCATCACCATGGGGGAGTACGTAGAGTTTGGAATATTACCATAAGTCAGACCACCATGAATAATCCCAGGGGCTTGACTGAACGTTGTCCTGTTTGGGAAACTATTTCCAGGCATGTGGGGTCCTAGAACAGCAGCATGAAATGTTCCAGGATCTGTGTAAACAGTAGTGTTACGTGGAATACTGCCACTGTCAAAGGTATTTGTGGGTACTTGTTGGTCTCTAGGCAGGACTGGAAGATGGGTCACAAGGTTTTGACAGTGAGATGTATTTTCATTTGTTTCTGATCCATATCTCTGTGTTTGGAAAGACATCCTAGCCACTGGCGGGCCATGCCTGCAGCCAGAAGAGCTTAGGCTGGAGTGAGTAGCACTGGTTTCTATGTGAGTGACATAAGTCTGCTGTTTGCAGCTGCAGGTTAGGTCTGAGTGGCTTCTCTGAAGGCCAGTTCCTGATTCTTCCATTTTACACATGCTCTGCTGGTGAACAAAGCAGGCTGAAGAAACATTCTGAACAGTGCTGCTCTTTACACACATCTTCGTGTCCCCCACTCCCCAGGATGCTGAGGACTGTTCAGTGACAAGAACATGGTTTGTATTCTGAGTTCTGCTCTCTGAATGGTCATTGGCTGACTGGTCATTTATGGTTTGGACCTCTGATCCAAGTCCCATCATCCCAGGCTGTGAGAAGGACCATCCAGAACTCGGCACACTCCTTGCATCACTCCTGTTTTCCAGGATATGGCAGATGGTGCTACTATGGCTTTTCTTCAGCTCCTGTTTGTTTTGTCTTTCCTCTAAACTACTCGAGTGCCCAATACAGGCCAGATTTGAGGAGCTCTTGGATAGGGGGTGACTGTTGACATTCAAGAGACTGTGACAAGTAGAACTTAGAGAGTCCTGGTAGGAATGGGTGTGGAGCTGGTGGCTGTCAGCTGACATGGCAAAAAAGAGAGATCTGCAGGAAATGGTAGAAAAGAAAAAGAAGCAATTTAAGTAGGAAACAAAGGTACTGGAAACTATAATCTCTACTGACCTTCTTCTTGGGCTTGTTGCTTTTCACAGTTCACAAGTACTTTTAAAAAGCACAGTAGTCTAGTCTACATGTACTCAGACCATTCAGTTTCCATTTTCACTTTCCCCAAAGATTTTTTTCCCTAAATTAGATCCAGGATTTATTGGAGTTCCGGGTTTTTTTCCAATTTACAAAACACAAAAGGAAAAAATCCTCTTTGTTTTCTATCTTTTAACAATAACTATCTCAACATTACCAAGTATCATCTCCCCAAATTCACTGGAGCCATTTTTGGGACATCCAGGGATGTCATGTAACTTAAGCAAAGACAGAAGTACTTTCAAACTAGATAGCTTTTCACCACGGTGGTCATTAAGCCAATGATATTAATTAACTGTATTGTCAAAACAAAAAAAAAGTTTATTTTTCAGTCATTTCATTTAGACATTGTAATTTCAGAAGTTATCCAGCCGCTGCTGGAGCTTTTAAACCCTTAAAACCTCAACAGCCGAACAAGTTCTCCCTTTTCCCCATACCCTTCCTAACAAGCTTCTTGATATTTCATGTTAGAAGAAGATCACTGTTTTAGTCCACTGTTTTCTCAGAGCCCACACAAGTGTACAGTAGGTATGGACAAAGCTGTTTTGACCCCTTGTGGCAGAGATGACATGAAACCCATGGAAATTACCTCTGCCAGGCCAGTGGGGGGTCACTGCCAGTGTTCCCAGAATAAATAATGCTGGGCAGCACTCCAGGTTGTGCTCACCACTGGCACCACAGGAGTTGGCCACAAAGAGGGATCCACTGAAAGGCTGGAGGTGAAATTCCCCTCTCTCTGTAAGGAGAGACTGCACCTCAGCACTGCCTCTGTTAAGGGTGCATGCTCTGGGCTCTTGGGCCGCTCACCTTTACAAATCCACAAGTTCATGCTGGCTGTGGAAGGTGCACACTCACAGCACCAGACACAGGGTAAAAACAAAACAAGAAAATCTTTAACCACAGTCTTGCAGTTTTTCTGTTCTTTTTTTTTAGTGCACTCAGACACTTCCATTTTTAGAAAACCCTTGTTTCTACCAGTTGGTACAGTATCCTATACATTATTAACATTTATGTTAGCAGTTTCACATCTGAGAGAAATTGTGATTGAAGATTTTGAATCTCATCAGATTTAGCGATCCACTTTTTTCTGATTGAATCAGATCTTCTGCTGATTGACTACCCATATTCCCTTGGTGTCACAGAGGTGTTGCAACATTTGTACAACTAAAGTTATTTTAATGTGCTCATATATCTGCATCTATCCACACTTATACATATATGTCTTTTCTACAAGAACTCATTGTGTTGAACAGAAAGATCCAGAGTATTTGTGCATTGCTTCCAGGCCAAGTACTACTGGATTTGTTGTTGTGCAGATGTAGAGAGTGAAAGCCAGAATTTCTCATTTTAGACAACTTTCCCCCAGATACACTCTATGCACTCTGCCTCCTTAGCAGGTCTCCTACAGAAACCTGCACAATTTCTTGTGCGCTGTATCACTAGAACAAAAATGAATGTGTGGAACAGGAAAGGTACATACACATGGTGAACAAAAGCACTCTGCAAATGTAACAGGGAAGTTCACTCATAACACATGGTGGCTGCAAGGGCTCATGTTCAACCCTCTCAGTGAGAAGCTTCTCATACGTGATCCTTTTAATGTGATATTTACAGGCTCCAAGAGTCATGTACCAGTGTAACTGATAACAACATGCCTTTTGCTCCCTCTGCCAACCAAGAGCTCTACAGCTGATCCAGGCACCTACTGGTGCTTGTAATTCCACTTCCATTGTTACCTTTGGCAGGCTAACAGGTTGCAATTTTCCCATCACCTGAAATCCACTTGTGTTGGCTGTTTTCCATAATGAAATTAAATTGAGCATGACAACATTATAAAAATAATAATATTTGCAATCACATTCTTAGGAAACTTCTCATTGCAGTCTGTGTGGCAGGAACTTGTGACCAGCAGCAATGTCCTCTAGCATAGGGTTTGCTCCAATTTGGACTGTATGCAGAAAAAAGGTCATTTCCCATCCTACATACATGTTACCTCTCCTGCAGCCACTTCCACACGAGTATAGTCTGCCACACAGGGTTCGAAGGAGTCAAGAGGATTAAACACCAGAGCAATAGCTGCCTATAAGGTGAAAACCTTACATTTAATCTCTTTAACAGGTAACACCTGCAAAGGCTCTCACACACACCTGGATGAAACAACACTTGGAATGGAAATCCTCAGACACAAATATTGAGACTCTGGTGAAAGGAAGCTTCAAACATACCCTGTTACAAATTATACGAGGCTGTGGGAAGTTTGAAGGGCTCTCTTACAAAGTTTACAAGGTTCAAATATGTCCATGTACATAGAAACCAAGGCCCCTCTTTGCTTTCTTTATGTAGCAATGGACATGGCTGCAGAAGCCTCTGTAACTGAAAGAAGTGATGCATTTGAAACTCATTCATCACGTCACACAAAACACATTCAGAGGGATGAAACAGTCCAAATATTAGTGACATCACTGAAAACAACATCCAGGGTGATGTTGGCAATGAAACCTCCAAAGAGAACTCTGAAGAAATTTATTTCTGCCCCACTGCAGGTGACATCAAGACCAAACACAGGCCAATGTGACATATATTACACATGTACATATAGAATATTCTAACCAGCTACTCCCAACAGCATTTGAACACTGTTGCTCAGACAGACCAGTGTTCCATGCTAGCACAATTGTAACAATTCCACTATGGCTTTGGGCCTTCCCAAACTGCATTTCACTGATTGCTCAGGGTGCACAAAGATCCCTCGAGAAGAGGCCCAGCGCTGCATGCACACTCCCCTGAGTGCCAGATCTCCCACGTGAGCCTGGTGTCCTGCCCATGGCTTCTGGGAAAGGCCGGGAAGCAGAAGGGTCCGGATGGTCCTTCCAACACCGCTACCAGTGAGGAGCTGCGTCAGATACTGAGAATGAGGTGCCAAGCTTTTTAAAAATCCAACCCCAAACATGGAACCTCCCCAATGGCACAGCCATGCAACACCTTTGTATTTTCTGAATCAGCTAATCAGGAATGGATTACCCACGTGAAGCATGGATAGAAACACACTGATTTTGTGGGTACAGAGGCACCCAAACCAACTTTCCTTGTGTGTGCTGGGCAGAGCAGACTGCTTGGCTTAACTTTCATTTTTAAATGTAAAATATAATTTATAGGAAAGGAATTTTACTCAGAAATATCTACTTTAGGTCCTAAATTTGTCTGCAAGATTTCAATTTGAAATTTCAAAGGAGATCCACACCTGAATATACAAACAAGAAAGCATGAACTTTTGAGGCAGATACTCTGCTATGAATATATAGAAAATTGTTAGACAAGCAGAGAAAGGATTAGGGTAGAAATGGAATTAACATCCACTATTTTTGGCTTAGCTTCAGATAGCTTATGAGGGGATCTAGGCTGCTTTCACTAATTCCACTGAACTACTTTAAAGCAACAAATGTGTATTTTGCTATGACTTATGATTAAAGTTTTGACCTATTTAATGCACCAGTAAATTTAGTCTCAAAATATTAAATCTAATGTATGTTACCAATAGAAAGACATTCACTGTAAATTAACTATGATTCTAAAATTCTTCAGTATTTTTGTATTCCACACACATACTTTTAATTAAACACTCTCATCTTTCAGTTTGAAGTTCCCCCTTGTCCTATCACTATCTGCCCATGTAGAAAGTCCTTTTCCCTCTTTCTAAAAACCCTCCATTGGTACTCTGTTAGTATAGGAAGTTAACAGACAGTGAGGCAGTGAGAGTCACCTGACACTTTAAAAAACACAAGTTAGTTGCAGAATTTGGGAAGTGTCAGAGAAATTTAATACTACTTACCAGAAACCTGCATGCATTGCCAGAGACTTACTTCTCTAAATCTTCCACATTTATTTTTGCTTTATATAGCTGTGATGGTCAACCCACATGTTAACAAGATTTGCAATAATGACTGCAGACTGTTTTACCCATCTTCACTTGGCTGATCATACAATCAAAAAACCTTTTTTTTTCTTCATAATATTTAATTTTATGTTTCCAAAACCACAATCTGACTCCAAAAAAAGTTATAAAATCAGAGCCAGTTTCAGAGGTGAGAACACTAATATGCAGATGTGGAATTTGGAAAAGCTAAGCAATCTGATCCATACCAACATTTTTGGATGATGACTGTTATTTTTGGATGCTGACCAGGACCCTCCATGGCAACATTAACACTTTCTGAGAAGACACTTTCTGAGAAGCGTTAGAGGGTTGCAAGGTCTTTGTCCTGAATTTGCTCCTTCATTTGCATCATTCTGGCCCTGCTGTGCAATAATCAGCTCCACAAGGCAAACACAGAATTTCTGCAACAGCACCAAACTCCAAGACAAACACAAGTATATTTTATACAAGGAGAATAGTGTCATATTAATTAAGAAATTTACTTGAATAGAAGAAGTTCTTAACTTTATTTAATCTTGTTACAAACATCATGGCTATAAATTTAAAAACCAAGAGACGTTTATTGTTAAAATGACAGAACTTTAATCACATCCTAAGGGGCAGCTGTCCCTTGGCCATAAACACTGCTGACACCTGGGGCACGAGACAGCAGATACTGGAAAACCTGCATTTCTGCCTAAACAGCCAAGTTCCCTCAGGTACCAGAAACAATTCAGTATATTCACACTGGGTTCCTCTTATACCATCAAAATTATAAGCAATGTAGCTTCCTTACGGCAATCCATGACTAAACTTCTAAGATACATGTTTACTATGGTAAAATGACATAAAAAGGAACAACCATCTAATACGACATTCATTTCTTTTAGAGCTGTATTAATTTTAAAGACTCTTATACCATCAAAATAAAAAAAATATAAGAGTGTGCTTATGTCTAAAAATTGTCCTTGCTTGCCCACATTGAGAACTACTTGCACAAGATAAGAAAGATCTGTTTTGCTTTAGACAAAGATTGGCATGATAGCATTATGAGATCTGATGGCCTCTCCCTAACTACTACTACTACTGAAGGAAGTAGTTCATTAACAGTAATCACTAACATTACATTGGGCGGGGGGAGTCAAACCACTTGAAAGGCATTGGCAGAACAGGATTAGCCATGGTAAAAAGCTTAGAGATTCAAGTGTCTGGCATTAGGAGTTTTGTTGTTGCTGGTTTTAATTGTTATTTTATTTTGCTGAGATATAAGTGAAAGGAAGAAATAGAGGAGTTACAGTAGGAGAAAAGGTATCACTTGTCAGGGAACATAAAAAAGTTCTCTAAATTCTGTCAATACAAAAAATAATTTCTCTAAATTCTGTCAACTAGATTAATAAAGACTCAGGTTGAGACCCCAATCACTTAACCTTTAATCCATCATCTTCCTGTAGGCTTTCCATTTTGGAATAGCATTATAAACAAACTATGCCTTGTTCAGTTTAATCTGCTAATGCCCTTTTAAAAATATTTCCGATCATCCTAAATATTTCCAAGTATCAGCCAGATCTACAGGACAGAATGGTTTGGGCATCTAGAGATACCAACAGACACAAGAGACAAGTGCATGCTGTGTATGCAGAGGAACGGGGTTGTTTTCCAGTTCTGCACCGCACAAAGCACTGGTGACAGTGGGGCATGTCACTGGGACCGTAAGTCACAAGGAGAGGAGGAGGAAGACACTCCACGGGCTAGACAGCAGCGGAGCAGAGAGCTGTGACCCTCAGTGCTCAGCGCTGCCAAAGCAGAGGCCGCGTGGCCGACGCCCTTACGAGCCCACTGGTCACAGCCTCGTTCATTTCTGCCAATTACCATTTTGTCAGGCTTTCCTAAAAGACTTTTGTCTTTCCCCCATCCTGTGCTGAGCACGCTGGGCAGGTATCTCTCCGCAGAGACTGGTAACAAGACTGAGAGTGAAGAGTGCCCTTTACCCCGCGTGTTAGTGAACCTCAGCTCTCTCCGTACTGAGGACCACAGCAGAGACCCCTTCCCCAAACGCTGAGGGTGCCATGGGTGCCCTGCTTACCAGAGGCCTCAGCAGGGGATAACAAATGAGTTGCCACATCAGAAAATGAATAGATTCCAACATTTGCCCATACATTCACCTCGGTGCAGAAAGACAGGGCCACTGTGCCCCCAGTTATCCCAACAGCTTAGAAGAGCCATGCAGGAAGGTCAGCATTCTCTTTTAAGGACGAAGGACAGTCCACAGCCCTGGCACAGTCTGAGCTACCAAAGCAGGGCTGATAACTCTGAATTCTAAAAATGAAAAAGGCTAAAATGAAAGTGCCATGAGAGAGGACCCTGATACAGATGAACCAAAGGAGACCATTTCAGTGACATCAGCTGAATTCCCCGGAAGGACAATTCACATGGCTGTAAATAAATTATTGGGAAACCAGAAAGAGGTGCACTCTGTCACAAGGGAGGCATGTGTTGGGACATCACCATATGATTTACTACTGCAACATGTATCTTCTTTGCCACCTGTTATATTTGACCATCTCTCCCAGAAACAACTTCAAAAATCTCTTGGATTTTGATCTTTTTAAAGAAGAATTTTATAAGCAAAACATTACTCCCACTATATCTCCGTGTGGAGATCTGCCAGCATACAGACCTACACCCTACAATATACCTGACAGAGCTAAAATATGAGATATTGTACAGTCATATTTAATGCTCAGTTTTAGTGTTTGACAGCTCACTTCTTTAAAGCTCATATTTTCAGTTAGAAGGCTTAAAACTTTTAAATTACAAATTAAATATGATTACATGATCATGTAATCAGCTGCTTTCACCAGCTGGGGCTTTAAAAAAAATCAAATATAATGACAGCAGGCAACATTGACCTAGAATCATGCTTACAGTGAATAGTGCATGCCTAGAGAAGTGGTATATTAATATAATTGTCTTTCTGGCTTAGGTAGAACAGAATTAAGCAAAATGAAACTGTTAATTCAGATGCCAGGATTATGCTGTTAAGAATTGATGTCTACTGATATCCACTGGCAGTGCAGAAGTCCTGTGAAAAAAAAAATTTGATAGTCTCTTTAGGAATTTATCTTTAATGCAGAAAATACACAGTGGCCTATCTACATTTGGATTTATTTCAGAGAGACAGACACTAGGGAGCCTTTTCCTCTTCAGAGCAGGGGATCAAATCCTATTGCATCACATTTCCAACTTGGAGGAGCATTGGTCTGGTATTGAACAACTCATGCTCATCAGAGCTCCATTTTTGTGCCCACCCTTTAGCCCTGAGCAGACCAACTCCAAAGCAACCCCATTGATCTGGAACTGCAAAAACACATGGCCATAGCTTGCTCAGCAAGCCTCTGCCCATCAGAGGCCCACGCCTGCCAAGTGAGTGAATCACAGCTGCCTGGGCAGCAGCATGAACTTAAAAATCATACAGAAAACCAGACGCTCTCTTACAGCCTCCTTCAATCTCCAAGGAAGGGAGTGCAGCTGGGTACCAGTGCAATCTGCACAAGAGGCCAGCAGTTTGCACATCCAACAAACCCCACCCAAAGTGGCTAAGTGATTAGAATATCTACTTGTAGATCCATGGGGTTTAGTAGAAAATATTAAAATAATAATTTCTGCTGTTTGCTTGAAAGCTTGACAGCGACAATTAGAGGGAAGGTATGAACTCAGCTTAGCCTCCCTGCCCTATGGATATGCCAGCTTTAATGGCACTGCACTTTTGAGTCTGAGGGCAGTGGGATACCCCTCCCTGCCAGGTGAATGGCCCTCTGACAGCTAAAGCTGTGCCACAGCCTGTGCCAGTGGAAGGACAGTCTGTGTGTGAGCTCTGTGCTGGCTGGAAGGAGGTGGCCAAAAGCACAGAGCTGAGCCTGTCTAACATGTCCAGCCTCCCCAAAAAACTCACTCCCTTGTTTCAGTGTTGTGCCAACAGAGATAAAAGCTTTATAACCAGCTGCAGTGGCAGACAAAGGAAGCTCAAATCTGCCTTAAAAATACTGAATAGATATAGCTGCAAGTACATCAGCTTTTCATGTTCACATATCCTTAACTGAAGGATGGCAATTCCTACAGGAATAATGGTGATATAAACAACAGTAACAGCAATCTGAAGGTCTCCAAACATTTCCATTAGGATAAAGACAATAATTTAGATTGAAGGATACCTCATCAAAGCAATTAAAGATGGCTCATTATTCTTCAACATGTAATAGTTGAATCTCTTTCCTACCTAAAAAAACCTGCCAACTTATCTAGAAAGACCTAGAAATTTACCTTTATTTCTTGCTCCCTTGTTTTTCCGTGTGATTGAACACTATACAAGGGCCACAAAATCCCCTTCAATTCGTTATTTAAATAACAGCGTTTATGAACTGTACACAAAATCTTGGTGAAAAGAGGGATTTGAAACCACAATCCATCTACCTCCAGAAGCTGCTCTCGGTGGTGGTAGGAAAAGACTGACTTCTGCATTGTAGACTGACAGAAAATTGACTTCCAGAAAGTAAATAGACAATTGCTCAGTAATAAGAAAGAGGAAACAATTGCTTTCTAATTCTGTCTGTGCTCACTGACATAGTGTATGACCTTGAGCAAGTCATTCCCTTTGTGACTCAGTTTACTCATCTGTGACTCACAGATTAGGAGCAGAAGCTCCTGATGTAGATATTTAAAGGCTTAATTTATGATTGTAGAGCACTCTCAAATCCCAGAAAAAAAGATATTAGATATAAGACGCTGAAGATAATGCATTCCAGCCCTTCTTTTGTAATATTTGGATTGAAAGAAATAAATGGAGCATCCCTACAGGAAATTCTTGTTACACTTGCAGAAAACTCACCTTACCAGTAAAGTTCAGACACGATCTGTCCCTCGGAAGTGTATGTTTAAAGCACCCCCTGCAACTTTCTAGCATCAAGTGAGGGTAAGTAATCTCCAGGATTTCAAATACTCAGACTCAGCAGAGTTTCTCAAATTAGATGTTGTATGTATATACTCTCTATACAATATGCATGCTAACAACATGTATATTGTATATGCATGGCGTATGAAGCAGCAATGATTAATTATTATAAGCAGCTTCATTAAATCTTTCTAAGCAGAGATGTCACAACTGCAGACCACATTGTCCTGCTGTGCCAAATGCACTTGTAGGCTTTTATTTACTATGAACTTCTAATGAAAAAGAGATTCTGTGATAAATTTAAGCCTTCACTTCATACTGCAAGCTGTCTTTTATATATCCTTAAGCTGGAAAAGAGCTGGCAACCTCTATCCAAAGGGCTGAGTATTGAAAAGAACTAAAAAGACAAGCTAATCATGTTTCATATCATTGTTAAAAGTTGCCATTGTAGGGTGAGGTAGCTTTGAAACTATTTGAACATGGAATATTGGAAGAATAAGTTTTCATTTCCAACTTGGTATTTTGTCATTAAAAAACATTATGTCAAAGTGCAATGTCTGTCTCTCAGAAAAGCAACTGTCCCAATTCATCTCTGGTCAAATCAGACTTATGTGGGAAACTATTATCTATAGTTTTCAGAAAACATCTGAAAGAGATGAAAGAGAGCATCTCCCTACTGTCCGCTGACTGAAAGAAAAACATTAGAGCTTGGCTAGAGGAGAGCCCCTGCCTCCCAAGGCCTGTTTGACACCAGAGGCCTTAAGGAGAGAAAACCCAAGACGAGAAAGTAACAGATCAAAGCAGCAGACTGAAGTTTGCAAATACTTTGTTAAATCCAAGTATGTGAAGAACTTCCTCTAGAACTAATGTTTACACCCTACTTTCTGTAAACAAGCAAATTTCCCCTCCTCTTGGTTAATCTCAATTATAAAATGAGCTGCAGAATTCTCTACTTCCTTTTTAACATTTAATAATGTCAGAATCACAGAGTTTCGAGGTATAAATTCGGAACAACTCAAGAGCCGCAAGATAATTCAGTTCCTATCATCATTTGGATGGAGGAAGATCCCACCTGTGTGACATGGACAGCTAGAGGAGAACTCTTCAGGCACCTGCTGTTAACTGCTAGCAGCAAGGTACTGGTTATAAAGAATAAAGTCTCTGCTACAGGAATTCTTTGCTTTTCAAACATTGGTTTGACCATATTCAAGACTCATGCAGACAGAACCCTTAGAAATCTGATCTGACCTCATAGCTGTCTCTGCTCTGAGCAGGAGGTTGGAATAGAAGGATTCACAAGGTCCCTTTGCAAAAGAATGATCCAATGACTTTTTTTATTCTTTTCATAAATATGTCCTCTTATCTGTCAGTGCCAATGAATGTAATTGCCCAGGAATGTACCTTCTCAAACTGAGAAGCTGAAATGTGCAGCCATTTTGCAATACTGAACCACTTTTAATTGATTAGTGGAACCTCTGCCTTTTACTGAAACGAGACAGGAATGACTTTGGAAAGGAAGCACAAAGGTGATCCCCATATTCTACATGCAAGGTGGTATATAGGAAGGAGGCAGTGACTCCAAAAGTTTCTTTTCAATCCATTAGCACCTCTCTTGTTACTAAATCGACAAAATCACTCCACTCCTTTCACAGTTTAGAGGCCATTGAGAACCAAATAAAACTGCTGTGACAAGATGTATGTTTTCCCTTGATGTTTCAAGAAGGACTGATCTACCCTATTCAGTCATAAACACTGAACTTTCCCAGCAGATTCTTTGCAAAAGGCAATAATTTTAAGTCTAAAGAAAAATCCAGTTTATGAGAGCTAGGGTGGCTTTGTCCATTCATCATCTCTCCAATTTCCATGTCAGGTTTGCTCCATTTGAGCTGAAAAGGAGTTGGATCTTTTGCTTCAGCTCAGATGAACTGGGTTCTGTCAGTCTTCTGCACTGTTGACTGGAGTAAAGCTCTGCAAGTCAAATGAAGGTCTTACAACTGCTCAATCCCATTAACCTTCATTTGCACACTCAGGTGTGCCCTTGCTGAAGCTTAATTAGAAAATATTCTGCAGATGGAGAAATAGTCCTGCTCCTTTCTCTGCTTTGTATTAAATCCACACTGTGCACAAGTTAAGCCATCATTTTGCAAGAACTTCCCCACACAGGGACAGGCCAGCATAAAGGTGATCTTTCATAGAAAGCTTTTTTTTGTGCAGAATGATGTTTTGCCATAACTCACATGCCTAATGCTCACACACCAAACTAGGAAAGACCTGGCTGATGTCAACTTCATTTAGTTGGCCTGACTCAATTCCCATGCTCTGAGCACACCTACCTAAACAGCCCCAAAGTG
>VZRO01002606.1:587214-642793 GCA_013397915.1 Daphoenositta chrysoptera
TTTTTTTTTTTTGTGGTTCCTGTTGCTAAAGATAATTTCTCAGAGTGGAACTTTATTCTGAAGAACTTTAACAGCTTTTCTAAATGGAAGAGACCATCTTCTTCCCAACAATCCCCTAAGCAATCAGAGAATACTCCTAAAGGAGAGTTCTTAATATACATATGAACTACCAGCTGTATAGCTGTAGATGAATTTAATTGTTATAAGGCATCCATGGGAAATACTGCATCAAATTATGTAAACCAGAGAAAAGCTCAGCAGTAGCTTTCAGTTCACTGCCTTCTCACTGTATCCCTCATGCAGATATTCCTGACCACTGTACTCCAACACTTATTTCCATTCTCCCCCTCATTTTGCTTTTACAGAAAAGATCTCTCTCACCACTGAAACATTGCCCCCAACCCTCCCTGGAAAAAAAAAAAAAAGGCTATTAAGAGTTCGGATAATTCACATCTTCCAGAATCTTAATATCCCAGAGAGATACTGTGAAGACACACAGCTTTGCTGTTTGCACCAGTTAAAAACCTCTTATTTCTGTACAATAAACTGCAAGAATTAACTGAAAGGCCTGCAGTCCTTATGGTGTGGCTCATGGCTATGGGAAATGTTTAAAAAAAAAAGGAGTTCAAGTCTGACCATGAAAGTAAAGTGCAACATCATTTGCAGCCTATGATTCCTGCAGTACTGTTGCTCTTGGGCCAGGATGGTTTGAGACAACAAGCGATGAAATATCACACACCTGCCAAAGATACCTGCAGCAACAAAAATATTCGTATGATAACAAAAATAAGATTTTATTTTTGATTAACTGGAAAAAATATTTGCAAAACAAATACCATTACCAGGTCTCTGTCAAATTCCTAGCCTTGGAAAGCATCATTCCTAGGCTTCATTCTCCTGCAAACTGTGTTAACAGCAATATCCAAATACAAGGGACCAGTGAAGTACACTCCATCCTCATTTAAAAACATTAACTCCAAGGCAAAGGAATGAACAATTCAATCTCTCTAACCTCCCAAAGAGTCCACTGCAGAAGAAACAGGATTTTGTTGCAGTTCTGCTCAGAAGTAACCTGCGTGCAGTCAGGTGTAACATTATCTCACTGGTACAGCAAATACCTCTGCTCATCTGCAGTGGTTAAAAGCTACCTCCAATTTACCCTTTGCCATTGCCCTTAACAGACAAGAAAGAAAATCAAACTTCAGAAGTCAAATCATCATCAATAACAATTTTCCTCTGTTCTACCCTCCCTAATACACTTTTATTTTTCAGCTGCAGTTTGAATATGCATCATTTACTGTGCAAGGAAAAATGTGGATTTGGCATGGTTGTCTCATGGAAATTTATCATATTTGGTATTATAAACCAGCTCTGACACCACAAGGCCATACACAATTTACTGTTCTTGTTTATGCAGCCCTAAATAACTGTTAGATAAACTAAATTGCAATTGCAGCTTTCTCTGGGATACAGTTAAGATAAAATGTCTGGACAATAAAAATCAACAAACCCCGATAAGGGGAGAAGTGTTTATGGAATAACCAAGACATGACATGAAAACATAAAGCCCTCATCTAAACCACCCTCCTAAATGAAAACTTCTCAAAACCTAATTGTTTTACACAAAGACTCCATGCAGAGGTCTCCAAACTCAGATCTTACTACAATTTATGTCCTGCAAACATTCAAACATACACTAAGACATGCAAACAACCATCTGCAAGCTTTCATCGATGTCTTGGTGCAAGAAAGCCACTGATATTTTTATGTTTTTGTACGGTATTATTACTTTGAAGTATGATCCATGAGTCAATGGAAGAGAGGTTGATTTTCATGTACATATGCTCCATCTCATTTATGTACAAGATCAACATCTTGCAAAATGTATTTGTCTCATGGCTACCTTTCCCATCACCTTTCATGCTTAGAGTTCTCTAAATGGAAATAACTGCTTGCTCCCCCTCCCTTTTCCCTCTTCCCCTAAAATCCAGGAGTGCATCAGCACAGACTCTTGCTTTTATTCACAACACACACAGAGAATAGTCTTCTACTAAGGATTCTGATATAAAATATTTAATCTAGTGACAATAAAAAGCCAAACCAAATCAAATCTGTGACTTTGGAAAAGACATGTTTTGGTTTAAGAGAAAAATTTTATTTGCCATTCTAAATAGCAATTGATCATTTATCTAGGAAGGAAAAGTGTAAAACAAAGCTGATATGCAAAAAGCACTGAAATATTCCTCAGATTTTTCTGGTGTTGGATATTCTTAGGAATTTTAAAAACACATGGTACATATGGTGGAAAAAAGCAAGGTAAACCATACTCTGGTATATTAGTACTAAAAGGTAGAAATTTAAAGCCATACAGTTTACTCTTTTCTTTTTTTTAGCATCCAAACCCTAACACATACAAAAGAGATAATCAAAAAGCATCTTCATAAACTCACAGATATGCAGAGGAATAAGATGGACAAGCTTATGAGGGTTTTTCTCCCACAAAGAAACAGTGACATGTATATTCTGGAAACACTTACTAAAAGACAAACATACACATGTAAGTGAAAGACATCAGCACAAAAACACCACCTTCTACAGAACTACATTAAATTCAATTAAAGCTCAGAGTCATAGCTCCCATCATTTTCAAATAAGAGAAAACTACCATTTCCTGGGATTTTCAGTCCAGCTATCAACCCCCTGCTGCCAACACAGCACTTACAGAAGCCTGGGTCTGTCTCTGTGCAGCTCCTCTCCCTTCCCTTCCCCTCATCTGCTTTGTTACTCTCCTGGCAAAACGGAGAGGACTCGGTGTCCTTACAGGAGACGAGAGAACGGGCAATGCATGACTGCCGTGGTCCTTACCTTCCCCCTACTCAGAGATTGCACATCCAGCTTCCCTGCACAAGTTACTTGGAGGGTATTTAAAAATAGATGCTCAGAAATCTGAGGAGAACAAAAGCCAAAAGAGTTCAGATTTCCTCTCCTTGATCCGCCTGATGCTGTTGACACTAAGGTGAGCATATGATAAGGGGAAGGAGGTGGGATTGTTAGAGAGCATCAAAGGCAGGAGACTGGGAGATGGGGTTCCCTGTGCCTCGATGTGGCACCCCTTCCTGGCTTCCCCCTTGGCTGGAGAGGAAATAAAATGGAGCCTAGGAGGGAGGGAGAGAGATAATCCTGCAGCTTCATCTGATTAGAGAAACTGGGCCTGTGCAGAGCTGGCAATGCCGCCAGGGAAGCACGGGGAGGGGAGGCAAACAGGGGCAGGAAGAGGAGGAGCAGAAGGGGAGGAATAAAATTGTAAGGGTTAAAGGAAAATTATGAAAGATATACAAAGGAACTGACTCCTGGGCCAAGGCATCCTGAATGTGTTCCATTTCAAACCTCACATAAAGGTGAAGTCACCAGGAGGAAACACCCATTGCTTCTGGTAATGTGGAGCAATCGGAAAGAAAACGAATTAACCCCAAGCCTAAAATGCATCAGTCCTGTAGGCATGGACTGGGAACAAGGATGTATCCATGGACTGCAAAGAGTGAGATTGTGCTGAGCAGGGAGAAATGGAAAAAGCAGTATGCTATGGATAATTATCTAGTTTGTGCCAAGCAGGACACAATTTAGAACACATTTTCTATTGCAAGTTATTTTCCAGAACCTGTTTCCACTGACTTAAAGACATCTTAGTTGAACCAAAGTGACTTCCAAAGAGTTTGTGTCAGCACACACATCAGGGTGCTCGCAGCAGAGGCTGCCCTCCAGCAAGGCTCCCACTTGTGCTGTCCCTCTCTCCCACACCTGGCTCAGGTATTTCTGGGCTCACAGTTGCCCACTGGCTGTGGCCATCCTCACCCCTGTGGCACTGCAGCCCTCACGGGATCCCAGCCTGCTGGAGGTTGTGGCCAGCCTGCCCTCCCTGCACGCAAATGTGGAGGCAGCACCGTGTCCTCACACGGGCCTGACACAGGGGCTCACCCAGGCACAGGCAGGGTCCCGGGGGTGCTGCTGTTGAGCATCCCCCACCCCATCCTCGCCCCGCAGGAATATCCTGCCTTGAGGATACAGGCATGCAGCTCCTCCAAGCTGCCAGGTGTGATCTGTGGTGCATCAGGGAGCATCAGGGAGCATCAAGGACAGATGTGACCAGAGCAGTCTTGTCCCTATCCATGGTGGCCCATTTTTGTATAAAATCTCCTCTTCCGCTCATCTTTACCAGGGCCTACACTCAGTCCAAGGACCACTCCAAGCTTCTGCATTGTGAGCTGCTTTTATTCCTTTCTGGCCCATTCCCTCCATTTAGAACTTCACACAAGGCAGGGTGCTTGGATCTCTAATGGGGCAGGGAGATGGATGCCAGAACATCAGAAAAGAACCCTCTTAAGTCCTCTTTCTTTCTGTTCAGGAAGCAGTTAATAATTTTTGTAAAGCACTTACAGCAGTTCTCAGTTTATTCCTAAACCTTCACCAGTACCCTCCCATCAGGCCTCGCTCAGCTGAGAGGGGGGATCAAGACCCCTCCCCAATGCTTTTAGGAATGCACAATTGTTCCCTGAGTCTTCAGAAAGGGCTGCTAAAACAGTGATTTCCTATGTGCTTCCAGGCTTTGTTCCTAAGATGCACACCCCCACAGAATCACTGAGCAATCATGCCCTCAGGCTGCAGATCAGGGAGCATTTCAGGGGTTAAGAGCCACACACGGGCCAGCAGCAGCTTTCTGGCTTCGTTATTTTACCCTCCATGTATTACAGCAGTGAAGCAGAGTAGGCACTTGCAGTCAGCTGACCTTGACATCCTTCCTGCCAGGCTGGAAACAGAAGTTCCTTGAACCTGTCCCTTCCAGCACATCCTTATCAGCATTCCTGCTGGCCCAGGATCTTACCCAGGTGACTCTTCCCGTCCCAGGGTATAGGGCTGCAGTGGTGCTGCAGGGAGAGGGCAACTCTACAGCTTCCTTTCTTATTCCAGCAAAAGACCTTTGGCTAACAGGGTGAGACACACCCCTGGCACTTGTAGCTACTCCAACATTGTTCCAGTGCCAGTGGCCAGCCATGGAACAGCTCAGTATGACCCTTCCGCTCCAGTGCATCTTCCAAATGAGTCCCAAGTTGCTCAAATGACATCCCAAGAACATACAAAAGATAAAATGAGAGGACAATACTGAACTTAGCTTTTTTCCTAAACCCTTTACAGAAGGAACTTGCAGGGCTCTCTTGTCCCAGATTTTCTATGTCCAGCAAGGTTGACTATTTTCATTAAAAGCATCAAAATGTGCTTACTGGAAGATACTGGTGACCAACTCTTACATCAACAGGTCACAAATATGGGTATCCGTAATTATGCAATTGGCATACAGCTTTCTCATTCTACATTTGATGGGAAAAGGTGTAAAACTGCCTCAAATTCAGATTTGGAGACTTTATTGTTGTATATTTCTTTAAGAAAGTTGATAGTTAAAGGAAGCTGAGAAGTCAGTAGCCTATAGATCCATTAGGCCAAATCCAGACAATGCTGATGAATTTCTTTTGATAAGAAGGAAAGCATTATTTTTCAAGAGGACGATTTCAGAACAGTTCTGCCGTTGTGGCTCAGCCTGACTAGCATTCATGTTTTCCTGAGAACTCCACCCAGTGCTTAGACATGTGACAATGTGTTTAATTTCATGAAATTAAAGTCCTACACCCAGCCATGGGAGAAAGCTTTCAAAATTACTGTTTACTGACTTGGGTGCTTGAGGGTCATATGAAAGCAAGCCACCAGCCCCTTGACTTTGAGTCACCTTGTGTGAGGAAAGGCCGTCAGCTCTGCTTGCCTTGCTTGAAGAAGGGCACCACCAGGCAGAGCTGTCGGACCTGCAGGCCAGCTTTTCTCAGTCTCTATCCAGGGAACCAGGGCTTCCACTGGTGAAGTCCAGTCCTAACCCAAAAGCCCTTCATCTAACCTAAAATTCACTGGCACACTTTGGCCATCTAGTCCTCTTCAGAAGAGGAAATAAGGTAGAAAAACCATCCTGATTGCTTGGTGCCTTCACATGAGACCTGAAACCTTGTACTAAAGCCCTTCTCTCACCCCTTCCCATTTATAACCCCCCAGTCTCTTCTTGCACTGCCTGGTCTGCTGTCATTTAGAGCAACTTTTTCCTGCCAGGTGGATGACCTGGACCCACCCAGACTGTACCTTCTGAACCCCTCCATCAGTCCTGAACCTGCCGAGCTTTGCTGCTCTTTGGGGTTGGGGGCAGGTTTGAGTGCCCACAAACGCTGCTTGAAATTTGTTTACATCTCTGTCTGGGGGCTCTGCATGCAAACCCTGGAAGGCTGATATTTGTTGTCTGTAAATTCAAAGCCACTTAAGCCAGTGAAACTGCACCTTCAACCAGGCAAATATTATCTTAATGCATTTCTGGGCTATGTTCTAGTCTTCCACAATAAGGCAGCCCTCCAGGAACAATATGCTGTCTTGTGGGTAGCACTGCTCATTTGTCTGAATGTCATCTGCCACAGCCAATTTGGATCAGGTTTTGGATATCTCCATTGTAAAGTATTTCTGAGTGTTTCTGAAGAATAACAGCCCCTTAGCACAGTCTGAGAGCCTTCAAGATAATAAATAATGCACCATGGGCAAATTTAACTTTTTCTATGCCTATAACCAGTCAGAAGCTCTCCACCCCAGATACTCTTTGTCTGTTATTGAAATTGGCATTCTGTATGCAGCGCCAGCTCTCAGTTTTTGCCTGTACTCAGATACCCAAAATAATTCCAGTCAGTCCAGTGTAGGAGCTAGTATAGCAAGAGTTCACACACACACTTGAGGCAACTGAAATACACCTGAGACTATTTAAAAACATGAAACTGGTCATTCCCTTCCATTTGACATAAACAGCACAGTTATTTCTAACAGAGTTCTATAAAGAAAGCAATTCTGTCAGATTAAGTGATATCACATTAATTCAAACTTTCCAATACATCCCAATTAATCACCATCACCTTCTCTGTCTTTTGACAGACACACACAAATATCATTCCATTAGGCTATGTGCTGTGTCCAACACGTCTGTCACTAATTTGTCTATAAACACTCTATATCATAGAGTTTTGGGTATAAACATAAACACTATATAGAGTATTTCTATCCAACAAGTATCATGACAAGTTCTGCTTCTTGTGTCTGGGAGAAGATAACTGCTGGTTAGACATCCCAGTTATAGCAGGCATGGTTTCTGAATAAGCCTGCATTCTGCAGTTTTATTTTTCTGTGAAAAGGACAATGATTTGTGTGGGTTTATCTCATAAAGTCTCCATGAAATCTGCCGGGTCACCTACATTTATCTTCACTGGGAATAATGCTGTAACACTACTGACATGACTTTTTTCAAGAAGCAACATAGATGCAGTTCTCTTCTTTGCAGGATTAATCTTTTTGAAAGCTGTCAGAATTTTTAGACCTGTGAAAACTGGTGGTTTTGAACTCTGTCATCTCCTTTCTTTCTCATCTTGGATATAAGAGCAGCTTTCTCAACACAGCAGACCAGTTCTTTTGCCTTTATTTTACCTTGGAAGTTAGCAGGCAGTCCACCGATACAAACAATCTCATATATTGCAAAGACTTAGCAAATCTCTACACAGCACTATTTTTAGTTTGGTTATCAAACAAATAGAACATTTGTTTATAGAGAATGAAAACAAGCTCCCTTTTTTAAGCATGTTTTGTAATAAGCCAAAGATGATATTGCACAAAATCTTCCATCTCTTAAATCAAGGGACTATCACATGGACACTCTGCTCTACTTCTCCCAGAAGTCATTTCCTCCCATGCACAACCACCAGAATGTCTTCCCTACACTTCCTTAATATCCATGAGCAAAAAGCAATAAATAATTGCACAAAAAAAAACCCCAAAAAAACAACCCTTCAATCCAGTTTTGGGGTGGCTCTAAGCTGCCTTTCATGCAATAAGGGCTTTGGCCTTTTGGATAATTTAATCACACATTTAGCTTCGCCCTGCATTTGTTTGCTAGTCTTCCATCTGTTCTGTACTCTCAACTATAAAGGAGGCAAGCCAGGACCACATTAGCAGGAGGAGCTCCCAGGGGCTGCTTCCAGAAAAAAACCCACTACAGAACACCACACTTTGAGAAGTCACCACTATTCTGTCCTTACCTGACTTGCCCACCAAGACACTCTTGCAAATTTGGATCTGCCTTTTTTTCAAAATCACATTCATGTATATACTAAACCTCCTTGGTTTACTTTTGCAAATGGTGTCATTAAAAAAAAAATTACTTGGTCTTTGGACAACAAAGTATCAGAGTCTGTTCTAGATGTTAACTGGTGCCCAGGGCTGAGGGCTATGAACAAAGCTGTAGAGACAGTTTGCTTTACTTAATGGTAGTTAAGCACCTAAATAAAGACTTGAATTTTGATGCCTCAGTTCCTACATGTAAAATGATGAAATGGGATCAGTGAGAAGCAGGGGAAAGCGCAAAGGAAAATACTACTCAAGAGGAAAGTACTGCAGCCTGGGAGCATAATTTGCCTTCATGCACCTTGAAAAAACACAGCTCTGCAGCTCCAAAGAAAGGCTTTGTTCTCCCATGTGACTGGCAATATTCCCAAACAACTCAGACTACAGCCATCATAATATAGCTGTCGGTCTCATGGTCTGTGGATCAGCTCCAGTCCACTCAAAATTCCTAATCCAGAGTCCCTTTCCCTGGACAACAGGTCTGGGCAACATATCCATTCCCCTTTCTGTCCCATGCAGCAGGAGCTGCTTATACTGGTCTTCCTGACTTCATCCAGGATGTGCAGGGGAGAGAATACGGGAGAGAAAGAAGAGAGAGGACAGAGGCTTCAGGAAAGTTGAGGGGAATTTGAAGAGGATCTGGATCTAGTCCCTGTGGCTAGGATAGTGGACCAGTCTCATAAGAGGCACGATGATTCTTGGTTAATTGAAACAGACAAAATTATTGTGCAGCCAGTTGTGCATACCAGAGTGACATCCCAAATTAGACAGGAGCTGAGATCAACAGCACTATATACTAAATAAGGCTTGCAGCACTAAGACCTAGATTTCAGAGGAGCCCCACAGCAAGAGAACAATGCTATTTCAAATGTATCCAATGTCAGAGGCAGTCCAGCAAGATGGACTGAAAGCCCCAGGCTAACTCTGCCTGCAATAATCTGCAGCCTTGACTCTGTGACAGATTGAAATGCAGTAACAGTATTTATGCAACTAAGTCTTGTTCTAATCTATTAGTTTATGTAACCTTTGCTTATGGACATACTGACTCATAGGTCTCAGGAATCTAAAGAAAATCTCCTTTAACTCTCTCCCAACCTGTTGTCCAATAAACAGGTTGTCAGAGATCCTGTTCATTCTCTTTGAGGAAAAATTATGTTGGCAATGGGAAAAAAGATATCACTTAAATTTCTAAAAGCCACTCTACTTCTCCATACACACAAATGAAGTTATATAATAAGCTCACCCATGGTGTGCAGGTGTCCTTCAGGTTAGCATTTCCAACCACAGAATGTACCATTTGAGGCCCAGGCTGGGAAAGGCAGAGAAATTTTTTTGTTTGACTCCTACAGAGAAAACATACTACTTTCTAGCATTTGTACTTTTTTTTTTTTCTGAGTAAAGCAAGGCAACAATATCTGTGTCACTGACACTGATTTTTCCTAGCTTGAAAGATTTACTTTCATCCTTCTCATATTTCTTGTATTCCCTAGAACATTTTCACATCTATTTTAAGTGAAGAGCTAACCACAGGAACAGTGTGCAGCATTCTTTTTGCAGCAGTCACAACTCTAGTGATTACCACGCAAAACATGCCCAGATCAGCTTATTTTATCCCTTCCTGGCTAGGCTCTAACCTAGATTTTTGAAAAGGTTCGAGTTAGGATCAACCCTTTTTGAGTTTTTGGATTGTGGAGTTTTTGGTTTTTTTTGTTTTGTTTGGTTGGTTGGGGTTTTTTGGTTGGTTTTTTGTCTGTTTGGTTTTGGTTTTTTGTGTTTTTTTGCTGCCACAAATAGTTCACAGAGCTGCTGGATTGTTGCCCTCGTGACACTTGTGAAGTACCCTATACCTGATTTAATTTCTAACCCTTTGTATTGAGGATTCATACACAGGCCAAACCTCATGGATATCAACTGGAATTCAAAGTGTTTGGAGCCAAACCCCATTGTATTAGGTGTATTTAGGAGAGGTCATTATGTATTTCTGATGCATGCTGGACACTATCAGTACTAGATAAATATTCTGTAAATGGATCAGGCATTCCTTATTACTTGTTGCAGAAGCAGTGTAAGAATGGGCAGAGTGCATTTTTCTATTAAGTTCCTTCACACCTGGGACGGTGCCCCGGTGGATTCTTGGTGGTGTTGAAGCGATTACTCCGGCAGAGCCAGAAGCTGTGTCCGAGTGAGGTCGGTCACGTTCCAGCACTGCCCTCCCTGTGGGGCCCTTTGCCAGGGAAATCCAGCAGGGACAGCCCCAGGATGGCGCCCGCTGGCCACCTCCTGGCCGCTTGGCAAAGACAAAGTCTCACTTACCCACATGAAATAACGACTTAATTATGTGAAACTTTTACTCTTTTTTTTCCTACACTCTGCATTTTAAATTCTTTTTTTCTTACATTTTTGACCCTTAAGGTCTCCCTATAGTCTTTCCCAAGATTTTGAGCAACTTTTATTTCCTTTTAAAGACAAAAACGTATGGGGTGACTCCTATAAATCTGTTGTTGCTATGCACAGAGTGGTTTTAGGTGCGTGTGCCTGCAGAAACACCTTTAAGCTAGAGCAAACAGATCCTCAGCTTTCAGTATCTGATTCCAGATGTACATGGTTCCAAAAAGAAACATCACCTTTTCCCTCAGTTAAAAGTTTTCACCCCATAAAGCTGTATTAATTAGGGCTGTATTACACATGGGGTAATTGCTGTGCCTTACGTATGATTTTGTGCTTTCCTGCCAATCTGAAGATGGAGTACTGTATAGAGATTCACCTGTCTGCTCAGCAATCCCTCCTCATTTGTCTTATTCCCATTATGTCTCGCCTAAATTCATTATTCCTCACTCAGAGAGGGTGAGGCTTAGGAAAAGCAGTCTAAAATAAACATTAGTCTTGCCTTAGAGCAACTTCTGTTGTTCACTACAGCTGTGTGACCAGTTCATTTTTCATGTGTACACACATAATCTTGCAAGGCCCTGCCAAAGTTACGGAGTTTAGATTATTCTTATCAAGGCCAGGTGTTGTACAAAACTGGAACAAAAAGCCAGATACTGCCCCCAAAAAGCTTTAAAGCCACACAAGCCAGAGCTTCACAACTAGTTTTCTCTGCAAAAGTCTCTACAGGACTTGTGCATATTATCGTTGAACTCGGAGTTATTAATAAAGTCATTTTAAAGGAACATTTTGTACTCATTTTCTTAAAATAGCAACAGCCAGCTGCTAACTTTCTTAATGCAATTTACATTAGCAAAAAAACCCTTGCAACCATAAGAACATGTTCTAGTAAAAGCGAACTTGAAAATCCTATTATAAAACACAGGAAGGAAAAGTCATTTGAAAGGAATAAAAGCTGACATTTTTTCCATTTTGCTTCACACATTAAAAAAATGTTCACCTTTAAGAGCATTTTTTGCTTTGCTCTGTTATTTGCACCAAAGCCCAGCTTTGGACAGGAGGTGGTGCTATAGCGCGTCTAAACTTTGTTATTCAGCAACGCCAACAGCTAAAGCTTACTAGAAGCAGAAGATTAAAAAGGAGAAACATTCTGAATCCTGTCGAAGTGCTGGCATGCAGACTTTACCTACAGATGCTTTCATATCAGTAGGTATTCTGTAACAGTGTTAAAAAATTTCTAAGAAGGCATTGTCAGGGATTTCAAATACCTAGCAAAAGATGACTATCAAAGCATAGGAAAAAATCTGTTTTGCACAGCTCCGTGCAAGCTGTAAGGGTTTTTCATGTGGCCGAGGCTCTGTTGACCAGTTCTGTGCCACGAGGAAACTGATGAACAGTGGAAGATGTTTGCAAGGTCCAGAGAGAGCATTCCGTCTGCCTCTCCCTGAGGAATGTCAAGGTTAGCTGCAGTGTCAGGAGTTTTACTGGGCTAAGATGAGATGCCAAAGCAGGAATCCAAACCCCATGACTAGGTTAATGCTATTTCCCCCCTCCCCTTTCTTCTTTTGCTGTCTTTTTCCTCATGCCCATCTAGAAGCACCAAACATGGCATCTTTTGAGGATTTTTTCCCCTGTTATCCGTGTTGCCCTGTCTCTATCCCGATTTCACACCTGTAATTTTACTGGGAGAGCTATTGCTGATTGCAGTCTGCTTGAAGGTGACTATAGCCAAGCTGAGAGAAAACAATTGTGGAAGACTCGTTCCCTTCTGGGTGCACTTCCTCTCCCATTCCCATCTTTTCTTTGGAAAGGAAAACAACAAATGATTCCCAGAATGAATCCAAAGGTGTTTTGTAACAGAGTAGATCTTTCTTTCTCATATTCTTTTCTGAAACAGTCAATTATCCATAACCTGCTAAAGCAAAGAACTGGGTGTCAGACCAAGGCCAACAGTAGATTGTGGGAGAAATTCTTATCTCAGTTACACAAGTGTGGATCTGGAGGAACTCCAGTTATTAAACAATCTATAAAATAAGGGTAACAATAACTATTATTTCAAAAAGTTTTTGTGATGGTTAACTGCCAGTAATTAATGCTGGTATAGAAATCAGGAAATGATTGCCTGGAAATGAAAAGCACTATAGAAATTCTAAGTACTCATTATTTCTGTCATTTGCAATTACACTTTTTGATGTAATCTATTTGTTGTAGTCAGGGTGCCCACCAATGCTCCCTGCAGACCCTAATCTATTGTTCCTGAATAATTCACCACTCTCAATAACATTAGTTCACATTCAACTGGAAAAAAAAGTTTACCTCTTTCTAGATGCCATTACAGATGAAAGTACCACCAACACCAAAGTCAAAATTCCCAAACATGAGGGAGTGGGTGTGAAGGCAGAACAACTTGAACATATTACACTTGAAATGGATGGACTTAAAGATCATTCTAGGGCTGCAAAATGGGATTTAAAAAAAAATTAAAACCCTTTTACTGAAAGGGAGATGTTGAAACTTTAAGATTATTAATAAATTGTAGTAGGGGTTAGACCTCAGAGTAAAATGGTGCTATAATTACTTATCTTTCTAAAGACCTATTGATGCTTGTGATCCTATGGCTATATCTTCTGTAAATACTTTTCTATCCTTTATCAAGGGATATTCCTACAAACAGCATTAAGTAATTACAAGCAATCAAATTAATTGTAAACCAGTATTGTGAAAAAGGCTTTATATTTCAAGCAAATATGTCACAGATTTTTTCAAATACATCCAATTTACAAGATACACATGTTAAATTTCACCCAGTCCAGTGGGAATTACGTGAATATATGATAAATTATTTACTGTTACTTAGATAGGTGTCAGATGAGCAGTGTGACATCACTGTTTTTAAGGTAACACACTTTAGAAAATTGTTTTGTGACAGAATTTTTAAGTGGTCTTTTAAAGCTCAAGGTTTTACAGTAAGATGTCCCTGGATAGGGACACTGAAAAATGTGTGTGTTACAAAATATGCACCAGAAACATAGAGCATTTATAGTACAATATCTAGGTCCACAAAACATTAAACCCTCAGCTGTTCCAGGGATTTAGGCTAGAAAGGAGGCTAGCAACCAGAGATAAAGGAGGGTATAGCTGTCTTTCATGTCCTGTATTTCTTCTGATTTCCAGCTGTTGCAAGAACTCAGCACAGAAAGACTGAAAACAGGAACTTCATAGTGGAGCAAAGAATCAAAATTAAAGCTCCCTGCTCAACAGCTTTGCCACCAACTCCTTCCACAGGAACTTGGAGAGGGCGAGATCTGCCCCTCCGGGTTACGCTGTGCCGTCCCCTGGCTCAGGAAACAGGAGCTGAATCAGCAGATGGTTACTGGGTGTTGCTTCCCAGATGTCCAACTCCCCTCGCCTCCACGCAAGCAGCACAGCCTGTATGGGAGACAGTGCATCGGGCACGGATCGTTTTACTGTTCAACAGTGTTCTGGAGAGCAATCAGACACCTAAAGCAACGGTAGCACTCCTCACACAGCCATAAAAGTGAGCACAAGTGAGAACACTGCAAGAAAAAGCAGACTGTTCTTGTTTTGCCATGCAATGCAAAACTTTTGGTTGTCTCAGACTTGCTATAGACGCTATCCTGACAACTGCAAAACTGCTGAGCAAAAAACCTCTACTTCAGTGTTTGCCCTAATTCAACGGAGAAATAAGAGTGGCGAAAGAACTGACTGTGCAATATGTACTTGATAATTAACTATCTTAGAAGCATAAAACTAAAATATATGAAGCTTTTTCTTTTTAGAGTAAAAGTTATCTAAATATTTCTTCTTCCAGAGGACTCAGAAATTAATAGAAAAAGTGTAACCATGCTACATTTACAGCGGAACATTTTAAATGCAATGAAAAGAATTCTAAGATTCCACAGAAACAGAGGACATTTCATTAGGCGCCTACTGGTTTTAATTCCTATGCATTTCTTTGGCTTTTAGATTAAACAACACTATGCACTATACATGCACCAGCTGTGAAGAGAACATGCAATGCAAACAGCTGTTAAATTTAAGGTATAGGTTCTTGTCATACTGGCTGTGAAAGAAGCATTAGCAGACAAGAAGTGATGAAAAAATACTTTGTTTCCGAATTACGCATGGGTAATTTTGTTGGTTAAGATCTGTTTGGCTGTATTTATCACACACTTCAGAGATTAAACATCATTACATACATAAATATAAATAGGAAAGGCGGTAATTGCAATTGTCTAAGGAGATATGCGATCCTTTGTTCTCTCATCCTTTGTTAAAGGTATATAAGCAATACATGCTATTTTCTTGCACACACGAATATTCAAAATTAAGCTACTAATACGGAAGTATTTTTCTGAGCATAACTGTAGTTTTTGGAGTTCCCTTACACAGTCAGTGTCGCACAGGTGTTTTTCAGGGCTGACAGAAGATTTACGCAGCACAGCGGCCACTTCCCCGCCCGATTCCAGCCCTCCCTCCCCAGAAGACGGGCGATGTCTGTCCCTCGCTGGCCGGGCTCGGGGAGCCTGGGGCGGCGCGGAACCTCTCCCGAGCGGGTCCCTCCGCTTTTCCTGCGACCGGCGCCGGAGATGCCTCTCCCCGGGCTCCTGCTGGCCGCCTCTGCCGTGTGCGACCCGCGGGCCGGCGGGGGCGGGCCGGGGAGGGGCTGCCGCGCTCGGACACCCCCGGGGCGGCGGCGGGCACTCGGCCCGGGCCCCGGGAGCAGCGGCACCCATGCCCGGTAAGTGCCGGCGGCGCGGGGAGGCACGGACGGAGGGACGGACGGAGGGAGGGAGGGGGTGCCCGGCTCGTCCCGCAGCCCCCGGCCGGGCACCTGCAGCCGCCCCGCCGGCGCTGGGGAAGGCTCAGAACAGCATCAGCTCAAACCTGTCCTGGGCACCTGCCCGGCCTCCCTCCGCAGCCGGCGAGGGAAGAGGCAGCCTGGAACCGCAGGTCTGGCAGGCACCGCCCGGAGCGCCCGACAGAGGAGAGCTCGGCTCTGGGGCAGGCACAGCGAACGAGGAGTCTAGCCCTCCTCGCAATAATTTAATTTATACTGTACATGTGCTTAGACCGTGTCTGTATATGGGGAATCAAACTCTTGGTGGGTAGCGGGCTGCTCCTAACTCCAAAAGGCTTACTGCAAAGTTTAAGTAAAGCTTATTAAAAGCATATTAATCAGACGGTGAGCAGAAAGGGATGCAATCCCAGGGGAGACAGAGGATGCCTGTCAACCCCTCTGTGCTGGGATAAATCTGGTACCTATTAACAGGAGACAGTCCCCTGGCTCAGGTTGGGGGGAGGTGAAGTGGTCCAACTCCATCTCCTGCTGCCATGACCCTGTACCACAGCATGATACAATACATCAATTTCTCACGGTGACAGGTAGTTCTTTCAAAAGATAGATATTTTTCTCCCTGCACACAATGGATTCAACTTATCTCAGTGGTCTATTTTGTGACTAGTGCTACATTGTGCCCTAAGCCACTGGTTCTGTTGCTGATCTAAACAGATAAGATGGTCTAAAAGTGAGTCAAATTCTCCTTACTCTCATTCAATTACAGGTAACTTTACTGAAATGAGTAAAACCTTACCTTATATCTACAACTGTGTGAAGTTTAAAAAAAAACCAGAATTTGAGTCAATGGCTATGGGTGTGTCATAAATACTTTAACATCATTCTGCAGTGAACAAATTCAGTACATACAAGCTCATTAACAAAGAGACTGAAAACTCATCCTCTTTCTCCAAAATCAATGCACACCTCATCTTACTGTCCATAATGGTAAATGGTGGCAAACTGGCTATAGGGGAACACAGGACTGCTGCTGAGAGCATCAAAAACTAGTGAATGAAGAGGACAAGTGAAACAAAGACCTGTTGAGCTTGCTCGAAACGTTAACCTTTCAGATACTGATGTCAGACAGTAAAACTACCAGCCATATAGACTTTTGTGTTCTTTATAGTGCTCCTACATGAAGGAAACCATTAATTTCTAGTATGTCCGTGGGCATTAAAGCATTTCTTCTGCCTCTGGTCTTCTGAGTGGCAAGAAAATGTGTCTGACTGAAGATGTATTTGAGCATGCCCTACAAAACTAAAAGGAACAAACACACAAAATTCCCATGCTCATATGCATTTCCTCATACTGTGCATTCTTATCAAGGAAAACCAATTTACCCACATGGCACAATCAGACTTGTCTCTGTATTAATATCAACTCATACCAAATAGGTGCTTGTTTCCTCTTCCTCGGAATAAGGATTGTACTAATAGTCTGGCTAAATGCTGGAACCTACTCAGTTCCCCTACCAGTTGCAAGGACAGCAAAGTGCTGTTGCTGTGGTTCAGCTGTGAGCAGGGTGGCTGCTCCGTGGTGGTGCCAGGAGACAGGAGTGATTATGTGACTCAGGGAAGCAGCCAGCCAATTCCTGCAGAGGGCTAAGGCAACACACCTGGAGAGGAGCTGCACAACCAACGTGGCTCTGCTGACTCTACCAAATGCAGGAAAATGAGTCAGGATCAGATTAAGGCCTTTGAGGCACTGTGGCCAGGTTCATTTTATAGCACAAGGTAATTACTTAAGTGTTCTGTAGCTGAAGGACATTTCATGGCACTGTAACAGTGCAACACTGAAAAAGATCAGCAATACATGTATTTGCAACTCACCTCCCATACTCTTTATAGCTCTAATCAATAAATTAAATACATGAAATTAGTTTTGAATTACTCAAAACTATCACTAGTGTTGACTGATTATTTAATGCTTGTATTGTCTTTATTTACTTTGTTTACTTTATTTACAATGTACCATTGCATAGAGATCAAGGTACCTACCGAGCACAGACAGATAAAAAGAAAAAAGAATGAAGCATAATCAGTTATCTCTACCTAAAAGCAGAGAGGAGGAAAAAAGTCAATACCAGTTTTAAGAAAATGCCAGGTCACTTAGCTACTTCAGTTTCAAGGGAGACTTCAAGAAATGTCAGCACCCAGTACTCAGCTGATCCTGAGCTGCCTCCCATGGCTGCAAAGTGGAAGATAATTCTGGAGTTTAGGCTCATTTTCAGACAGGATATTCTGGTAGGATCCTAACCCTAACTCAGTTAAGATCTAGTCACGATTCAATGCACCAGTACTAGTTCAGTAGTGGTAGGACAAAGCAGGCTGGGTATAAGGTACAGAGCAAAATAATCTTTGCAGCCTTTCACTCCAGCATACTCAGCAAACATGTGAAAGCACATTATCAATTGTCGACACTTGGTCTAACGGGAAATTCTCACAACAGAATTTCTCATATTCATATTAAATACATTTATTAAGTTTTATGGGTTTTGATTTGCTCACAGTAATTATACAAGATTTTGTTGTACGTTAAGTACTCACAATTCAGGAAACTGTGTTTAATGGATATTTAACTTTGACTTCACGGATCAGGAAACACATGCATCCTTAGAAAGAAAACAACCCATAGCTTTACTTTGTTCCTTGTGCCAGGGTCTAGACTCAATTCAACATAGATGAATAGTTGGAAGAACAAACCAAACCAAAATAATGGTACCTTTCATATTAGGTAGTCCTGGGTTCTCTTTTTCTTCTGCTATGCAAGTTCTAGCACTTCTGCCATGCTAAGGTAAATGCTAATGCAAAACAAGAGCCCAAACAATTCTGTGGGGTTAGGGGTTTTATCATATCTGTAGTCTCTTACATTGCAGTAATTGCCAGTGCATCTGAACACTGTAATCTGTTACTGCCATTGTCATATGTCTTCAGGTGTTGCACCATGCTATAACCAAACAAAATGTGCATGAGAGCTGAATGCTTCATTTAACAATCATTTTGCAATGTATTTGTTAGCTTTAATATTCCTGTCTACACCCAAAATATACTTAACTTTGATCTTCCTATGATGTTTTATGTGCTTTTATGTTTGAACAGAACAAGCAGTTGCTGTGGCTGGAGGTATAATAGGAGGGATCCTCCTATTTGTTCTCCTTGGAATAACTGCATATCTGTTCTGGAAAAAATTTTGCCGCCCATTTTCTTATGAAAAGCTCATCAATCCTGTCAAAACAACAAATGCAAATGCCGTTTTTCAGGATCAGGCAAATTCTGAAATTCAGCTAAAAAGCACAAGGTACTTATTTTCATTTTGTTTTTAAAGCATACACTATGTAATTTATTTCATCTTGTCAAATCTCAAATGAGTGGGTGATCCAAATATATGCATGTATAGAAATAAAGGAGATCCCTACATTAACTGAAAACATCAGTCATGTTCTGTTTTGTTCCTTTAGGAAAAGGATAATCTAACTATGAAAGTGATGATTATTTCTGATTTATTTAAAAGAGAGAACATATTCAAGTGTAATTGGTGCTTGGATAGCTTTACCTGTTACTTAGACAAACCCAGCCTATGTTCCAGAGTAATTTCTAGTCTAATAACAAAAACAATAGGACTTCAGTTCAGGAAGGAGACTCTCTTAGAGAATTAATCATTGCAGGGCTTTTGGGCTCTAAAACAAGCAGCTGCAGTTAATTCTTCATTTCCTTTGAGGGATAGGTTCTAGAGGGAAGGAAACGGGGAAAGAGAAGAACCTGTCAGAAGAATTAAGACCTAATGTGCCTCACTGGATTTTTATGCATTAAATAAATAAAGTCAATTGCAAAACAATGGATATTTAACATTTTTACCTTTGCATGTCTGTAGAATTTTTACATTTTGACATAAGAACAGTAAACTTACTGCTGTTATCAAGTTTGGTTTGCACATTTAAACCAGAAGCATCAATAGGTGCTGTTGTCTTGAGCAGATCCAGAAGTGTTCCATTTATCATTCCACCAACACTGCATGGGCGAGACTGGATTCACCTGACGAATGAAGAACAGGTTCAGGAAGACAGTGACCCCTACATGACCCCTCAGTCTGGGCCACGGTCATCATTTCATTCTCTGGGTATGGCATTGCAAAAATGGGACTCTTTTTAAGGGTACTCCTTTAAAGAGTGGCTTTACTATTATGAAGCATATTTCTTGGGGGCGTGCCACACATAGCATTCCACAGCACAAGCCCTAAACGCTCTCTGCATTTTTGTTTTTTATAGATAAGAATTGGGCAAGAATGTAGTCATTTTAGTCCCAGTGCTGTGGTACCTTGCACATTTGGCAGACAAAGCAATTTCTACTCCCATGTTTTGTAAAGGCCAGGAAGTGCCTGTTGACCCCAGAAACAGCAGTCACCATTTGCAGACTGCAACAACAAATCGCTAGAACTAACAAGGTACAGTCACAGGAATAAGAGGAAGAAAAGTGGTGCACCCTACAATTACTCCCCCAAAACTGAGGTAAAAGGAAATTTAATACTAAATTCTTACAAAAAATTGATTGTTAATAAAGAGATTAATCTGATTTGCCCTAAGACACCAGTGGTTATAAAAATGCCTGCAATGGTTCTTGAGACTAATCTGAGGGTGCTTGTTTTGTCTTTTCTTGAAGCTGGAGCTTATGTTGTAGGAACCATTAACCCAGACCTGTACAAGTTTCCTGAAGACAAAAGCGAAACAGATTTTCCTGATGGCAACATTGGCCGCCTCTGGTTCTCCATTGAATACGAGCAAGAGTCAGAAAGGCTCCTCGTCTCCTTGATCAAAGTCAGAAAGCTGCAGCCTCCTTCTGATTCCTGTAGTCCATTTGTGAAAATCTTCCTGCTGCCTGATGAAAGAAGCTACCTGCAATCCAAAACAAAACGTAAAACTCTTAACCCGCAGTTTGATGAAAACTTTGTTTTCCAGGTAACTTTCCTTTTGATGAGGCAAATTTTTGTTTGCAAATATTAACATGTCAAACTACAGTACATGTTTGTAGAAAATTAGTGTTCACAATGCTTCTACCAAGATAGAAGTTGTTTCCACCAGAGACAGGGTTTTTTCTGGGGCTTCTGGTGATCCTGGGCTACCGAAGTGTGTGGCTCCAGAACCGATCTCACTTCTGGTCTGAACCAAAGTTAAGGATTCCAGAACTTGCCCTGGGAATAATGAAAGCTCCAGTTTGAACTACAGGTGAACAGTTCCACCCAGCAGCTCTAGAAGTCCAGATGGAGCCAATACTGATCTAATGCTTTCATAGCTTTTAGTTTCTTTGCTGTGGAAGTAGGCTAGACAGCAGAACTTGGGAGGTATGTCTGGGCTGCTATTTGTATAGTACTGTAAAGCTTGGCTTCCCACGCTAAGAGGCTTTCAGCACATGTCACAAGACAAAAGCTTTAAAACCAAAAAAAGTTTGTGTTTCAGACAACTGAAAAAATGTTTACAGATTCTAAACATTTGTGTCTGAAAGTGAATGCATAACACAGCATTAGATCCATATGAGCTAAAAAACCACCAACTAACTTCACATCTTTCAAATGAACTCGTAGTGTAGCTGGGATCTTGACTTCTGCATAGCTAAAACTTAAGGCAAATTTAAAATGTAGACTTCAGATAATTAAAGGAAATCTCCACCTATGCTTAACACACTTTGAAAAATATTTCCTTTGAAGTCGTGCTAGTGCAGAAAAGTGTCAGATGTTTTAAAATTATGATTATATTCTTAATTTCCTGTACAGGTTTCCAGTAAAATGTTGCTACAAAGGACACTTAAGTTCTTGGTTTATCATGTTGATCAACAGAAGAAGCATCATCTCCTAGGCCAAGTTATCTTCCCACTAAAAAATGAAGCATTAACTGAGGACAACAAACTAGTCATATGGAGAGATCTGGAGAAAGAAAACTTGGAGGTAGGTGACACCAGGCTGCTTGGCACTGTGGAACTTCTGCCATCTTACAAGTATTGGAAGTACACAGCTGAAAGTAGAAGTATGTTCAACGAAGTACATCAAATGCAAAACTACTTCATAAACATTTGGAATCGAAATTCCCATTTTACCAACCTGCAGATCCATAGCTGTTGTAAAGGGATTACCCAGCTGCTTAGAAAGTCACATGAATTAGGAGGTGATTACATAAGAAGTTTTGTTATTTGCTTCTCTTTTGAAATAGAGCAGAAAAGAACGGAAGAGAGAAGAGGCAAGGAAATAGATATCACCTGGAAAAGAGTAATTCTGAGGCTTAGGAAGGCTGATTAAATGGTTCCATCAAATGTTACAACAGCATAAATGAAGCCATTACAATTCACTCACATGCCTTAGTGTGACAGAAACCATTAGAATGAAAAAGGATTTTTCTCCCCATTGGTCCATGTGACAAGAGAGTTTCTCAGATATATTTGACATGTGGTGTTCTGCTTCCAAAGCCTCCTTCAGAGTACGGTGATATCCAGTTCTCCCTGAGCTACAATGACTACCTGGGCCGCCTCACTGTGGTGGTTCTGAGAGCAAGGGGATTAAAGCTCCAGGAGGAGAGCCCTGCTGTCGGTAAGTGGGATTTCCTCCCTGCTATCAGCTCCACAATTCCTGTTTTAATTTGCTCCTTCCTCATCTGTCCAACCAGGCTTGTGCTGTGGGACTCTGACAGGAACAAATAAACATCCTGGTGATTTGAGTGGAAACAAGCCATATTTTGCCCTGGAGAAATTAGATTTTGATAGCTTAGTTCTGCTATGTTTGGGGTTTGGTTCATAATAAATGGTTTGTCTTGTGGCAATTGGTGGCAATTTTCTCCTGTTTTAGTACAGTGAGCAACATCCTTTTGCTGCACTCCAGTCCACAGAAGGCAGCATTTCACAGGATATTGACATTAACATTTGCCTCAAGTCGAATTCCCAGAGGTAACAGCTGCAGGACAACTGCTTATGCTGAACAGCTGTCCTGGGAAGAACTAATTTGGGAAAAAAAAATCCCATTTTACAACAACCTGGCTCTTGTACAAAGGACCATGGCATGGAGTCACAATTTTCTCCCTTGGTGCAGAGGGCTTTTTCTGGTATGTCATACTGATGTGTCCTTGGTCTCAGAGATTACCTCAAAATGCTGTTTAAAATCTAAACAGTCAAAGCAAAAACAAATGGAAAAATCAACTTGTATTTCAGTCTGTAGTGATTTCTTGCAGGGCTTTGAAACTAAACAATATAAATGCAAAATACACCTATGATTTAAAAAGAAAGGAGGTTTAGTCCTCTATATACACTCATCAACTATGAAGTCTTTTCAACTGAACAAATTAAGCCGTCAAAAAAGGCCACCATCAGATGAAGGGAAGGCAGAGAAATGCAACAACAAGGATGCAGAGTAAGAACATGGCTGCTTCTTTTAACAGCACTTAAATTGGAAATTGCACAGCAAAACTGCACCCTCAGTACTTTGTGTACTCCCTGCTTTATGTTATGCTGTCATGTGTGTTCCATGGATCTTTCACAGTCTGATTTTATACTTGATACTGACTCCCAAAAGGAAGAAATTCCTTATGCTGTCTCCCAACTGCTTCTTGAAGATGTATTTTCTTCTTGACTTTCTTTTTCTCCAAGGCGTGTATGTCAAAGTCTCACTGATGAACCATAATAAATTCATCAAAAGTAAAAAGACAGCAGCTCTTCTGGGAACTTCCAATCCTGTGTACAATGAAACCTTCAGTTTCAAGGCAGATCAGACAGAGCTGGATACAGCAAGCCTGAGTCTATCTGTGCTCCAGAGTAACAAAGGAGAAAGTAAGTTATATCAATTATTACAGCCAAGGTGTCAAATCTCTTACATATTTGAGACATGTTTAAACCTGAGAGGAACTAATTCCTTTTCAGCAATAACCATAAAACATATAAGAGTTATGGGGTATTTCAAAAGATGTCTCTTTAAAAGCAGAATTTACTTGTAGTTAAGCACGTCTTTCTGTCAGAGGCTGGAGATAAATTTCATGGAAGATATGAATAAAATCACTGTAGACTAGTCAATGTCAGTACAAGGTGCTGTGCTTTTGTTTCATTCCAGTATCCTATTAAGACATGCTTATGTGAACATTTGTGTGTATAACACACAACCTCCAAAATTTTGTGGCCATTCACTCTTTCTAAGCAAATTTGAAAGAGGAATAGGAATTTTAATTCTCTCAGCAGTTTAAGCAGTGAGAAAGAAGAAAGAGAGACTAGCAAACATCCCCATTCCCTGGCAGAGAGACTGGCAAACATCCCCATTCCCTGGCAGAAAACCTGATGCTTGAGGCCTCTTACTAATTGTTAGAAAATCCATTAAGGAATTCTACTTAGAGAAGCAAATCAGAATTCAGTATTTCCAGTGCTCACAAGAAAAACATCTTCCCTGCAGTGCAAATATGATCTCAGTAATTTTCCCCGTTCATAGCTGAAAAGTCCAGCCATTAAGAAACATTAAGAAACATTAAGAAACCCTTGGCAGAGGGTGTCAGTGGCAACCCACATTACAGCTCCCAGCTGTCTCAGTAACTGCATTCATTTTTTCCCAAGCCACTTATGAATCCTACTGAGGTTGCTGATGCCCAAAATTAGGGCACACTTCCACAGTAAACCTGAGGTAAAGGGGCAGGGTAGATACAGATATTTGTGCCTTGAACATATTTCAGTTTAACTGCAGGCAAAAGGACAGGCCTGCATGGACTAAATACCCACTTACTGCAGTACCTTTCAGTGGTGAACCTTAGCAGGTAGAAGCTACAGAACCTGAAATCCAGAGTTATTTCCTTGATGAATATTTTGGTTTAAAAATAACTTCCAGAACAGACATTAGTTGGAGAAATAGAGGTTCGTATTCTAATTTAGGCAAGGATCTCGGAGAAGCATCACAGGTGTTCAACACTGCTTTCTTTTTTTCCCAGAAACGCTTCTGCTGGGACGAGTAGTAGTCGGGCCTTTCATGTACACTCGTGGCAAGGAACTGGAACACTGGAATGAGATGATCAGCAAGCCCAAGGAGCTGGTTAAACGATGGCATGCTCTCTGCCACAACATGTGAACAGTGCTATGAAACCACCAACTTTAACATGGAAAAGCTCTTACTTTCCCACCTAAAGGGTACAAAAATATTTGCTAAGATTTTGTACCCTAAGTAGAAAAGAATAAAATAAATAATTTCCTTGACCAAACACAAATAAAAGATTTGGTCCCTGGTAGGCTGGAACTCTCTCTTTCCTCTATTCAAAATATATGTTCAATTAAATTAACACACAGCACAGTAAACAAGACAGGAAGCCGAATGTCATCTCCCAGTATTAGTTATTTTGACTAGGAAATTCCACTTCCTGCTCATGAGTTCACAGATGATCACATATCATGTAGATAAAGCCCAAAATGACCAAAGAATTGCCAGTGATGACACCAGGCCTATCTGTCCACTGCACCACATCACCACAGTGGCTTCATGAAGGGGAGAGAAGCCTAGTGAGCGTGCCAAAACAGACAAAGCCCAAAAGATGCTGACTGACTAATACATGTAGAACTTATTTAAAATAGCAGCATTATATTTAAAGCCTCTTTTGAACAGGAAGGGTGAAGGCACTGTTTATTGGTCACACACCTAGGAGCAGCTGTTCACATCCCTCAGCACAGTGTACTTCCTGCAGTAACAGCTCAACGTTTTCAGCTGACCCCAACTACAACACTTCATGTTGACACTACGGAACAAGCAGAGAAGTCATGGAGTCACAAGTGACTGGAAGCTATTCCTGTATTGGACTACTGGAATACTCTGCGACAGTAAGAGGAGGACCTGTCCTGTCCTTATGCATTTCTCTCTAAACACATCTCTGCTGGAGGCAGAGCATTGATTACAAGAGCCTTGGGTTTGACCTCATATGACCATTCTTACACTGAAAATCCGATTACCTTAAGCCCCCTGGGCATGTGTCTGCTTTAGTAGTAGAGTCTTCTTCATTAGGTAAATTACTGCTCTGTAAAATAGTTCAGAGCAATTATTCTTAATCAAAATAAAACAGGACATTCTTCTCTTCTTGACTGTTCACTGGAGACCTGAGCTCTGTACCCTTCACACTGTACAGCCATAAACCAGACACACAGGCTACTGCAGCAAAACATTTTGCTCAACTGTATTCCAAGAGGACCATGACCTCTACAGCTCAAATCAAACCAACTTCCTTTCAAAGAGGATACAATATTAATTAATTCAATATCTTTAAAAAATTAGGCTTCTCTGGGGAGACGATACCACTTTCCATTTTGATAATATTGTTATTACCTAAAGGAAATGTTATGAATGAGAAGATACCACAGAGGAATTGTAAGATAACAGACTTCCCTGATCCACCATCTGGTATGTTACATGGCACCCTCAGTCTGTCTTGCTAATTGCACCACTGGATACAAGATAAGCCTAAACTTATTACATGAAACTGAATTTTATGAAGTGCTCAACCCTCATTAGATCGTTGCTCATAGAGTAATACCAGCACCCTCAACCCCAAAGAGCTGTATTCAAATTTCAGTCCCACAAAATTACTGCAAACCAATCTGATAAGCAAAGTTATCATGTGTGCTCTGGGAAGAAAAACTGCATGGTTATCTTACAGGAAACCTACACAGTTATCATACAGTTTACATATTACTAGAATAATTTTACCAAATAAATTTTGCCCTTAATTCTTTATATCATACAACAAATATCTTAAAAGTAAGCTGTTAGTAGTGTTTCAGACAGTTGGTTTATGAGCTTGTGCAGGAAGATGCATGTAATGTAGAGTGTCTGTTACCAAATTCTTCTGAAGTGGGAAGTCACCTGTCTGACTTGATGTGCAGTACAGTCCTCTTTTCTTCTTATGCATTAAAGTAACAATACTTCCAGCTTGTGTGTTCAATAATTTCAGCTAAATTGTGAGGAAACATATTCTACTGCACTTACCAATGTACTGGTACTCATGGTCATCCAAAGGAAGCAAATGACAAAGGCTCTTTTTTACTCTTCCTAAACAAGAGCCATTTCAAAGCAAGAAACATCTTCAAATAAGGAGTCCTAATACAGTGTTTTTAACTGTCACATAATGAGCAACTTTTTTTACCTACTGCCTTTTATATACCATCCATCTGATCTTGTGCTTGAGACTTACCTCAGGCTGAAGGAGGTAGAATGATTACAAGACAGTTCTGTTTAACAAGGGAAAAGAGCAGCAGCAAAATTGCTGAGGGTAAATGGCAAAAATTCTGCTGTTAAAAGAAGGAAAGTGACCACAACAGCAAAACAAAAAGACCAAGCTACAGATAGCATATGGGATAAAACAAACAAAAATCGTGTAACTAAAATATTACTGAATTCTGTCTGTCTTCCTCTAATCTGCCAGTTGTGAGGAAAATTAAGTCTCACAATAGTAGCAAACTTTTCTGAGGAGAAAAAGGAAAATAGATACTGAAGAAATTGTTGGAGTTTATTAATATAATAACATAGAAATACATGTATAAAAATATACTTAGTGAAAATTCATCAATATTACACCAGCAGTATATATATATTAGCAGATATTCCATACCAGTCCTTCTGACAGTTTTGCTTTTTTCATAAGTTAAAACCAAAATCCTTTATTATAATTTTTTCAAGAGATTTGCTTCTTTTAGCTGTCATTTTTCTTCTGCTTCCCATCTGTGTGTCCTTATGGTCTTTGTTACTCAGTTAGTGCAGAGGTCACAGATCAGGATGAAAATTTAGCAGATGGAAATCCTTTTGCAAAGGATAGCTGTTCTCATCCAGCACAAAGTGGCTTCTGATTTCCAACAAATAGGATGCTTCTGTATCTGCCAGCAGCGAATGACACAGATCTGCTACTATTGTGCTGTAGGTCATATCTGAAGAGGGCACTGCAGAACACAGAACAATTCCATTTACACTTAATTTTCACAATAGCACCTAACATTCAAGTCCCACCTCCATGCAAGCCCCATTGAATTACTGGAAGTGAAGTTCAACATCTGAACAGAAAATTAGCTTTTATTTTTAATTACTTTTTAAAAACAATGAGCTGAGCCTGTTTCTCATTAAACTGTTAACACCTGTGAATCACATAAAACACCTCTGATGTCAAGCAGGATGCATCAAGTGAAGCTTGTCTGATACACAGCCCAGTGCTTCACAGCACAAAAACATGCCAGCTAGTTCTAAAAGCTCCTAAGAGATTCTATTTTGCATATAAGGAATCCATTCAGTTACTGAATGTTTAGGTATATAACTACAATGATTTAGTTATATAATAAAAGGCATTCACACCATCTCACCTCCTGCTGTTGCAATCTCTCCTCTGACATTCTGAGTTTCTCAGACAGCCACTGAAATATTCTTTGATGTTGGTTCTTTAGGGTTTTTTTTAATTGTCAATGATTAAGAATTTTGCTTCCATTGTGAATTTTGCTGCCTGTTTCTAGGACAAGTAATTCATTAAACAGTACCTACTAATCTCTTCAGCCAGTCTGCAGGAATATTGAGGAAGATTTTTTCCATCAACTCAGACACCACATGAACATAAATTTCATAACCTTCATCTTCTACTGTCATCAAAGCAGGTCTAGATCAGAAGACAAAGTTTCATGAAAGGTAGCTGCTATGTTTTGTTTTTTGTTGAAGCAAAATTTTTGAAAGAACTAAAATTTAATCTTACTCTGCAACATAATACCAAGAAATAAAAAAATGAGAAAATCTCTATGCACTTATCTGTCAAGTCTGTAGCATTGGAATCTGTTTAAGGACTATATAAGGAACTGGCCTTAAACTGAGACAGGAGACTCAGATTAGACATTAGAAGGAAATTTGTCATTGTTAGGATGGTCAGGATTGCCCAGGGAGGTGGTGGGAATACAAAGTAGGGAGATAAGCTTAAGTGTATCACTTGGAATTTTATAACCTGTATCAACATTACTCAGTATTATCTGTCTTAATACATCACTTTATAGCCACATAATATCAAAGTATATCTCTTGTACTATAACAAATACCAAATGTTTTCACAAACCACTAAACAAAAATCCCTCCTTGGAAATATCCCAAAGGTGATGCATTATTACTAAACTAATCAGAGGAAAATTTCAGGGCAAAAATGTCAGACTTTTCTCTGAAAAAGCTGGGCATGTAAGTTCTACATCTAGATGTGTTCACATGCTGAGAATACAAACATTGGAAATCCTAATTGTTTTTCTACCACCTTTTGTTCAGGAACAAATTGTGGTCCTTCAGGCCCACTGAGCTGTTATGATCTTATGAAAGAAGTTAAGAAAAAAAACCTCTTTGTGCTTAATCCTCCCTCATAGGAAAACAAAGAGCACATAAACTTAAAGATGCAAGACGATTTTGCTTAGAGGAAAAACACTAAGTCACTAGCTGGCTAGATAAACAGGATACTAGTATTTAAGTCAATGATTCATTAAACTCATTATGAAAGAGTTTAGAAAGAATTTGAAAAACAATTTAGATAGAAAATTTACATATTATAGAATTCTATTATTTCCATGGTTGTCTCTATTAATGTTCTTTAGCTACATGTCTCTCTAGTCACTAGGATAATTACATTTCAAAAGCCCAGGATAAATGTGAGAATTGAACAATTAGTTAATAAAGATGTACCTACATCAACTGGATCCACTTAGTTTGTTTTCTCTAAGTGTGAATATGTGTGTCTCACAGTGCCATCTGCTGATAACTCACTATCTCTGCTCTCTGAGAATGTTTATTAAAAACACTTGTCAGTATTATTTCTGCACAGCTGAAACTGACTGATCAGTTTAGAAATACAGTTGTGCATTCACATGATTTCAGATTTAGGCTGGAACAAGATTCTCAAGGAGTTTTCCTTTGGTCCTCGAGCTTCTACTCCATCTTAGCTTTATCTGACAGTACTGGGTAAACATCATTCCTGTATGACACAGTATTCAAAGAAATTAAAAGTTAGATTTAAACTAAGAATATCATGTATAAATAATGACAATATAATACAGCAATTCAAGAACAACAACTTGAAAATTCATTAGAAAGACAGGGATTGCTAACCACACCTTAAATAAAGAATTTTAGATACGGGGAAGTTAAAATGGAGAAAGCTTACCTCCCTAATAATACACATTATTTTAGTTTTTATTTACCTGTAGAATGTTTTTACTTTGTTGTATGGCAAACATCTAATACAAAGCTTGTAGATCATGTTCTCATCTGCCTGTAGTTCCAACCCACATTTGGCACAACCTGAATACGTGATCAGAGGCAGAGAAGCCAAAACACACTCCAGTGAAGTGTCAGCAGAGAAGATGAGTTGCTTGTACTGACCAGTGGAAATGGTAAACTTCAATTCTAAGATATGGGCTTTCACTTGAATCACTCCTACAAAAACAATTCAAACCTGAATTAAGTTTTATTTAGAACTGAAAGCAAAAGCAAGGGCTACAGCTGATTCAAAACCAAAATTGCTATCAAAAACTTCCTCAATTTTTCCCCCTTTGTTAACACATGCTCACATTTTTAGAGATATTTTATGCAGTGAAAAATCCTTGTGGTTAAATATTATTTTCAAATGTATAAAAGTATTACATTTTCAGGTACTATTCTAGTACATGCCACAATAGAAGGTGCCTGAATAAGAGATAAAAACTGTGCAAAGAATTTCCAAGTGATTTTCTTCCCACTATTTCAGAGACACTGAAAAGCACAGCTGTAACAACTTAGCTTTTCACTTTTATACGTAAATTAAATATTGCAATAACAACTTTAATCACGTCCTAGAATTTAACACCAACCATAGCAATCTTCTAGGTTTATCTGGGAGGGGATGACTGTGAAAAATGTCTTCTTTGTTCTTTTGTAAGAAGTTTTCAATAGCAGCAGCTACTTTACTCTTGTTTTAGTGAGTTCCAGTTTTGGAGAAACACTGACAAACTTTCAGTAATTAGCCACATCATTACTAGACTGGTTGGTGTGGACAACAAAAGTCAGCATTTCTCCCTGTGTTCCAAAGCTGTCTTTTCATGGCACCACACACCACACCTCTCTCACCACTGGGTTCATTGTATGGCCAAGTACAGAACATTCAGTTTGGCCAAGTACAGAGCAGCAGCCTCCAGAATAAATTCAGAATCCCAGATCTGGGCTATCTTAAAAAACAACCATCGTACTTCACCAACAGAGCATCTATTTTGTCTACCTATGCATTGCACAACAGACATTACAGAGCTATGGATAACATTTACCTGAGCATTTTTCCTCCAAGTGTGCTGACAGCCTTGTCAACTCCATGAGGGATGTTTGACTTTTCTGAAACTTTTCTTTAAATTCAACTGCCCTTTTGTCATCATCAAACAAGCACTCATAGGATGACCATGGAGTTGTGTGCAGTTCTAAGTCACCCGAGACAGAACTATGTTGGACCAGAAGGTATTTGAAGTCCCATATGTGATCTACAGAACAAAAAAGTAAACAGAAGAGTTTACTTTGTATACTGTGGTTAATTTCCAGCAAGCCAAGGTCAATTCCATGACTGAGAAAACACATGAGAACACATTCTCATACAGTCAAGTCTGGTAACTTCAAGTCTGATGATATAAGCTATAATATATATATATATATGATATAAGGTTTTTCCTTTCCTTTCCCTATAAACTTTGCATGAGTTGTCCCATAACGGAAATTTCATTTCACCTCTACCAAATTCAGCTGTCAAGACAACTCAGCCTTTTGAAAAAGAAACCAGCACTGGAATTTATTGTCAGCTCTAATGCTGGCAATGTCTCAGAGAAAAATTTTTCATGTTAATAATCAACTTCCATTTTTTAATACGTCTCTGATTTTAAACTTCTATCTCCACAATTATCAATTTAACATAAACCTAGCTTAACTTATTTTAAAAGAACAAGACCAGGAATAAATCAAAATTTGGTAGTAGCTACTACTGAAACACAGGCTATGGAATTCTTGCAAGAGATGCTTTTAGTTAGTAACAACTGCAATTTATCTCAAGACCATTAGGGTATAAAGCCTGACACCAGTAAGGTGGAAAGCAGAAAATAAAAATAAGGAGTAGAAAAAACCCAGCAATTCATGCTAAACCAGACAATGATAAGAAAGACCCAGCAAACTGGTAACACAGTTAACACTCATGGGTTTTTATAGTTACATAACCAAGCACTATGCAAAAGAGTGCATCTTGTATATAGATTAGAGTTTTAAAATATTTATGCCTTCTCAGTCTTCTAAAGTGCATTCAAATTCTGCTGCTGATGGCACTGCTTCTAAACAGAGGAGACATGTTAGAATTAGCATGAAATATGTCACCCCTCCAAGGGGAGTATTTAAAGGTTAAATGGATAAATGTTACCAGCTGAACACTGAAAAGGCTATTAGTATATGCTATTAGTATAGCATCACAAAAATCCTACCAAGGTACACCTACCCATAGGTACAAGGACCTTACCTTTCTTCCTCTGAAGCTGAGGGCACCAGGCAGCCCCTGCTCCCCACAGAACCATCCTGTAGTGTTGATCTCTATTCTGTTCTACTGTTAAAATAACTTTTCTTTGGTTGCCACCTCTGTAGCTGTACATAGATTCTGAAAAGAATTGAAATTACATTACTTCTACAGTACAAAGCATATAAGCACACAAACCCCATGTGTTTTAGTATCAAGGTGAAATCATGGTGTTACCACATTTTATGGTACAATTAAAAGCAAAGAAGAATACACCTACAATTTCTTCAGGACAGAAAATAATCTGATTTCTTCAGCAACATGAATCTAGTTTGAAGGAGTGCATAAAGCATATTAATTTACTTTTATCCATACTTTTATCCAAGTACTCAGCAACTGGGCAACTCCCTTTAAAAAGGAGGTATCTGAGCATCTTTCAGCTCCCATTCATCCTGACTTGTATCAAGTAGAAAGAAATTGTACTCAATCTCTCAGCAACTGTCATAATTGGAAACTGATCCCATAACTTCTGTAGAATACACTAAAAGAAACATTTCTCGAGAAGTTTCCATATAAAAGAAAACTATAGTCATGTACAAGGCACACTAAAACTATTAGTAACAGTACACACAGTTTGAAACAATTTAGATCTCTACACCACTGTTATCCAGGACACTGCATGTTTCAGTTCCACACTAAAACCACAGTATTTTTCGTAAATAATTTTTGGACAAGAACACTCGCATGAAACACAGTAACAGTTCCAAGATTTACATGCTAGAGCAAATTATGAAGATTTCCATCTTCAAAATTCTGCATTTAAAACTAATAAACATGATAATGACAATGTGGGTAGAGTTTGTATCTTACTAATACAAGATGAGAGTGCAATATGATCAAATTTTTGTGTAAAGCTTGAAGTCAAGCAGTGGGAAACATTTTGCCTTGCAAAATTACTATTTAAGTTTCACCTATTGCAGAAGTTGAAGTCCAGTGCATGAACTTACCTGTTAATATAGAAATATTGATAATTTTCAGGATTGAGTGTACCAAAGTATTTGGCTGGAGCTGATCTAGCTGCACATACTGAACATCATCCAGTCTCTGAACTTGTCTTTGTGGAATTTCTCTGAAGTGTGGAAATTCCGATGATATGTATGCCAACAAGCCATGGAGAACACCACCATCCACTACAGGATAAACTTACATGAAAAAAGGACAAAGTCACATACTATTTTTTATGCTTAGAAGTATAAAACTTACAACTTGGAACATATCTACACTGATGAAATCGAAATAGTTTAAGAATAATTTTAAGGTAAGAATTCCGGAGATATATAACACTTGATCTGAAATTAAGATTAAATTAATTAATTTAATTAACTAATAAATTAAGATTAAATAATTAATCTGAAATTAAACTGTACTTCAGAATATTATCAAGAGGAGGCAGATGTTAAGTGCAATACTTTAAAACACACCTAAAGTCTTGTATCATAGCTTGGTAAGAAGAAAGCTGTTCTTGACCACTGACCTCAGAATCTGCCTTAAACAGCTGGCAATAGTGGACATCACAAAGACAGTAAGAACAATGCAATCATGGTGATACTTCCACTGTATTTTTCCCTCAGTCTCCAACCCTCCATGGCCTGCAAAGAATTACTTTCCCTGAACAGATCTACTTACACCATTTTGCAAAAAATTTAATCCTCATGAAATCTCAGACGTCACATGGCCAGGTCCTGGGATAACTGCTCTTTCCTAAACTAAACTCAAAGAACTCAGCTTTTTTAGAGTTCAGTGGTAACCACCAAACTTTACCATGATCTCTACACACCTATCTGATGCTGTCATGTCCACATCTCGTGCACAGGTGTGCCTGTCATATTTTTCTATTGTGTTCTGTACCTCTCAGTTGCACACATTTCCATTTTATCCCGTGTGTGAGGCGCTGCCAACAAAATGGAACACTTGAAATAGCTATTTTATTGTGGTTTTCATGGAAACTTATGCACTATAATCTTACATTCTTCTGGATTGAGAGCTGAGCAGTTCCCCAGATTTAGTAACTGACTGGTAAATGTAGACTGAAGCATGATTTCTCCACACCAAAGATTCTCATACATTATTATATCTGCAAGAAAAAAGCAACCTTATCAACTCATGTATCAACAATACATAAGTGTATCATATTTTTCTTGACTAAAACCATCTTACATACAGATGTGTAAAGCACAGGGTTTGGAAGAGATCACTTGGAAACACAGTGATTTTTTTTAATGCCATTTACAATGAGTTAATAGAATTTTCTCATTAGTTTGATATAATTCTTAAATTCATTAGCCTCCTAGCCAACACTGCTTGCGTCTGGTTTGTAATAGGAGTTGTAATTTTCAAGAACAACTGTTTTAAAACACTGACACCTTACAAAACACGCCTGCCTGCCCATGGCTGTGTCTAAGGGCAAACTTCCATGGGATAGTCAATGTTCCACTGGCAGGATGACTGAGAACTCAAATGATGTGAGTGATGTAAGAAAGCTACTTACAAATGCTTAGCCATAGCTCCAAATTACTTGTTACATTCTTCTACTTTAAACAGGCATTTTAAAGATCTGTATTTTAAAACGGCAAATAAAAGAACTCTCACCTGTAAGCAGTACAATATCCCCAGGAAACACAGTGAGAGACCAAAATGCAGCACCACGCCACAGCACCACCTTTCTCTCAACTTCTGACTGGTCAATAACAACAATTGTTGCTACAGGAACTTTACATGAAGATTTTGTTTTAGTCTTCATCTGTATTTCTTTGATATGACAAGGATGTAAAACTGTGACCAAAACACTGTACTTTTGATTTTTGTTGCAGCAATTCTTAAGTAGTGATAGTTTCTTTTGGAGTTTCTTGAACTCTGTCATCCTCTCTGGATCCACTCTCACCCCAGAACCAGGTGGAGAAGAATTCAGTTTAGCTCTCTTGGATTTCAACTGTCTTTTAAATGCTGAGTGAAAAAAATGAAAGGAATCTTCATAGTAGCGGGGTCTTTTAGAAGAGTTCTTGTGAGAACAGCTCCCTTGAGAGCATTGTATTCCAGAGCTCAGTGACTCAATACGGATTTCATTTGCAAATTGCTCAGCAGGAACATTAAGTTCTTGAAACTTTTCTGTATTTTCCTGAGCACTTCCTTCTTGTTTTGTAGCTTCAATCCAAACATTTTCCCCATCATCCTCAGAACTAAAAAGTTCAAGAGAGCTTGCATCCTCTTCCTTATATTCATTTTCAGTCATATTAGTAGTACATGTTCCAACACCAGAATCACATTGGAAGTGATCATACTGCCTTTCTTCAGCTTTTTTGCCTGCTTCTGTTTCTAATAGTTTTACAATTCTTTCCTGCATCTCATTCTGATCCTGTGCAAAAACAGCCACCTGACTCGAAGTCACAACACTACAAAATTCAGTGTCTGCTGACACTGCAAACTCTGCACAGTCATTTTGGTTCTTTTTTGGTTTGGACTCCTGACTTTTTTGGAAAAACATATCCAGATATTGACTGTGATGTTCATGATGCTCACTTCTGTGACCTGAATGAAGCTGCACAGACTGCTGATGGATGCTGACCTGCTTAGTACTGGCAACCAAATCAGAAACGTCAGAGCTGTTAACTCCCGAAGGAATGGCTTTTGTCTCGGGGAGGTCTGGCCAGCAGCCACGAGAAGGTTCATCTTCTGCAGCTGATTCTATACAGCTCTGGGGCAGGTGTTGATCTGCAGCCCGAGTTACATCTGCAGGTGTGTGTCTATCTTTGGATGCCTGACAATCAGAGTAAGTTAAACTTGTGGGCTTTTTAGGTGTGCTGGTACAAGTCACTGCCACAGAGGCAGGAGATGCCAAATCTTTTGCTTCTTTTGCCATGAACCTGCCCGGCTGAGCCTGCTGAGCCCTGTCCCCACTTGCAGGGACTCCTGTGACTGTGGCGCTTTCTGCCAGGAGCACTGAGGGGGCAGCAGCACCCTGGACTTCTCCAGAAACAAACCCACGTGTATCACACAAACAGCGCAGCTCTCTCCATTTCTCAGCAGCTGGTGCTGAATTAGTTTGCTCCAACACCTCCAGTGGGCTTGGGATAATGGGTGCTCCCACAAAAATATGAATTTGAGGTCTTTTTGACATTTTTGATTGCTGTGCAAGTTCGGCTTTAAATAATGTGGTTTATGCACAATATTAAATAAGCACAATAATAAATATTAGCAAATGCAAAAAAAAACCCAAAACCTTTTTCTTAGCAATTTTAAAAATACCTAAAATTCGTATAGTATTTCATAGTTTAACTGGTAAAAACACTACTTGACTATTTAAAGCCTATAAAAATAGATGTACAAAATCTAAAAAATTGAAGTTATTTTAGAAATATTTGACATTTCTTTCTGTCAAACTTGCATAGAAAAATACATTTACAGCAACACTTAGTTTCTGATTCTGATACTGGGAAACACATTATAATGAAGTCAAAATTCAGTTTAATTATTGACCTATTTGTCTTCATTTATTATTGCTAATTAAACAGTCAAATGTGAATTCACTATTCAGTACTTGATTTTAACTCACGTGAAATAAATGTCTGTAGGAAATCTTCACAGCATGGTTAAGAGATCATTTCATCCCCCAGAAAATTTCAGTTTAAACTAAATGATTAAAACACTAGAGCTATTTAGAATTAAAGTCTGCTAGAAATGCAATATTTTACATGCTGTTTTGGCATGAAACTACTGTTTCAGGCTATTACTGATAAACTATAATTATTTAATAACCACTAAGAGGTCAATAAAGCTTGAGCAGGCAATTTAGGATTTGCTTTAATACATTCATGTATTAAACTACTCAAGAAATTACAGCTTTTCTAGCTAATTAAAATTAGCCCACTTACACAGCACACAAAAAAGAAGACCTTTCATTTTTTTAAAATTTCTGCTGCATAATTATAATTTTAAAATATGCAGAAACAGCTATAACTGTTCATTAAAGTGCTGATTATAGCTACTTGTTTTGGGAGTGCTGTTGCTAACAGAAGTTGCTGCAATAGGCAGTTCTGCAGATGTAGAGAACACCAGAAAAAATTCGAGATAATCCAGCTGTAAATAGAAGGAAAAGACCACTGAAACAAATACAGCATTGAAAAGCAAGCAAATTTTGCATTTAGCACTAATTAAATTAGCAACCATTTTCCTAACAACTCCACTAGAGGTCGATAAATCTGCACATTCATAAGGCTCATCATAACATGGAAAAACCATAAACATCCTGGAATACTGATCTCTGGTATATCATTGCTGTCACTGGAAAAGCAATATACAACCACTAAAATTAGATAGGACAAAATACAAAGAAGCTACAAAACCCAGTGACTGCGACTGCTCACTTCTATGCTCATAACAAAACAAATACTACTTAAAACATTGGGGTGTCCAAACTTCTACAGTTGTACATTTAAATTTAGTCCCATAACAATGTAACTTTTAAAGGACAATACCCAAACCTGTGAAAGCTTGAGTTATATAAAGAATGGTAATATACAAATAACCAGAGGGACCGAATTCACAGTTCAACACTAAAGTAGTGGATCAGGTAAGAGAAAGACAAAGCAAAGTTATAGTGAGGTGGAATCCCTAAAGAAGTTATGTTAGTAAGTTTTGTAGATAAAAGGCTACCTAATACACGATGGCAAAAGTTTAGTAACAGATCTATGACAAATAGAAAATGTTACTGTTAGTTTAAATGAACTTGGTAAATGTCCAGTTACATAGTAATTTATCAGCCCTTCATTTTAAGTACTGCTTCTCTTTTGTTTTTTGTCATGTTTAAAAGACTTGTAAGTTACACAAAAATTCAGGGAGTTGTCCTTAACTTTCCAGTTCTGTAACTTCTCTAAACTTAGAATTTGTTTTCCTGATTCATATTTGCAGTGCTAGTATACTCAAGGCCAGGTTAGATGGGGCCCTGAGCAACCTGGTCCAGTGAAACGTGTCCACAGCAGGGGCTTTGGAACTTGACGATTTTTTTAAGAACCTTTCCAACCCGAGCTGTTCTATGATTTTATGATCACACCAAAGGAATTGAATCTTGGTGTTATTTAATAAATGCTTTCAATTAAAATATAGTTTATATTTTCAAAATCTAAATTAGCTTAGGAATGGTAAGTGACATCTGCCGACTTTCTGATTCGTGTAGTAAGTCCACTAGCAAATAAACTGCTTTGACAATTCCCAAGTGACTTTTTGGGTCAAAGATGTGAAACGCCTTCCTGTACTAGGAATCATCAGTACCTAAAATCATTTAAGTCTGTAAATCAGAAAGAAAAAAAAATTAAAGTCTACCTAAATTCTTTGTATGCAAAACTGTTTAAAGAACCTTTGCTTTGCTGCTTTAGAACGAAATTATTACTCACTTAGTGAGTTTTGTTAGGGAAGTTCTGCACCTTGTTTTAAATAAAAGTCTGAAAGGAAAATTCGTTACAGATTTTAAAAAGATGAGCAAAAAAACTATCAATCATTTTAGCAAAATGCCACTGGCACAAAAAAAATTCCATTTTATACTGTAGTTAAATTATCTGTGGGCAGACAGTGGGTTAACTACACCAAAGATAACAGGAGCTAAAACTCATAAAGATACAACTGAAACCTGAATGCACATATCCATTATACCTGTTAATTATTACACCATTTCCTAATTTGTGGAAAGCTGCTCTATTCCTAATGGCCAATGAAAGCCAAGCTTTTTATCTCTGAAATGGTCAGAGTCTGATTGACGGGTCAATGATCTATTAAAAAACAGTAACTACATCAGCAAGTTTTACATTTGCAAGACACTGCAACTGAAGTTTAATATACCTATTACAAGAAATATATTATGCTACATAGTCTATTTGCTCCAATTCAAACAGTAAGACAGGAATTCTAAATTTAAAGGTTTTTAAAATGAACTGTCATTAACAGATTGTTAATCTCTAGTGATTAGCTGCATATAGAACAAAATTCAAAATAGTTTTAAAAATCCTCTTCCCATAGTTACTTTAGAAATGTTCTGATGCTACATACATGACCTTAAAGTACCCCTAAAATACCCTAGAAATACTCATTACTTCTATTCCATATTTTACTACTCATTAATAGCATTCACTCACCATGATAATCATTAAGCATTATGCCAAGGTAATTTAAGAGGGTGACACAGCTTCAGCTTCCTATCATTCCCAAATATCTGTGGTAGCCAGGTGCCTAAATCTCTGTTTTGAGAAGTTACACCCAGATAGTTTCATCAAGTCTTTACTTAAGCCCTGTACACTAAAAGTAAACAAGACCAATTCAACCTCTAGTTAAGAGTTTCTTTATGTCTGTTACACACTACAGCTTCAAGCCACAAATAAAATTACAGAAATAAAAGACAGCCATGCATCAGAAGACAAAGGACTATAGCAATATAATGCAAAAGTGTAATCTACTTTCCTCTCCAGAAACACTAAAGTATTAGGAGATAGACAGTGTATTCTTTTAACTTCCTACTTTGATTTGCTGCAGCTTGATGCTGAACATCCTAAATGGTAAGTAGTTAACGACTTGATCCCTAAAATATGCAAAAAGACATTATATTGTCCTTCACCTGATAAAAAGCTGGCCCAGTAAGTAATAAATACATGAAGCAGGATGTTCTTTAAGTTCTAAATTTTAACTTCTACTGTGAACTTTCCCCTCCCTTACTCCCATACATGACTTCATACTCCTCCTACACGTAGTATAAAAAATTAAAGGATTGATTCATCTACCTTACAACAGTGGAAACTGAATTATTCATAGCCATCTTCAGAGTACTTAGTTTCAGTTCAATTCAAGGTGTAGGGTTGTTTGGCTGGGCTTTTCTTTTCCATAGCTCAAACCCGTGTGATTGTAGAGTAGAAAATCTACTAAGACACTTGCCAATGAAAGGAAAACCAGAAAAACTTCTTGATGCAGAATTCTGATTACATCACAAGAAACTCTCCTGGCACTTGCACCATGCTGCTCAAATCTCCCTCCAAAATCCAACGTGGTCTTTTTAAAAGCCAGGTACTGCAGATGTACAGTAACTTTGAAAAACTGAAGAAACAGCAAGCAGTGTAGTAACAGTTTCATACACATAGAAACTGAAACAAGTCTGGGATGAAGTGATGAATGTATTACATGTTTGCTTGCAACTTGTGCAAGAAAAAGAAGGGTGATCCTTCTGCCAACAACTCCTGCTGGCACTGCAAGTGAATCAATATACCAGCGACAGCACCTATCTACTAAATCAATAAGCTTGGTCCAAACAAATATATATTAAGAGGAACACAATGGAAAATAAAAACTGACAGAAGAAATCAAGCTAAGCAACTTGTAGCTGAAGCAAACTTACTCTACCTAAGAGTGAGGGATATATCATGTGGGCTTAAAAGAAGATTATACATGTAAGTGAATGGCAGCTCAAGGAGATTTAAGTGGATTGCATTAGCCAAGGCTAGTGGGACCTAACAAGAAGTCAAGGGAACACAGATATGGGAGAACATACATGTACACATGGGCAACTGGGGAAACGAATAGGATAGGTCTTATTTTTGTCATCTGTTGTTTGGCGATTCTTTGGTTAGAATCACCAAAGACCTTTAATCTGAATTTTAAAATGTTTCAAGCAAAAACTGCAATCCTGTCTATAACTGACCTGTGTAACCAAATGCAGTTTTACACCAAAATGGTTATTTGGCTCACATAATAACCCCCCCATGTTAGCACATGGAATACTGTGCACAGAGGCTGCTGTCAACCACATCTGGTGGTATAGCAAGAACCCTGCTAATTGATATCAAAATTGATGAAAATCACAAGCCTTCATTTGCCTACAGCAGTATCTGCAATTAGTATAAAGTTACTTCTAAATGAGGTACTTAGGTTATTACTGACCATAAAATAATTTCTATTAGTACTTACCATTTAAGCTAAATAGCAGCAATACTAATCCATTCAGTATTTAGTTCTTCTCACTGACTATTACCAGAGGACTACAATACCATCTGGCCTCAAGATAGGTACAGCTGGTTCACAAGTACATAAAACCTGTATTCAGCAATATGTGGCCATAAAACATGAGGTATCCAATTTTTTTTCCTTATTTGGAGCACTTTCAGTAACAAGATGATTTTTAGAATACAGAACACCTATGGTTTAGGTATCACAATAGAAACCTTCCTAACTACTCCTGCAGCAGGGAAATTATTTAAACCAGAAATTAGTGTTATAAGAAGTTCCACAGTAAAAAAGCTTAAACCAAAATACTGTGTAAGAAGAGGAAAGTTGTTCTTCATAACTATTACTGAACTATTAATATACAAAAAGAAGGCAAACAATCAAATGGCATTGCTATTGCTAATATATAATGTGTACCTACTTGCCTGCAGGATCAGGGCCTGTGGTTTCCTAAGCTGTGCTCTAGAAGGAAAATATTTCCCTGGACCTGAAATGAAGACATTTCTTCTGTAAATACAAGCTTGGATCATATAAAGGCATCTACTGCGAAGTTGCATCAGCCATTTTATTTTACAATTATTATTTTTTGGAACCAAATGATGCAACAATCTGAACACTGATAATACACGTTCAATTCACCCACTGAGATAGTCTTCATTGTGTTTGAAAATTGGAGTAAAGGTAGTTGACTTTTGTGATTAACTTGATAATTCTTTCCTCACTGCCTTTGTGCCTTTCGAGATGGCCCCTTAAGTAAATGCTATTTATTGATTTTTGTTTTGCAATACATAAAAACATAAAATTAAGGAGATATGAGCATCCAGTGGCTGCTACAAACAAAAGAAGTTAAAAGTTCTAGAGAACACTGACCTTTTGAGTAGAAAAGAAAGATAAAGGTAAAAGGTCGAAGATACACAAACGTGCCATGCATGTTTTGTTGAAGAACACTCATTCCCCAAACCCTTATTTTTGAGAACTATTTAAACAACTAAACTGCTATACCTTCTGTCAAGAAAGATATTGTTCCATATATTTCAGCATATTAAAATACCTCACAATATTAGAATGGCATCATTGTGGCTTTTTTTTAGAAAAACTATTTAGTTTGCAGAAAATTTTGCACAGGTATCATTACCAATGAAAATCTAGGTTGGGACTGAAACCTTCTGATAAACAGAGGTGGATAAAACAACACAGGACCTAAGATGAAAGCAAGGTAACTGGTCAAAGAAACATCATAACAGCCTGATTTCCATCAGATTAACTGCTGCTAGATTTGATTTATTAGGACCAGAAGATAAATATATATATATATATAAGAAATACTTAAAATACAAAGTCACCACTATTATTTTCTCATCTTTACAAAAGCCTTACTCAAAAAAGATTAAGTTTTATAATAAAAACCTGGAGGCTGACTGCATGTTCATAGACAAAAATGGAATATTGTCACTGTTTTGGACAATAGACAAAGACTGTGTTTTTATACTGTGGGAGACAAGGTGTTGAAAAGGTGTAATTCTTAAGTTTACCATGTAAAGTAATCTACTTTATTACGATGTAAGTAATCTACTAGTGCCAGGAAAATGTCTTTCACTCTCCACCACAAGTGGTTGTTAGCAATAGACTTTAACAGAAGCTGCACTTCCTCTTGCCTTTAAGACAAGTGAGCTATTTCTCATTTGTCAGCATCATTATCAATTCAAGTTCACTGTCTGTTAACCAAAAAAAACCAGTCACTCACTCTAAGAAGTCATACCGGGGTACACAAGTCATCACTAGATCAAAACATGTCCCAGGGATGCTCAGAAGAAGGCAGATGACACACGAGCCCTCAAGACACCTTCAGCCCAATAGCTCAATTATGACTGCATTTACTTCATCGCTGTTCATACAGGATCCCTCCAGAAGAGCAAACATTTGACCTTCCTGCAAACATGAACGGCAGCAAGTACTTTATGTCAGGACTGAACCTATGTGCCAGACCTATCTACTCCCTCCGCACCCCAAGCCACATTGAGCACATTTTATCTGTTCCTGTAGTGTGCAACTACACCCTTTATGTGGTATCATTAGGGCATTTCTGTGAGGTTCAAAGGAGCTGGCCATCTGATACAATCAATAGCTGATCTCCTCAGTACTTTCTTACCTCAGGAAGATGAAAGCTGGCATTACACATTTCTATAGATCTTGTGTCTCAAAAGAAAAATTCAAACACCTGCTTTGGATATTAGCACTGCAATTTAAACAAAACTCTTGAGAGATGTTAAGCATGACTTTTATATCCAAATCTAGAATTTCAGTTCTTGAAAAGGCAAAGAATTTTCAAGATTATTTTAATAGTTCCCTATTGCACACACCCCAAGAATACACTTCAGCTGTAAGTGAAAAGGATAAGCTCTTCTATCTTGAAGTTGAGAGGTTTAAGATTTTTTAAGAGATAAAGCTCCCTTAAGGAAACATAACCTTCAGACTTGGGCCAAACTGCCTCTGTACACTGGTCAACAGCATTACAAAGATCACAGATGGTTCACTGCCCACACTTGCTCCTTGTTGTGGCCACAGAAGGAACACACCTACCAACTTCTTTGCAGTGCTGCATGAACGTCAGCCCAGCAAACACTCTTTCACAGCTGTTCCAGCTAAGGAGTTAAGTTGTTAATTTACTAGGGCACTGCAGAAAATCATGACAAAAAATACAGATTATTTTAAGTGAGTCAGAACTATAGTGATTCTTCTGGAAATAGAAACAAAGTTTTCAAGTCTTTTGGCATTTACCTAGGAAAAAATTAAGATATGATACATAAAGAAAATTAGCATTAGCTTTTTAATATATAAGCCTTTACATTTCAATGGTTTAGATGGAAGTTAGTTTAGCAAACTGGTTAAGCTTTAACAGGGAACAGGTGACACTGAGTAACTATCAACACAGATGACTGAGCCTAAAGTGCCTTTTAGATGCAAATTTCCTTATTTCAAAGAGGTAGCTTTTCTCTCAGACTTTAGGGCAGCAATGCACTTTGACTATTTATTAAAAATAATTTGACTGATCATACTTCAAAAAATTGTAGATCACAATTTCTATCCTACTATGCCCCAAAAAGTTAAAGGAAATCATCACAATTGAACAAAATGTGAATGAAGTGTACTAATTAAATGACAGAAACACTGACTTGGCCTGGACCCTTTTCCATGGTAATTCAGCTGTCAGAAAACACCTCAAGCAACATCAAAACCTCAAGGTATGATGTAACAAGTCATCCTGGGTCTCTCTCTACTGTTCCAAGTCATAGTGCGTAGCAGCAGGGCACAGCAGCATAACCACTGATAAAAACCTTCTTGTACCTTTGTTCTCAGTCAAAGCACATAATTTCCTTCACTGTTTTTGTTAGAGGCAATACCTCAGTTATTATCTGTACTGTGCTATGATTGCTGTGTACCTACATTCAGCTGCCTTTAATTCAGTAACTTTTACAAATGTTTTTATTACTTGCAATACTACATAGTCCTGCCTGGGAAATTTTAAGTTGTTTAACTTTCAAAGCTCCTAAAGTATGAAGACTTAAGGATGGAACCTAAAGAAATTCATCTATTTATTCATTTGTCTTCATGCACAAGCTGCTCCAATCTGAAGTAAAACTATAAATTGCTTATTTCTGCAATATAATGCAGAAAGAGTAGAGATTGAAAAAATAGTCACCTCATAGCTTAACACCTTGTTACTTCCTTGTACTGTTACTTCCTTGCACTGGAACTGTAATCCTGTTTGCAAATACAATTTTTTTTCTGTCTGCCAAATGTTGCAAGTTCTATACTTGGTTTTCACTAGAATAGAAACAATAGGACTGCTGTACACAGGCCAATATTGGCTACTAGCATATTACCATATTTTTTATCCAGAAAGCCATGTGAGCTGTTATACAAAGCTAAAATCACAATAGTCTTCAAAAAATACTTTAGAAAACACTAGCAGGAAGTTTTCACGTAGAACAGAAGCAGTAGTGCCAATGTTAGAAAGCTATCATTTTAACAAGAGTTCTGTTTAATGCCCCAACACACAAATGAGTTTGGTGCTAAAGTAGCTCTGAAGAGTGTTTTGTAACCTGTCCTTATTCCATGTCAAGTGACATCCTTTACAGAAAGACAGTTACTGCTCTCTGTGACTCGTGGTATTTCAGTGCTACACACACACACCTGAATTTTACATTCTATAAAAACAGGAAAGAGGAAAATTAGAGGTGAAGAAACACAGGGAACTTGCTATCCATTCCGTATCAAAGCACTCTATGTATCCAGCTAATGATTTGAGTAACCCCAACACCTTGCTTGTGCTAGGAAGCACGTGAAATATAAATAATCAGCTAGTGCAGTATTAAGCATATGACAGAAAATAAGTAAATCCATATTGGTTTTGCCTTTCCTATAAATATCACATTAAAACCTGTTTATATGAGCTTACTTTAAAGGATTTTAAAATTAGCAGATAAAGCAGAAAACCCAAAAAGCTATTACACTAAACATGTGATCCATTATCTTTCTGCAGAGATTAGTAACCTTTACAACAGACCAGAGAAAAAGGAATTCAAAAAGCAGTACAGTTTGTTCTGTCTTGGCTAATGTTCTGAGTTACCTGACATTGCATTGCAGGAACTATACCTACGTTAACATTACAGATATATAAAAACTTTATCTTGCAGGTAAAACTAACATACCATCTGAATGAATGGCAGTTTAGGAGCCATGTGCTCATAACAAACATTCAGTGAGGTATGGCAACATTTCATGTTAACCATTTTAAACACTGGAGCAGAAGAAAAGTTTGAGATAAATAAAAGTCATAAAACTAAACTGCTAAGACATCATATTTGTCAGCACAAATCTAAATAGCAACAAATGGAGATTTAGTTTATATGATGGAAATTAGATTTAAAAATAATTGAAGGCACCTTTTCCAAAATATAGATAGTAAGGTATTCAGAGACAAGAGAGAATCAAAATATTAATATGCTTTTCTCAACAGGAACTTTATGACAATATATAAACAATACATTACGAACTTCAGCTGCCAACAGAAAAACCAGGCAGAGAACTGAACAGTCTGATCACAGTGAGAAAAAAATTAGTAAGTGATGGTATGGATGGAAAGTTTCACAAAATGAGCAAGTGTAAGAATTTGATTTGATGAAGCTGAAAAGAAAAACATCTAAAACAGTGCCCACTTAAATTGCATTCCTCATTAAAAAAGGCAAATATAGAAGAGGTAAGAGGTGACATCATAAGAATTAAGAACTGTGCAACAATACTGAGTAGTTTTTAATTCCTTGTTATGTTACTTGATGCTTCTTTCTGCATATGGCAAACAAGTAAGTTTTATTTTACCAGCTCTCAAGCAAGTTCAGATTCTAATCCCAAATGGGAACCAACTGTCGAGTCCCTTTACCTATGCTTATCCCTTTAACTTGGGAAACAGTGTTTGAAAAACAAGCACTTACATTTTATATCCAGGTAAGTTTAAAGTAAAAAGTTCTGATCCTAGAAGCTATTCTACGCATTTCCCTTCTCCAGGCAACCCTGAAGTGACACGCTGTTCATGGGCATCTCAGCTTTCCCTGGAGCATGTAAACACGGAGAAGGAAGCTGTCCATCAGTAGCATTCTCCACTGCTGAGCACTGCAAAGCCACTTGCACTGTACTGCTGGATAGAATGGTGGTGTTATGCAAAGCTTTTCCTCTCCAAACAGAGCCCAGCTTCTTAAGACTATAAATATAAAAAAAAATGAAAGCCCCTAAAAATGTCTTGACTCACATTTACCTTTCAAAAAAGAAAATTTCACTCTTGCAGCCAACATCAGTACTTTAGAAAGATGTGGGGAAACTTTACCCAAATAGGTCAAACCCTATTCTTTCAAATTCTCAATAGCTCATCTTATAGAAATCAAAATACAGTTTAGTGGGGACTGAAGCTGTTCCAATGGAAAAGTTATCTAGGCTTTTTCACATTACATTGGATTTCCAGTCTAGTTCCAGGCTCCATGACAGATATTCGCCACCATGCTTCACATTATTAAGAGTACTCATACTTCAAGAGTAGCTCCATCCCATTATTCTGAAAATTAAACAGTAACTTCTCAGCTCAAGAACTAGATGTCAGGAGCAGAACTATTGGCAGAAAGCTTGCCACTGATCTTTAGGATTAGTACTGCTTTACAAGCATTGCTGCAATGAGGGGGTTGATCTGGACTGAGCTTACTGCAGGAATGAAGGCCTCACTCCTGAGAAGGCAGAGCTCTGCCTGCTGGGGTTCCACTGCTGGACACAGGAAGGCTGGGGAACAGCTCAACTGCAAAGTCTGTATTCCCAACAGGTCCATTAGAATTAGCACTCCATGCAGTTACACAGCTAATAATGTCACCTTCCTCCATCTCATCTCAATTTTATGCTCTTTTATGATCTAGGGCGGGAAAACAGAAAAAAACCAAACAAGTCTAAGTTCAAGAAACTACACTGCTTTAAACAAGTTGATCTGACATTCTCAGCAAAAAAGCACAATCATATCTACACTGGCATATTCCCAAAGAACTCATGTCAAGCCCAGTATTTATTTTCTTTGTTGAGTAATTCCACCTTACTTGGCATTTCAGAAATTTTTATAACCAAATACAGCCACGGGTCAAATTATATTACCTGCTCTTCATCTGCCATCATCCATTTTGCTGGATGAAGACTTGCTGAAAGACTGACTTCTTTTCAGACATATTAAGCATACAGTATGAAAATAATACAAATAAAACCTGCTGGGAAAACCTGTATGTAATGTATTTGACAACCATGCCTTTTATCTGAACTGGCCGATTAAAGTAGCTTACACATGAAGCTCGGATAGTATTTGTTATTCCAAGAGAGCTCCTGCTCATTCTCTATCACTAATTCCTATGGATTCTTTTAATCATCAAAAAACAGACTTTTTTTTCTTTTAGTTAAAAGGCCCATTAATTTACTTAGCTTAAATAACTTTCACTGAATTAGCCATCTAATAAACAAGAATAAATTACACCTAAAACTGAATAGCATTAATGAACCTGCACTTACAAGCATAGGTTCACTGTAGAGGAGGAGTGAAGTATATAGGGAGAACACAATAGTGAAGGAGAGGGGCTTCTAATTCCATCCTTCACCTATTGACTTTCATGAGATTTTTGGTCACATGAGGAAGAACCTCAATTTCTGCTTATGTAGCCCAATTGATGTAAATTGATGTAAATGCCACAATGATAACACAGCCTTAAAACTTGAGGTGAACATACAGCACCCTCTGTTCGAGAAAGCTGATCTCTAGTGACAACTGAAAAATCTAAAAGCATACATTATTTAGATTGCCATTCAGTGTTCCTTTACTAAACTAAAAAAAAACCACCAGGCTTATCTGAAAACTGGCAAGACAAAAGAAACCAGGATAAGCTTTTAAAAATTCCATGGTGATTTTAACTCATTTAGTCAGAAGACCACAATATATTAGTACTTCTGAAATGAGAAAATCTCTTACAAATGATATGCAGAGACCCTACCCTACCAGTACTTCAAAATAAGCTTACCTTCAACATACTGGATTTCAAAGGAAAAAAGCAGAAGAGATGAAGTAGAACAGGTAAGTTAGATGTCATCTTGCCAACATTGACAAGATTAGACAATAAATAATAAAGAGGAAGTTGATACAGTGTTTTCAAAAATTGTTCAAGTGTGCTCAAGAAGGGACAATTTAATTAAAAGAGAAATATTTGTTTTTCTGACCTAGTGTCTCATTCTGAGACTCCTCTGGGATGAGCTATACAACAGTGATTTTGTGCTGGATCTCTTCATCCAGAGGGCACCATGAACAATCTTGAGGTCTCTGGAAGATGACCAAGAAAAGGTATCACATACACATTTTTACATCCAGCATAACCAGCATTTTTTTTTCCAGGAAATGCATAATGGGTTGAAAAATACCAGCCAATGTACCCCTGGACTTTTCCGATAACCAATACCAATTTCAATTGCACCAGCAAACTTGAATGGCAATTTTTAATGCTTTGTATCTGGGCTTCACCCACCAACATATTTCACAGAAGATTTAAGCATTAAAAAGAAACCACAAAAACTTAGAATCCATAACAACTCTTCCAAAGTGAAAGAGGCTTAAGTTGATTTTGCTAATAGAAACACAAACAAAAGCACTACAGGAGACTAGTATTCTCTAGTTCATAAGAGCTTTAATGTTTGTTATTTAAACAATACACACTACGTTTATGTCAACAACTTCTGATTCTCAATTGAGTATTAAACCAAGAATAAACTGGTTTGCAGCCTCTGATGCTGCGATTCCAGGCTGGAAAGATCTCGGGTATGATTCTCAGCCAGACAGCCAAGGACACCAAGAGTTGCAAAAAAGATCCATTTCAATTGTAAATGTTACTTTCAAACAACTCTTATTTCACTCCTGGCAAACCACTTTCTACTATCTGTTATTTGCTATGCTCACTGAAGTAGACAACAATTTTCTCAACATGATTTCCAGGAAATAAACTGACAGAAGTACTTTCTTTCCTTCCTAACCTTATTTAAGAGAACAGAGCTGGCATGCTCACAGTGCATCTGTGGAAGTTTTTATGCCTGTATATCTGTCAGCTTTCCCAACCAGCTTTTTCATCAGCTAATTTCAAACACATTTAACAGCTAGATGGGAATCTCAAATATTTCGGGATTGGGTAACTATATCATGCCCTCTTTTGTCTTTTAAATTAGAAATGAGGAAATACTAATCAAAAGCTCAAGATTTTGCCACGACGACACAAACCAGCTACTCACACAGATTCTCACCGATACAGGAACTGAGAAAGGAGAAGCCTTCACACTGACCCACAAAAGCCTCTATCATGAAGGGCCACATTGATAGAAAGGTCACTGAAATCAGATTGATTTGTTACTGACTTCAGCAAGCCTCAGGTCAGACCTGCAGCCTCCAGAGAGAGTTACTTTCTGTCCTATCCATCTGAAAACCAGAAGTGGCGTTACAAGGAATAAGTGTCCTTAAAAAGCATATTTATCAGTTAGATTATCTGGCAATACTCATTAGCAATAAATTGATAGTAACAGTACCAAGACATGGCACTGAGAATTTCTGTGTATCTATAGACTGCCTGACCAAGAGATGAGGGCATCAGCTCCTGGATACATGAAGAGCTTTTTATATCTGCTCTGTCACAGAGCTGAAGGAACCAGTTGGCAACATCAGTCATCATGCAGAGCAACTATATAAACAGATGGAGACAGTAGGTCTTTAAAGCTAATAAACATAAGCACCACCACTTTTCATGGCAATTAAATATATTTACTCATGAGGTAATTATCAGAATTTATTCAATATTTTGATTTCTGCAGCAGAATTACCAACAAGTTAAAAGCTCAGAAAACTGCTCTGAACCACTTACTGAGGGTTTTTCCAAGTATCTTTCACTTAAGAATTAGGAATCCCTGTCACATTCACATTATAAATATTGGGCTCGTAGATCTGTAGCCAGAATCTTGAAATAAGAATGATATCTTGCTGCAGAAGTTCTGGAAAAGTAAGAAAAAAAAAAAAAATAAAAAGAAACCACAAAAACTTAGGTTTGATCAAATAATAAATTTAAATACCATTTTGCTCAGCTACAGATTATTTTTGTAGCAATGCCTCAAGTAAAAAAAACTAAGACTCACTTTAGCCTAGTCCCTACTAGACTAAAGCTAGAACTTCCCACTTTACTTGCACAGTTATGAGTTTCACTCCCTACTTTTATAGTGCTACAGACAAGCGAAACCATTACTATTTACAGATGAAGAAAACAATAGCAGATGATTACTTGAATTTAGCAATCAGGAAAAACTTCAATTTAACGCAAAGTAATACATAAAAACATTAAATAATCAGACCACAGGTACCTAAGCATCTCCTTAACAAGACAAAGTATTGAAAGGTTTAAAGTCTTTATCTCAACAGGAAATAATCTGAATACCTCTTCTTCAATTTTGCAATATTGCAGAAAGCACATCTCAAATTTGCAGTATGTGCAAATTAACTTCTGTAGCCTGCCTGGAAAACCACCACATTCAGGTTCTTTTTTATCAAGGCAAAAGGAGTGAATGAAGAAAACCTGCAAGTCAGCTCTCCAGATCTGCTATGGCTCAACACAGCTGAGGTTATTTATAGAGAAAAGTCTCTAAACCAATAGATCTCAGTATTGATATCTTATGCTAAATGAAGATTTCTAGTCAAGTGTTCATTTGGTAAAAGTGCTCATATAGACAGTCACAAATTAAGGGAATCTTCTGGGATTCACCTAAATCATGTCCTGCCTGTGACAGCATCTTACAGGGACAGCCCTCCAGCGCACCAAAGCCAGACAACTGTTCCACACATCCTGGTTCATTCCTGTAACATCATGTACTGGCTTGGCATAAAAAGGGAAGAATATAATCAAGAAACATGGCACTTGGAGTGCTTAAGTTTATTCACAAATTTGGAATTAAAATTAAGATCAGATTACATTAGTTATTCCTTAGATTCTTTAATCTGAAGTATCTTTGTTTTATAAAAAAATACATCTTTCAAAGAACAAATGCTGTATCAACATCACCTCCCATTACTCTGAAGACTGAATGCTGGTACATTTTCCTGCAGATAAAGAAACTGCCATCTCTATTTCCACATCCCATGCCAAACAAATTAGACACTAAGATTTTACTTTAAAGCATTGGGAAGGCAGAAAATAAACCCCATGAAACTCAAGAATATCTCAAGCTAAAGATCTGGAAAATAATTAGATTGCTATTTGGTACTATTTTGGTACAGTTTCTCACAATATGCAGGCAGCTCCCATGCAGGAGGATTTCTGTGGAGTCCTGCACACTTGCTGCTCACCTGCATAGTCTCCATTTAACACAAGCACACAGGATTTCAGCCAAGAGGTGAATAGTACTACAATTAACATTCCTGTCAGATTCATATCCTCCTATTCACCCAGAAACTATTATGCAACTGTCCAGAGATCTGTTGACTCAGAGGCTGAACAGTTTCTGCAGCAGTTTGGGGTAAGAAAATAACCCCAGCTCTCACCTATTTAGTTACACTATCAAGGTCTACATAAAGCAGTACAGCATAGCATTTTAGTCCAAGGAAAAGAAGCATTTTTTTCAGATTTCTGGTGAAATGAGGAAGGGAAACATAGATGCTCATATAGGCAATTCAAAAGCAAACAACGTGCTTCAATTTTTACTTGGAATTTATCTCCACCAAGTCTTTAAGCAAAGGGTAAGTAAGAACTGTCAAGTGCTTCATGTGGTGTGGCTCACAGCTGAAAATGAAATTTGCTGAAACAACTGTAATTCCATTTGCAGATTATTTCAAAAGCAATTTGTCTTCCCAGAAGACAGTATACCCCAGAAAGGAACTGGTGCTCTGTACAGATCAACTTTCCAGCTGAGTGGGGTGTCTAATGGATGCTCAGACTCTGCACTGGAGGCAACCCCAGGGTTACCCTGGATTTGAAGGGCTCAGTCAGACAAGGGCAGAGTTATCCAGAGCCCTGGGAGGATCCCTGATCTGCAGCTTCTCTGCTCATTCTCAGCTGCTCTGGTGAGCTGGTAAGAAGACTGGGATGCAAGCTGGGAATAGCTATCCTAGCTTCTGAGGGAATTCAGCACCAGAGCACCCTGGGACTGTTTTAGCCAAATTGACAAACTTTGATAGATAACACTAAACTGGACCTGAATTACCTTTTAATTTCAATAAAAGCATGTCTTTCATTTATGATACCACTATTAATGATGTTAAGACATAGGAAAAAGATCATCCTGTCATCTACACATTCCCAAATAGCTAGTACATCAAAAAATATAATGGATTAAAGCAGAAAGTATTTGATTCTTATCTTATATCCCTTTTTTCAATAAAACTTTAAAATCTGATACATAGAAAATTACTCCACTTGCTATGAAATTGATAATATACACCTTAAAACAGCAGATTGCTTTAGGAAGGCACAATACAGTGTTTATTATTGTTCTTATCTATAATAAAAATAATCTGTTAAAATTTATATATGTTTTAGAAGAAGCTTAGGAAATTAAATCAAGTTGTTTGTCTCCCTCAGTTATACTTCACAGATTTTAAATAGAAACTGATACCTATCATGTACACACAGTTGAAAATGACCTTGCTGCAAAGTCCATGAATCATACAGACAGTTCCTACCACACAGGTATTGAGTTTTCTCTATGTATCTCTCTCTTCAGATGCAGGCCTAAGACTAACACTAAGTATGAAATTAATGAAGTTAGTGAAACTTCTGGTTGTGAAGATAAAAATTTAACTCTTATTCCACCCAAGTGATTTTTTTTTTTACTGATGCTACTGAAATGTGGATCTTCTGATGGCACCCCACATGCTATATGAGAGTAAAGAAGATACAGTTCCTCTTTTATTATTGCAATTACCACTTTCATGCCTGCTAGAACTCATTCTAAAGCATGCCATTTTTAATTTTCTCTGGTAAACTGATTTTGTTTCAACTGCTCCCTGCTTAGCACGTAAGAATACTGGAATGGTGTCATTAGTGTCATTACTCCTGCCTCCAAAAGGGACTTGAATCAAACAGAAATATGGTACAGACCTGCTGAGTTTGATAAACTGCCTGTAAACTGTAGACATTATTTCAGTTATAAAAATGTGCAAAATAAAACTCCCTAGTTATCTTCTCTCTCACAATATTTAAAGACTGAGAAACTTAACGTACTGATTTAGTTATTCTCAGCATTTAAGAAACAGCTTGTTGAATATTTTGCCAAAATCCAGTCTTGTTTAGAGGGCAGGGTAGGTATGGTACCACCATTACTTCAAATACAACTGTGTGACTGAGCCCCTGGAGAGATCCACGTGGTTCTCACATTGTCATGTCCCAGGCTCAGTCTCAAATACATCCACAAACGTGTGCTGCAAACATAGCCTGATACTGCAAGCAGCTGATAATTAAGGGTGCTCATAAATCAGAGAGAACACAGCTGAAAGCAGGATAGGAGCTAAGCACATTAACCTTAAGATATAAGTCTACATGCTTGAGCAAACCAGCTAATCACATTCCTTATTTAACCTTTGTGTTTGTGAAATGGTATTCTAACCTACAGAACAAGGTGGAAATAATTACCTGATAAGGACTAACTGCCACAATACCTCTCACCACCTTCTTTCCTATGCATTTACAAAATTTAAAAACTTGTACAGAAATTGAGCTCTAGCTAATGAGAACCTGCAGATGACAAATCAAGTAGTAGCTCAAGGCTAGCACAACCACTGAGAACACTGCAGTTCTGTGAACTGAAAATTAACACCAAAATAGAAGTTTTTCCATAAACCATGAGTATGGACAGAAAACCAAATCAGTAAGATTGTTTCTGAAGCTCTGTGTCAACATCCAAAGAACAGACTGGCCTAAGAACCAGCTCCTTTCTTGCTTTTTTTTCCATATTACTATCAAGGATCTTTGTTCTCTAGACTACAATTATAAACTTTCCTCATTACAGATAAAAACCAGCCTTATTAGTGGTCCTTAAGAGAACTTCTTCAGAAGCTAAGCACAGAGAGCAAGATTAAATCAAGATAAAAACTGAGCATCAGTTGCCTGAAGAGTTTATGGGAGTTAAAGAATCTGTGACTAATCTCCCTGCTGACAAATACACAGAGAAGTGAAATTACTTTCCCACAAGCCTTGTAGCACAGCCCTTGGATGCCCATAGTGGTTAGAGAGATTCCCATAGCGATAAAGCAACTTCCTGGTTATTCCTGGCTTAAGGGCATCGGTCTCCCACAAGCCTATAAAGAAAAAAACACCGCTATATTTTCCAATTAACAGCCCAAACCGGCAGAAAATGAACAAGCCACTTTATTCTTCTGAAATGAACCTGGTCCAATAGTCCAACACAATCTCTCCTATGCTCTTAAAGCAGATCTTACACAGTTTAGAGCAATTTTCTTAGAAATGTAGTCAGATGCCTAAACTGCATAAAAAAACACGGACTTGAGTGGACCAAGACCGAGCAAAAGGAAAAACAGCCGAGTAGACAAGGCAGATAAATGTCAAGGTCTTCTCCAGCCCCAGTGACTCCACGGTTCTATGAAAGCAGCCATGTTTACAGCTTCACTCGAAGCCTCTGTCCCCTCTCGGCAGGGCAGTCACTTAAACACACATGGAAAAGCCGGGTTCTCCCAACAGGCTCCTTTCCCTGAGTGCTGAATACAGGGTGTGCGAGCACGCCCTCACTTGCACTGTACTTGCGCTAAGAGACGCCTCGTTTATCACGCGGCTAAAGGGCGGCATGTGAAGGCTACTTGCCCCGGGTTCTTCACGGGCCGCAGCGCACCCAGCCAGCGCGGGGCCCCGCGGCCAGGCCCGGCCCTGGGGCAGCGGCCGCACTCCCGGCGAGGCGGGCAGCGGGCCCGGCGTCACGAACGGGAAGGGGAAGGGGAAGGGGAAGGGGCGGCGCGAGGGGCG
>VZRO01002606.1:643304-679221 GCA_013397915.1 Daphoenositta chrysoptera
GCCGTGCCCCGGCCAGCCCCCCCTGCCCTGCCGGCCCTGTCCCGCTGCCCGCCCGGCCAGCCAGGGCAGGCGGCTGCCTCCCTCTGCCACCCGCGGTATCCGATACCCGGGGAAGGGAAGGCAGGCGCAGGGCGGTTCCCCGCAGCCCTTCAGCGCTCCGCTGTCCCGGCCCCGCGGGTGACCGCCGGGCCAGCCCCGGTGCCGGCTGTCACGGCTGCCGCTCGGGCCTTCGCCGCGCCCACCGCCCGTCTGGCCCGAGGCACGGCGAGCCGAACCCCCGCCTCATTTTAACTCGATGTGACTCAGACTTCGATAGTGTTTGTAGGGAAACGTGGGAGCACCATGCCAGAAGTGCCTGCTCGAGTCGAGAGCTGGAGGAGCCACTGTCCCTTTACATTCAGCTTGCTGCGTTCGCGAAACCCTAATGCTCACACAGAAAATATCCGTAGAGAAAAATAACAAGATGTAATAACAAGTTAACTGTGTATCCAGTTACCGGCTGGATACATAGGAAGACAAAAGTGAATTTTCTAGGAGTAGCTAGCTCAGCATAGGTGAGACCAACGACATGCCAAGGGACCAAGAGGGTGAATCCCACTGGAGCTGAGCAGAGCTGGGCTCTCGTGGGATCGGCCGTGATCTCAGAGGAATCACACCCTCTTTTAGTCTGGGATAGATGGCATTTCCTTGAAAAACAAATACAGATGTCCTTCAGCGTAACTGATTCAAGAGCTCTGATCTTTTTAGACATTTAAGTATTAGAAACCATTTCAGGTCTGTGACTCAAACTAGAGCTTCTCCAGTCTGTAAACACTTTTTTTTTCAGCGTAAACCAGCTTTATGGTAAATAATGATGGTTACAGAAAGCAAGTGATTTCTTATAAATGAAGTCCTCTAACTTCAAGACTAGATTAGGAAGGGTGTTCTTAGGTAAATATATTTGTGACAATCAGTTCAGCTGGTGTATATATATGACATGAGGATTTCTCTCTGCAGCATGAAAGAGTTGGTCCTGTTAATGTGATTCCTAACATTCCAAAATCAAATATGTAGTGAGTGTCCTGTGACATGCTAAATTCTTATCCAAAAGAGGCTAACTCCACTTTTGGTTGTTTACTTGAAGCAAGAATTAGCATCAGATTTAGTTGTAGCTGAAGTTGGGTGTGGCTGAAGTTTACTCTGGGTGAAGCTACTGTTCTATGCCATTGCTATAATTTCTTTTAAAATACTGATGGATATCACAGTGCTGTTATATCACTGCTCCAGTTAAGTTACTCTTTGCTGCTGCTTACAAAAAGTCCTTTACTGTATAGCCTGTGTTAGTCTTAAAAGACCTCTTGCATAACAAAATGCAGTCCAGTGGCAAATGAAGTAATAAAATAGTATTAAATATGATAACTTCTAATATTTCACATTAGTATTGCTCAGAAGTGAAGGAACTAATGTTTACTCAACAAATAATTATAAAATGCACTGTACATGAGCAAACCCCACCAACTGGGTAACTGGACACCCTCTGTTCTGATACCTACATTTCTAAATCCTTACCAGAATGTCTTGATTTTCGGTGGCATTTTTGATGCCTGTCTGCATCACGCTGAAGCGAACACTGGAGCACTTACAGAAAGCTACAACTGCAGATTCCAAGGCAATTGCAAATGACAGCTAAAGAAAGTAGGAAGTCTCAGTAGTTTGTCCTTTTCTTCTTGTGCTGCTCCCCACCCCCTCTGAATTTAGGGAAGGAATTGCAAATGATATTTCCTTTCCATTCTTCAGCACAGAGATCATTAATGGATTTCACCTCCTAGCTCTCTAGGAATTAGCTCACTATCAGATGGCAGATCATGATTTGTAGTAAATTTAAATGGGATGCATCGTAAGAGTAGATCAATTGCTTGAAACCTGCTATGAAAAAGGTGTCAGGAAGTAGAACGTCACTACTTTATTGGCAAAGGAGTGGTATAAAGATATTTCTGCATTTATAGTACATTTGACCCACCCAAAATGCACAAAGAACTTGAGCTTTTGTCTAGAAGGGATTTTTAAACTAGAATCCTAGTGCAGTCCACAGGGATAAAAGCACAAAGTCCGATGAAATGCAACTCCCAACTCCATATGACAGTATAAAATAAGGAAACTTGCTGAAGCGAGTGTCCCACACAATGTGGACCCCAGAGTCCAATGCAAGTAATTCGCACCATCAAGAAACAGCAAGGGACATAAGCCACCTTTAAAAGAAGGGATGAGTTGACAAGTGGAAGGCTTGCAAAGACATTAGGAGGAACACAGCTCCCACATCTTTTCACATGCAGAATTGTGACCCTTAACTTTGCGCTTCCTGAAAAGTAAAGTTTGGTGAAACAAGGTTGCCCATTCTGCTGGTTTGTTTTTTTTTTTAAGAGCATGTGTGTATTTGGTATTAAGAAAGAAATGGTGTTCAGTTACTGTTAGGTGATTGCTAGCAAGGAGGGATGCTTTGTCATGTCTGTCATTCTTTCAAGGAGCATTGTGCTTTAAAAGCACATATCTTACATTTCTTGAAGTTTATGTAAACTGAAGGATAAGAGATGCTGTTTAGAGAGTATTAAATACTGTTCTGTATGCAGATTAGACAAATGATCAAAAGTACACTTTAAGATTTAAGTATGAAATGTAGGAATACAAAAGTTTTTAGGTCTTTTAAAGGCTGTCCTCCTTTAATTGTTCCTAATTTCTTTCAGTACATTCATACCAAAATACTTCATTAGTGATTGTATGTTACTTCTGTATGCCTTTCTGTTTATAAGGGCATTTACAGATTTAACCATGAACTAATGAAGAATTTATACTGTAAATCAAATTTTAAAATCTTGATTTAAATGCCCTAAACTTGGAGGCAGCTGAATTACTCAAGGAAGAAGAGTCTAAATAAATATTTTTATTATATGCACTTTAGCAGCACCTTCTTATTTCTACTTAATGTTTGTAGTTAACAGTATAACATTTAGATGATGTTCGTTTTGTCAGAGATATCTTCAGTTTCTTTGCCTGCTCATTCTCTTCTGGAGTGAAACCTCAATCCCTGTTTAGTGGTCCAGCCCAAATCTGGAAACCGCCAGACTCTAAATGCAAGGTTTATCTTTATTGAATCTTACATGTGCATTCGAATGATACCTACTGGTACAAACCAGCAGTTCCTTGACTAGTACTTCTGTACCTCTTCTGTGCCTCCTCTTTTGCCTGCAAAGTAGAAATACCTCAGTAGAGTAAATGCCATGAAAGGACTGCTTTGAAAATACAGGTCTTGAGTGGATGGATAGCTGTGGCCTGATGCAGCTGCATGAGGGCAAATCCAAGATCAGTCTTATATTTTTTATATATAGGGAAACTTCTACACCTTGGTGGGAAACTTGACTGTCATATTTCTATTCAAGAAGTACAATGCTCTCTTAATACCCTAATTCTAACAATCAAAAGCATTGTTAACAGAAATAGGAAGTTATTTAAAGGCTTATCCTACTTTCCTCTCTGCCCCCAAAGCACATGTAAGAACATAAGTCAGCTTGGTTGTGTTGGACATAGCTGTCACTACATGGTAATGCAGGTAATTCTTCACTGGGTGAAGGAAAGTGCTTTTCTGGAAAAGAAGGAGGTACAGAAGCATGCTTTCTTTTCAGTTCACAACTTTCGGGGTTTTCCACCTTATTGAGAGAACCCAGAAATAACACTTCTTGTTGAATCTTGTGGTGCTTACCTAATTGTTTTAGAAGTTAGTCCTCAATTCTGCTTTGGGGGTTGCAAACCTTTACAAATTGAGAAGGTGGTGATTCTTTTTCTTGGTGGTGCTTCTCTGCTGTACTTTAGGAATCTTTACAGAACAATCATTAATATCCCCGTTTAAGTGGTAGGTCTTGCAGTATGTCCAGCATGCAAATTGAGGTTTTAAGGACTCCATTTTCTGCAATGTAACTGTTTGCTGGAAAGGAAAAACCAGTTAGATGCCTCCTCATCCCCTTGAGAATGTGGAATAAGCAGTTTTCTTGTGTGTTGGAGCTCAGGTTGCTTACGCTCCAAACGTAGTATTTATACAACTGGACTGATGCTGCCGGGTAGCTGAAGTAATGCTGTGGGTCACATCACTCTTTCCTTTGCTGATGTGGTGACTTGCATGCCAGTGGCCAGCACTAACAGGAAACCACAGCTGCTCTTGTTCACTGCACTGACAGCTGCCTAAAGAAGTAAAACAAACCAAATAGAGTGCAGGAAATGAGATGTCTGAATACAGATTACTTTGTTGGAAAGTACTCTGGCAGTTCCTGCTTAAAATAATAAACCTTTCTAAATAATTTCATCAGGTTCTATGAAAGGTGTAGAACTGGTTAAGCTGCTTTTTATGTGGTTGCTGATGGCTATTTATCATTAATTGGTCACTTTCAGAAAATGAAATAAACTTACTGAATTCTTACCTGCTTAGTAGTATGGAAATGATTCCATGTTTGTTAGGCAGCATTTACTATGGTAATGATGCTGTTAAGTGGTTTTAAAACTTTTTCAAGCCTTTCCATGTTAACCAACTGTCCAACATGTCTGTTATAAATGAAACCAAATGAATCAGAGCTGGAAACAGCCTAACTTTTGTTTGTGCTCACCCAGATTGTTATAACCAAGTCTCAGCTGCTTCCTCAGTTCAGAAAGGCTTTGAAACCGTCTTCAGTTCTGGACTAGATTTAGTATAACTTTCGCTTATGGAGGAATTTTGAAAAGCTTTGTCAAACATTACTTCAAAGTTCACTCTTTTATGTAAAGATAAATGAGTCTTGCTTTATTTGTTCAGTTGTCTTGGAGGTGAATGAATCTGATTTCCTGTGTGGTACTGCCTTGGCTGGTTAGTGGAAGGAGGTGTTCTGCACTACAAAACCTTCCTGTTGTCTGGTCTTGGCTGCTTTAATTCTGCCTATCAGGATTTATCCTTCTTGCTTGGCACATGAGTTCATATTAATGAGTTTCTTACTGCATAGGGTGACTTCTGTTCATGCCACCCTTGCCGTGGTTTTCCAGTTGCAGAGGTCTAAGGCACTGATCTCAGTGCCCAGTCACAAAATACCCTCTGTTGCAGACATTATTGTGTTTAAAACAGTGTACATACATGATGATGGAAACCTTACTTGCAAAAGAAAAACCTGTACATGCACGAGTTGGACCAGTACAACCCCATGTGCTGTCTCAACATTATTTATTCATTTTGTAAGAGGGTAAGAAGTAGTGCTATAAGGTATCTTGGATTAAGGAGAGCTCTTTATCTTGGGGTGAATGAGTGGCTTTGCTTTTTTTAAGTCATGCTTGGGTGAAAGTTAAGAGGTTGTGTCTTTGGCCTGGGAGTCTGTCAGAGTAAGACATGTAAATATACCCTGTGGACCATGCAGCAGATGGAACTATAACATGGACCATCTGTAACCTGAAATAAACCTTGGAAATTGATCTAACCCCAAAGGAGTTTGAGAGTTTTATGGGGGGTAAAAAGGTAATTAGCCCAATTGTGATAGCACTTGCAGTGTTACAGCTGAAGCTTATATGACTGCCTTATTTTCATAGAATCATTAAGACTGGAAAAGACCTCTAAGATGGAGTCCAACCTTTGACCAAGTTTTGTAGGTTTCTGTTCTCTTATCTAACTTTACAATTAGTGCAACAGTGAATATACATTTAAATTGCAAATTAAAAAAAAAGATAAAGGAATGGGTGTCCTTTTTTACTGTCTTTTAATAAGCTAATTGCAACGTGAGCCATGTAAGGTTTTTGTTTTTACCTCTGATACTCTTGTAGGAGTATCAGCAAGGCTATGCCTTGCTCTTTTGGCTGTGAATCTTTTTAGTCTCAGCTTTTTCGTATAATCAGCTCATACCATTGCTGCGGTAGCCAGCTTTGTCCTTGATCTTAAATAGTTGTTTTCCCTTGCTACTGTTGGCTCCTTGTCTATTTATAGAGAGATCATACCTCTCTCAGCATTGGGCTTTCTGCATAAACACGTGTTGGGGGGCGGTGAGGAGAGGAATCTCCTGTGTGATAGTCTCCCTCCTGTTCTCTGGGTGATCCTAGCAAGCACTTTTTTGTTGCATGAATTGCAACAGCTCCATCTTGTTAGGAGTTAGACTCTTAGGAAAAGCATGTAATTTGCCTGCCTGATGGCAGCACTGTGGTGGATTATTGTTTTGTAGCTCCTATGGCATTTGGACCAGCCAGGGCCAACTTGTGTGTTATTTCCGCCCTCTGCACACACACCTCTCCTGCGCATGGCAATAATACCTGTGTGGAAGCAGTTTACTGTATCTCCCTGTTTCTGTCCTTGTTACTACAGTCTTGAGTGCACTTTAATGAGTGACCTAATCCTTTTGGTGGGGCTGAGGTAGTTCTATAGGTGAGAGACTTTACTTCATAGCCATATTCTAAGTGCATAAATTCATGTACTATTTGCTTGCCTGGTAGTGTACTAAATTTGCTGTATTCACATTTAAAACACCAAGTCTTTATCAATGCACCAGAGATAATTTTTGAATAGAGAATATTCTTGGATTTCTCTGCATGGATTGAAGTAAATGTGTATGTTTAAGCATATTTCAAGTGCAGCTTATTAAAAACATACAATAAGTGGTATACTGAAGTATTCTGTCTGGCTGAGTAGTCTATGGTCATTTCATACATAGTGGTGCTTAAAGCAAAATGGTGGGATATCTGTAGGGGAATGTCTGTCCTGCCCCTGCTTTATAGCTGGCTAGTGCTGTGTGGGAAGAGATAAATATTTTTATCTCCTCTCTTGGCAGTTAGTGAATTGAATTTAGGAATTAGTAGTTCTTGTTGCTGATTGGTGTACAGTGTTCTTGTTTTCCAGTTCTGAATTACTCATCTTGCTTTGTTAGGTTTATCTGGAATTTCTTTGTCTTCAATAATTACAAATTGGTCACTGTGCTGTTTACCACACTTTCCAAATTGTTAAATGAGGCTCAGCAGTTTCCTTCTAGGGAAGACTGGATTGTTTTTCTGAATCTAGAAAAATGGTGTGTTCTGAAAGAGTCTAAGAATTGCTTGGATGATCAACCTCTACTGAGTTAGGTGTCAGCGATTGCTTAGATTTTGATAGTGGTTCAATCAGAATTGCACTTGTTTACTTATCAAACATGAAAATATTATATGTAATCCAGAGTTAAAACATTGAGGAGCTAAGGCACTGCAGTAAGTGCTGGGACTGATTTAAGTGCTGGGGATTTGCAGAATCCATAGGTGAGCATCTATACTGAAGCTCCTTCAGACTGTGGACTTGCACTCAAGCCTTTGGACAGCGTCAGGCAAGCTGCTAACCCACAGAGCTACTGCAGAATCCAGTGTTGCTAACTGGGAGATTACCATGCCTGTAGGCAGTCCTAGAAACTTCCAAAAGAGATCATGACTTCTGTGTTGCTGAGTGCTCTATGGGTAGTGTAGGATAGCTGCTGCTCTAGAAGGCTTCTTTTGATGAGCAAGCACTTTGCAAATAGAGGTGAGAGGAAAAAATGCACCATATTAACAGGAATTGTCATCTGTAAAGGACCCAAATTAGTTCCAAAGATCATTCCAACCAGAAGAAAACACCAAAGTCAAAGCAGGACAAAACCCCTGGTTAGATATTAATAATTTAGGCTGCGATGCAAATGTGTTCCAGGTTCTGGGGAACTTGAGAGACTTACTAAGAATTGCAAGATATTTAGTGCAGGAGGAGTAGTTTACCCAGTGTTTTGCTCTGAACTGTTGCTATGGCAACTGTTTCGGGTTTTTTTTGAGACTTTGAATACCTCGTGCTCATTAGTGGTAGTGGTACCATTTGGGATCACTGCACTAGAAGCTCAGAATATAGTGACACTAACTTCCCTAAATAGATTTGTAGGTGTACTAGAAAGGCAGTAGTCATCCTTGAAAAGTTGGTGGTTCTGTATACCTTGTTTTCTAAGGAAGCATCATAAACACACTGAACATCACAGAAGATACTGAAATCTGTACAGTGTTAAATCTAGTAGGATGTATAACCAGTTTCCTTGGAAATCAAGGTCTTTGTTATGTGCAGGTTAGTACACTCCTTGCTATAAAATTATTAAAATGATAACTGACTGCTGTTACTATAGAATCCAAAGTAGCCTTGCTGATAATGACTACTAGGATGTGTATTTAAAAAACACTGTATTTTCAGTGCTTTCTGCCTTCATTTGGAAAAGTGAAAATTAGTCCATAGCATCTGTCTGAGAAACTAAGCTTAAATCATGAGCAAACAATTACTGGGCTCAGTGCAAGAGGTAACTTAGTGAAGTATTATATCTCCTTAATACAGATTATCAAAAAGAAGTTTTAAAAGCACAGACACTGCAGTGTGGAGATAAAGCCTTGTCTTTATACTGACCAATAATAAAAGAAATTTAAATAAAACATTTCCTTGTCTAGAAGCCTTTGTGCATAGAAAAACAAAGTCACTCTTAGCATACTGTTTAACTTCTTGGGGCGTGGTAAGGAAAGAGAATTCTCAACTAGAACAAGAATTCATATGTTTTCCAATGAAAAGTATTTTCCATGGCAGTGAGTCATACTGTAACTTGAGGCTTTCTTCAGACTATTTTTGTAGCTGGTTTGCTGTAAAAGGCACAAGTTTCCAGAGCCTTACTGTGTGGGACTTGCCAGGGTTTAAAAAAATAATAATCCTGCTACCTAACAGTAACTTTCATTTGCTTTTATGTAGTAAGAACCTTTAAAAAAGCCAAAAAAACAAACCCAGTATTTTATCTGTGTATATGGTCCATTTTTAGACTCAGGGTATTGAATGCATAGTAACTCTGCCAAAAGAGTCATACAAATGCGTGGCAATACTCCTGCCAAATTAGGAAGCTGTCAAACTAAATTTCAATGATGTCCAAATAGAATAGAAATTAAGTAAGTCTTTTATCTCTGTGCATCCGCTTGCAGATGGAATGTACAGCCTTCTCAGATGCCTGCTTCTCATCAGTCTTAACAGCTTAGCACAAATAACTTCCCTGTCAAGAGGTGGCCCTCCTGCAGAGTAATTACAATTCCTGGAAAACAGTAACTGGCTCAGTTGTGAAAAGGAATGAAATGTTAGCGCATCTTAAATGTTACGTGCTCCTGCCAGGAAAGGGAAAAATTCATCACACCTGTCAGAGAACCTGGAATCACACCCTGAACTTCACCTAATGAAAGATTTTACCACATAAACTAGAGAAGAGTGACCAGTAAAGTCACCACAACTCTCAGAATTAACTAGTCTTCCACTTACAAAGATAAAGCCAGAAGTCAAGCCATTTCAATTGCAACTGTTTAAAAGCCTGGAAAAGAAGTTAAACCCTATTCAGAAATACAAAGTTGTCCAGAAAAGAACAGTTTCAGCCTCAAGTCCAAAGGTTTTCTGTGTTCTGGTATATGTACGTGACTGACGAATAGGCAGCTCAGTTGAAAGCCTGTCGGTACTCTGTTAGTCTTGGGGCTTTTTCCCTATTTGCCTTTATATGAAAATGTAATATTATTTATTACTTCAAAGTTTGTAGTAATCCCTGACTGTAATACAAGGAACCAGAGATACAACTGTTTTATATGCACTGGAGTATATGCACTAGCACTTCTAGTTAAAGTGCTGCTTGTTTACCTCTTCAGATCCGATCTTCCATATGATTTGCAGAAGAGGCATAACTCTCTTTTTGTATTTTGCTTCTCTCTTTAAGCTGTACAAGATAACTATCCCTAAGTATTTAGTCCTCTTGCTCCTTTTCATATATCAATAAACAACATTTTGTCTGCCTGCAGGAGTACATTTATAGCAAAACTGCTTTGTATACACAACTTGGAAGTTTAAATAAGTATATGGGTTGAATAAATACACAGTGATCTAGTTTAACTGGGGGTGGAGGGGCAGAGTTCATTTCTGGCCAACATAGACTGTGACTCCAAACTTGGCTGACTTGAGCAATACTCAAATGAGACCTTTCCCCAGAGTACCTGTTCAACCAAGAGGGAATGATTTCCCCAGACAGGACAGCCAGTGCCATAGGTAGTGTTTGCTCTTGCTCAGAGCTTGACAGAAGGATAACCTCCTCTGAAGGATCAGAGTAAGATGTTAAAAAAAAATCAAACACGTTTAAGTTCTAGCTTTGACTGGTCTTTTGGGCTCTGATAGGTTCCACTCAAATTTTGAATATTACTTCCCATGAGAAGGATATTGAAAGCTCAGACATTACCTCCTTGCAGCTACCTAAGTCAGAAACTACTTAGTTTGCTTTTGGAGACCACCCTTCCCCCATATACACAATAAATTTAAATTCTGTTCTGCAGAGGCATGGTACTTTCTTTTACTGATTGAACTCACATAAGAAAGCAGCACTTGGCCCTCAGCTTTATTTGAGCAGCACTTAGTTCCTTTGAGACTGGGATTGTTTCCAGAGCATTCAGGAATGGCTTTCATAGCAGCACAGTGCTTTAGTTTGGATAATGTATGCTGGCCTTTTTTCACTCCTGAAAACCTGAATATGGTCTTCTCTTTACATAATAGGAAATTTGTGGTGCCATGTTCTGGCATCTAAAGGACACTCTGTGCCTGCTAAAAAACCACTGTGCAACCTGGCACAACCTAGAGCCAAAGATTTGGGGAGTAGCGATGGGAATAATAAATTATTCATGGCTCTGTTATGTGCTTAGTTAGGTAGGAGAAGCTTGGATAGAAGCAAACATACAGCCGTAGGACCTTTTTGGCTGTGGCCACGTGATTTTGGGCACATGTTGGTCTTAAACGTCATGTTTAGGCTTCCCTAGTTCTCTATATCTGCCCTGTCCGTTCAGTTAAATATTTCCTACTCTATAAGTACCTTTAGAATACATGAATCTTAACTTTGAGTTCAATCAATTTATTGGATTTTTCCATTTTTCGGAAGACTGGTAAGAGTCAGGCAGGTGAAAGATCTCCTTACCTTTGTGTAATCATTTTTTTGCTCAGTTTTGAACTGCCTTGAATACTAGGCTCACCCATTTTGCATCTGAGCTGCTGTCAGCACACAACAAGTTGAATTTGCATTTGTACCGTGTGTCAGCACACACTTGCAGCCCTGCTCAGTGCCTTGGAGCAGGGAATGCAGGTGTGGGCTGGCTTCCATGTGGGTGTGGGATGGGTGGCCTGGTCACACCAGCTCTCTGGCATAGAACTATTCTCTAAAAATGTGTTGAAAAAATTTGAACTAGCAGAGTGGTTTGTTACTTTTTGTGTTGTGGCTGTGCCCTAGCAGCCAGGGCCTTGAAGCCAAGGCTTAAAACTTAACAGGAGCTTGGATTACTCTATCAAAAAGACCTTGATTGTAACCTGCACTGATAAGTTATGTTCAGGAACAAAGTTAATCTTGTATATACAGTGATTGAAGTCCAAAGCTAAAGATCTTGTGGAATGCTGAAGAGCTTTATCAGCCTCTTGAAAACCCTGCTCTTAGTTACCTGTCGGCTTGATTCATCTTCCTCACAAGGAATATTCACTTTTTTCCCCAAGGCTGAGTGCTGCCATTAAGCTACTTCATAGAAAGTTACTGAAGTCTCAAATTTCTGCTACATGAAAGATAGATATTTAAGTAGGGGAACACTGTCTTGTTATTACCTCTTAATGTAAATATTTGATAAATGAGATACTTGTATGTTCAAGATTGTTGGTGTAGAATTAACCTTCCCAATTTATAAATACTTAGGAAGTTGTTTAGTGAATTCCTATTTTTTCTCATGTGTCTCTTGCAGGTATTCGCTATAGTACAGATGTTAGTGTGGATGAAGTAAAAGCTTTAGCATCTCTCATGACGTACAAATGTGCTGTGGTTGGTAAGTGTTCATTTTTCAAGCAAGATTTCAGTCTTTAATGCCAATCAGTACTGATGTAATTACATAAAATCCAAACATGTAAAGGATTAAAATGAATTTCAGACACTAGTCTCTAACTTAAATCTGTAACAAGATGGGGAAAATCTATAGTGACCAAAATAATAATACATATTCCCTCTGTTCATATTCCTGCTGTTACTGAAAATACTTAAATAAGGTTACATTTTCATTTGAAAAGTCCAAATTCAGCTAACTACCCTCTCCCATAAAAAGTACTTCATCTTGAACTCAAATTCAGGTATGACAAACTTGGATTAGTAGGGGACTAATTTTAGGGGGAACAGATGGAGGCTGTAAAGGATTCAGGCAGGGGAGCTGTGGAGAGAGAAGGATAAAATTCCTTTATGGGTTATGAAGAAATATAATTTGTACACAGCTACTAAACTGTAGAGGAGTTTAGAGAGAATCTGCACATTATGTGTAAGAAAATAAGTTACTTTCCTAATGCATATAGAGACACTTAGGACTTGCAGAGTAAAATTTTTGAACTAAACCTGTAAAATATAAATGGTAAAACTTAATATTTCCACAAGAGTCAAGGACAAGAGATATTTAAGCACAGAAAATTTAAATAATGAGTTTTTGAGTTTCAAAGACCACTTTCAAAGTGCCTTGAAAGATTTCCCATTTTCGTAAGAGTACCTAGATCAGATTATAACTTACACTTGAGAAGCCATAAACGCGGCAAAACCAAAATCACTGCTAAAATCAAGGATATAATTACACATATTTCTCATGTGTTCTGCCTTTATTGTTGAAAAAGTAAAATGATTTTCCTTTGCATTCTTGTAGATGTGCCATTTGGTGGGGCAAAGGCTGGTGTCAAGATCAATCCCAAGAACTACACAGTAAGCCTAATCATAGATAAAAATTCGGTTATCTGCAATACTGAAGCCAGCCAGCTAAAAAAAGCTCTTCTAAGGGCATTATTGACCACTTAAAACCTCCTGCCACTTCTGCCTGTGTAAAGGCTGAATGTAGCCTGTGCATGCATTAGGGAGGAAAAGAATTTTTAGAAGGTCTGTATTTCAGAGGTGGAATACTTACATTATTTAATTTTTTTTTCCTGAAAATCAGGATACTACAAATAATTTGGAACCTGAATTTTTTTTAAGTTGATACTGTTAATAAAAGCCTAAATTAAGTTGCTCTCAGAAAATAAAGTTAATGTTTTTGTTTATTTTGACTAATAGTTTTATGCTCCATTAAACCATTCTGTGCAGTGTTCCAGTGTGAATAATAACTAACTTGGCTTATAAAAGGTTTACTGCAGGCTTGCCTTCTTGCTCTAATTAAAACAACTTGTCCAGAGAGGAATACTCGAATACATAACAGATATTCTAAGTTCAAAGCTCTTGTAAGGATTTGTGTGAAGTCGTTTGGCTGTGTTGATTACACAACTGGCAGGGCCAGCTCTTGCTGCTGCTGGTTGTAAATCGCTCACACAGGATATCAGATTTGTTTGCTGGAAATCTCTGCTATGGGCACAGGTGGTTCTTCTGTGCCACGCTCCCAACTTGTCATGGATCAGAATGTACGGAAAGAAAGCCCAGTGTTTCTTGTGCTGCCTGAATACCAACGGTCTGCTGGGGAGTGGCATATCAATTATATAAATTATGAATCATCCTTTCTTCTAAAAGAAGAGGGCGTTTGCTTCTGCTTGGGCTAAGTTTGAGCAAATACCCCTAAACACTAATGATTTCTTCTGATATTTATTGCGTTTTCTCTATAGGACAATGAATTGGAAAAGATCACAAGAAGGTTTACCATGGAGCTGGCAAAAAAGGGCTTTATTGGTATGTTGGGCAGCTTTACTATTCAAATTTAGGAGTCTGATTTATTGTGCATTGGCAGTGCCTGTTAGATAATATCCTTAAATAACAATATTTTTGAGAACTGTAAACAATTGAAATAGAGAACTTTCAGCAAAGAGCCACAAAGAATTGAGTCATTGCATCTTCATATATTTTTAAGGGAACTGTCTTAACTTTTTCTGGTGGCTGTTCTGCTATGAGAAGCCACAAAAGCTGAGATCACGGTATCCAAAATGAATCACATTTTTCTCAGAGTTAGATCATAAAATTGTGACCATATTTGTTGTAGTTTTAATCTCTAATAGCAAACTCTTCACTGTTACTGTTTCCTGTAGTCTCAGTTGAGGCTTTTGGCAGATATCTGAGGAAAGAGAGGAAGGAAATAGAAGATCCACCCCAGCAAAAGTTGATGGCTTCACCCGTGGCAACCAGAGGCTGCAAGGGAAGCGTAGGCAAGAAGCACAGGAGCCTGTTGTAACAGACCCTCAGCTCACTAATATTAGTAGGGGCTTCATTCAGACTCAGCCCTGAGTTGGTCAGGTGGCTTTTCTGTCTGGACATCTCCTCTGCAGAAAGCTGGATATTACCAGCTCGACTTTTAATTAAAGGGAGCAGCTTTACCCAGAGGAGGTTCTTACGCAAATGAATAATCAGGCATGTAACTAGTTAGAGGTCTGTCATGTATTCCTGATACCTAACTGCCCTGGGAATGTCTATTCTTTTATCTGCATTTTCTTGCTCTTCAGCTAGAGTGTTTGTCATCTGCTCTTCCAGCCAGAGTATTTATCATCTAAATTAAGCTCCTTTATAAACACACTTACTGATGTTACATGTGACTAGGGTTTTACTGTACACAATGCCAGCTATAGTGATAGTTCAGTGACAATTAAAATGGTTTGATTATCTTGTCTTCCTTTTTGACTCTCTGGTTGGTGCTACACAACTTTCACAAACCTTTTTAAAATACTTTAAAAAAATTGTTAGGGGCAGAGTTGCATTTAAAATCCTGATTAGCAAGTCTCTATAATCTTAAAAAGTCTGGGGAAATACTACTTTTAGCTGTCTACAAAAAACAGATTTTTTTTTTTATTTCAACAGATGTGTGAAACTTCTTTTAAAGTTTTGTTTCATCAAGAAAGAGAAATGAAACCTTTCTTGAAGTAAGCAGTAAAATCAAATGTATGTGCTACAGTGCAATGACTAGGAACAACCTACCTGCAATTTTTAAACTCACCCAGGAACAGAAAGGAAATTCTTATGCAGAAGCATCCAATCAATGTCACAGTATATAGAAATCATACCTAGATAGCACCCTCCCTGTTACAGCAATGATTGTCAAAAAAAACCCCAAACAACTTTTGATGCACTATCTTGCTCTGACTTTTTACTGACAAAATGGCCTTCACCTTTTAGCAAATGGCTTATGGAAAGGTTGGGGGTTTTGACAATATTGTAGAAAGGTGTGATACAGCATCTAAAACTGCATTGTATCCAGAAGAATATGTTGCTTGCATAATAACCTGAGGATTAAACAGGAAAACAGTTCTTCTCTGCCAAGGCCTGCACAGTTCCCAAGGGAATAATAATTGAAAATAACTATTTGTGTTTGATCCTTAAGAGCTGTTTTCACTGTTGCCAACAGGACCTGGTGTGGATGTGCCTGCTCCTGATATGAGCACGGGGGAGAGGGAGATGTCCTGGATTGCTGACACCTATGCCAGTACCATAGGACACTATGTAAGTCTTGAGCAGAGGCTTTCAAGCAGAAAGCTGCCTAATCATATCAATTTATGTACTTACTTGATCTAACAATATTCTTGCAAACTGTGACAGCTTCAGTGGTGTGAGGATTTTAGGGTACAGTAGAGGAAAAATAGTTTTAAGGATAATATTCTTACACTAGCCTTAAAAGAAGCTTGTCTGATACAATACTGATTGCAACTGTTCAACAAAAAGAAAATACACTGTTTTTAAAGGTATATAGTCTAAAATTGGTTTCTATTTTTATCATTTTCCTCTGTTTTTCATTGGTACTGTAATTACTAATTTAAAGTTGTTAACTGATAACTGAATTTACAAGTTTTATTAAAGAAATGTTCATGTTTTTGTGCATTCAAGAGACCATGCAAATTAAGTTCACACTATTGGTATAACTTGTAAAAGTTTTAAGGTTCTCTGCAGTCTCCTAGAAGCAACAAGTATTCATTGAGGACTTCAGCAAATTCTCCAAAATGTAAAGCAAAAGGACACTGAAAATTTTCAGCCCAGGAGGCAATAAAAAAAAATTAAAGTTTTTAAAAATTACTCTTTAATGCTAGCCCTTAGTTTGGCCTTTGTCCTTATGTCAGTGGGGTTATTTTTAACTGACTGTTAACTGAACACTTTCATTGTATACTTTCGACAGGTCAGTTGAAAGAGAAATGTATTGTGGACAACTTATTTGTTAGTGTGTAGTAGTGTGTTAATATACTAATCTATTGCATGTTTGCCTATCCCAGCTCCTTTGGAAACGAAAAGACTCTTTCCTTGTACTTTGTGCAGTCCCTTCCAGCAGCTCCCCTGAAATACAGCAGGGTGTACACCCTCAGTAGTAGGGCATTAGTGCCACCCACCACGTGCCTCTCGCTGGCACATCTGCTCAAGACATGCCTGGCTGTCCTCAGTCTCCTGGCACAAGACTTGTCTGAGGCCTTGAACAGTAGGAGGTGGGGTGGCACAGGGTATTCTAACTCTGAAATACAGTCTAAGGTATCTTAGGGAAGGAAAAAAGGAATGCTTGGGGAATCAGCTGTGGCATGCTGATCAGTTGAGTTAAATCACTTTTACACAGAGCTCTCCCTTAGGGATATCACTGTAAAACATTACTTGGTTTTTGCTATTCACATAGGTAAATATTTTAATTAAAACTTGAAATCTGATTAAAAGCCAAAATGATGACTTCGGAAGAACTTCGACACGCAGGGGGGCAACTAGTTCCCTCAGTCAGAACTTAAAATTCCAACTTAGAACAAAACTACTGCCTCAAAGCATTGACTTTTAATATTTAACTCATTGCACTAAAATGTGTATTTCACTGTGATACAACAGCACTGTATTATTAAGACTGACAAGAAGGATCAGAGCAAGTTACCTGCTTTAAGATTTGCTGTATTAAAGAGTTCTCATAGTTTTATACAAAAGCTCAATTTTTTAAAAATTAAACTAAACCCTGATAGAAAAGTTTTCAAATGGCTGAATTTCTTATTCTTTCCACTTTATAATCTCACCGTATTCTGTAGTCCTATACATTCTCATGATATAATGACAAAAGAAAGCAAAATAACTACTGAGGATTAAAATTTGAATTATGCTACAACAGCTTCTTTTTGGACTCTGTATGGCAGTATCTTACTGAAAAAGGAAAAAAACCTGAGAGGATTCAGGAACATTTTTCTGAAAAGTTAATTTAAAAATTAAAATGGAAGGGGGGAGGAGGGAAATGTTAGTTTACCTAATTTTGTTGGGTTGCTTGTTTGTACACCCAAGAGAGAGTGGTAGCCACAGTGGAACTCCAGAGCTGTTGCGGAGAGTGACCAGGTACGGAGAAGGAAAGTGAGAATTCTGACAAAGCTATAAACAGGGGAATAATCCATCAAAACCAGTTTGTAGAGGAAGATGTTTCAGATACCTATCTACTTGGGACACCAAGAGCAAAAATAAAGGTGGTCAAGGAATACAGAAAAGTTAGGCATGACCATGGGGGAAGAAGGGAAGGGAGCTAAGAGCAAAAAATGAGAATGAACAAAAGTGAAACAAGCTGTGATTCCAAACACAGATGGAAGCTGTGCGAGGGACTACATTCAGTGGAGTGGAAAGATAAATCTGGCGAGAGGAATCTGTCTGAGATACAGACCTGATGGGTCTGTGCTTGCACACTGCACACAGCTGTGTTCAGGGAGTTTCAAGTGGAAAGGATAAATCAAATAACAGATATAAACAGATAAGGGAACTTTGCTCAAAATCTAACATACAGAGCCAGGAAGCTGGAGAGACAAGGAGAATGTTATTGCAGGGGGGAAAAGGATTAAGGAGCAAAAGTTAGTGCCTGAACATCACCTGAACATAACTAAGTTCATAAGCTACCAGTGCTGATACAGAAACCTTTCATGCTAGCTCTAAGCCATTTCCCAAGGTTCTCATTAAAAGCCATGCTCTTTGGGTTTTGCCCAAGATGTGTTAAAAATTTTTGTTTCTTGACTTGAAACCAAAGATTTTAGGACTTTGACATCAGGTGTGGCTTTTATATGTGACCTAAAGAAGACCTGAACCTGCCCTCACCTCATGTTCTGTTTTCTTACTAAACCATGCAAGTTGTTAATGACTACCATGTTAACTGTTCCAGAAAATCCATCTGAAGTTGCTGGATCACTGAATTATATATGACTGAAGTTTTTTATTAAATTAATCCTTTCCACTCTTCTGTACTTCCTGACACAATAACTGACTTTATGTACACAGGAAGGGACTTTGATAGATACATTCTTATATATGGTGGGAGGCTGTATTTCTTCAAGTATTTATAACACATATTTCCTCTTTTGTGAATGCCCAAAGCATAATTTAACACTATATAACAGAATAAAAACCTGAAAGTCCATCAAAACATCAAGCCAAGTCGTTCCAAGAAAACACCCCTGCCAATCTTAGCTATAGTTGTTATGCCACCAGAGGGAGCATACAGCTTATGGAGAGCAGCAAGCTGCATTTTGGGACGCTGAATTAGGAATTCTATGGCAAGCCCAGCATCACTTTTATTGTTTCTAAAGAGGGTTATATGTTAACTCACTGTGGTTTTCAAACAGTAACTAGTTTTAGTCTTCATTATGGCTCTAGTCCCCTCCAACCATTCTGCCTCCACTTACTTTTGTCTGCTCCTTTCCTTCCTCTCACCAAGCCTCCTGCACTCACACCACAGGCATGCAAATGCCTTTGGCACAAGGGATGGAGAAGAGGGAGCCTCCCAGTGAATGTGTGGCTGGTGGAATGGAAACCCATCCGGCTGCTGGCAGACTCATTTCAGTGGATTCTCTTTCATCCCTACTCTTTCGCTTGTGTTGGAAGCCAAGCCACCGTGTGACTGTGCTCCCAGGGTGTGGGAGCATGGGAACCACTGGTGACAGAAGAGGGATGTCCCGTGTCTAGTTTGGAAGAATTTCTTTCAAGTTATTAATTTCAATTGGAAAAATCAGCTATGGTTTTAAGTAGCTATTTTATCTTGGCTAAATATCTGGCATATGGAAAACTTAGTTTTATTGCCACCAAATTAAGAATAGAGGCTTGATTGTAAATGCTGCTTTTCTGAATAACTTTTCCCATATGACCTTCAAACTGCAGATTTTCCTCTGAGACAGAGCATTTTGTCGTTGCAAAATAACTGAATTTGTTATAAAGGAGCACTAAACACTGTTTAAAGATTATTAAAAGCCAGTTCAAGGATATGTCTGAGCCCTTAAAAAATTAAGGTATCGAAAGTAATGATGTAAAGAAATTGTGGCTGTAAATAGGAGTTGACTTTGACAAACATTCCTCAAAGCTTTCTGATTTATCTGCTTGTGGGTATCACCACGACACACAGACTGGAGGTAACATACACAGTTAGAGGCAACAAAAAAATCACAAACCATACCCACTAAATTGCAGTACATACCTTTCCTGATAGAGTATTCCGAGGTGTTCACACAAAGTGAGGAAGGAAATCATCTTTACAAACTAAATGCATTTAAGCTATATCATGTTCTGACTCTTAAAATTTCTGTTTTCTCTTATATCTAAAGTGTACAAAATTTCTTGTTCCAGCTGTTTTTTTGATTAATTCCTTGTCTCACAAGTCCTTTGCTGTTTTACAGGACATTAATGCACATGCATGTGTAACTGGTAAACCCATCAGCCAGGGTGGGATCCATGGACGTATATCTGCAACTGGTCGTGGTGTCTTCCATGGAATTGAAAATTTCATCAATGAAGCATCATATATGAGCTTATTAGGAATGACTCCAGGATTTGGAGATAAAACATTTGCTGTTCAGGTAACTTTTTTCCTTGGACTGTAGGAAAAGAGCTAGTACCCAAATTTTCAGTAGAACTGTTTTTAAAGCAGGTTGTAGTCCTTAAAACCTGAGAGGGCTTTAAAACTTCCAAGTTAACCTTTACTCTCAAACGTTAGAAACACTTTTCAAGCAACTTAGGTGTCCTTTATTCTGGACTGGTTTTTATAAACTGAACTTTCAATTGCACTCTATAGGCACAAAGCCAAATCTCTAGGCTTTATGATCTTGTAAGCTGCAAACACCAAAATGAAATACTGTTACAGGTGTTCTTTAAGCTAAGGCATGGCACACTTTTCAGTGAGCTGTGACACTGGTTTTACCTACACAAAATTTGTTGCAATGTTTTATAATAAAAAATTTAAGGAGAGAAGGAATTGATGGTTATATTCTTGTTCAATTATAGAATGAGCAGTTGGGAAAATAGAAACCAAGACCTTATCCTAAATTTGTAGGGTTGAACGTACATTTTTGGTGTTCCCAAGACTTGAGGATTTATGTAGTTGAATTTTGAAAGGGTTTGATCGTCAGTAGCATGCCTTACTGTTCCTGAAATTTCAAAGAAATTAAATTTGTTCAACTTTAAACAGAATGTTAAATGGAGGATGTGAGGAACTGATTTGTTTTGTTGTTTTCAAAAAGTGCTTGTTAGAAATACCAGAGTAATAGTAACCTCCAGGTTGTCCTCTAGTTATCTTGTGGGCTGGAGCAGACATCTCTGCCCTGCAGACCCAGCAGCACACTTGTCTCCCTGCACTTTGGCATTTTCATGCCAAATGTCAACATTCTGGAAGTAAAGGAACTTAATGGCCTGGAATTCAGTTAGTAGTCACACAAAAATCCACTAATCCCTTTAAGACAGTGCCAATCATAAAGTAGATACACAGGATGTTCCTGTGTTGATAAACATCATGGTTTGACACTTTTGCAATAGCATTAACTCTTCCTTCCTGTCTTTCCAGTATAAAAAACTTATCACAACTGTACACTGCTGACTACGTGCATAATTTCTGCAACGGTATTCAGATAAGAATATAGTGCATGTAGATTTCTTCCATCTTGCCTATACACATCATCTGATGCCAAGATGTTCCAATAGATGAAGAACTATTTAAAACTCTATAAGCCTTAGCAGTAACCATCATTTTAGCTGGAGGGTTAACTACTTTTCCCTTTCTCTTTCCACTTTCAGGGATTTGGTAATGTGGGCTTGCATTCTATGAGATACTTGCATCGTTTTGGTGCAAAATGCGTTGCTGTCGGAGAGTTTAATGGTTCTATCTGGAATCCTGATGGGATCGACCCAAAGGAACTAGAAGATTTCAAATTGGTATGAAACTTAACGAAGCCGAAAGAGTTTCATTTTTGTCAGCTTTGCAAATACATAGAAAGACTGGTGACTGTAAACTGGTGTTGTGATATTTAAATCATGCTGCAAATAGCCCTCACAAAATGGCTTGGAAATGTTGATTCTTCTGATTTTCCTTCTTACCCCCAACAAGAATGCAAATGTAGGTGGTACCTTTGACCTGACTCTCAAAAAAAAAAAAAGGTCTGTATGTGTGCAGGCTAATTACTTTGTTTTCTGAATTGGAATTCTTATTATTTTGTCTTTCTTATGCCTAAACTGGGAAGGATGTCTTAAGGAACCAGGGCAAGGAGGTTCCTGAAGGATTCCTGACAGAGAATCACAAGCACATGGGTCATTTAAGATGTACAAAGTGTACTTTTGCTGTTTCTTACCTATTGGATGTTTTTGAAAGAATGAAAGCCTGGCTGGCAGTGTGGTTTGAATGTGCAGTTTATAATGAAAACTGGATGTGGTCTTTTTATTTCAGGTTCCAAGTGAAGCAGACTTGAGGGGACAGTTCACAGGCACTAAAATACCATCTTCTACTTAAAGTTTCTTAGGAGCTTATTTGATGTGTCTTCTTCTATATAGGGAGTATTTGAATTTCTTTATCACCCTCTTTCTCAAAAGAATGAAGATTCTATCACTAAACAAAGTCCATCATTGTAGTACTGAATTTTAAAAACCATTTGAATCTTATGTGATGCAACTTGTCCTGGGTGTAGCAGACCAGTGAGTCATTTCAGTTGTTTGAAAACTATTTTAAGAAATGGGAGGGACTTTTTTTTTTTTAATATTCCAGAGCCCAAATGGTTATCAGTGTCTTTATGCAGAGAGCAGTTATGCTTCAGTCTTGGGAACTTTGTTATTGAAGGTTTGTAGCTTGCTTTTTATGTCTAAGTAAGGGTAGGAATTATGTTATGTCCTATCTCTCTAGTACTGTTGCTTCTCCCTTTTTTTGTCTTTGAAAGTCAGAAGAAGGGAAGAAATTCGTATGAGTGCACAACACACTAAAAACACTGTGGTTTGTTTTCTTCACACAGCAACACGGGACAATCATGGGCTTCCCTAAAGCAAAGCCACTTGAGGGCAGTATTCTGGAAACAGACTGTGACATTCTCATCCCTGCTGCCAGCGAGAAGCAGTTGACCAAGGCCAACGCACACAAGGTTAAAGCAAAAGTAAGTCAAAGAGTTCAAATGTAAATGAAAAGTAGAGAAGGTCTGTTTAAGTACTAATATTCTATAATCAGCATGAACAAACCCAAATCTATACCTCTGAGTTACTCTGCTGTGATTTCTTTCAGATTATTGCTGAAGGTGCCAATGGGCCTACAACTCCTGAAGCTGACAAAATCTTCTTGGAGCGGAATATCATGGTTATCCCTGTAAGGTTCTATCATGACCTTTGATTTTCATTACAAAAGGAACATTTTTGTGAATAGCAGCAAGACTCTAGTTACTGAAGGCTTTTCTTAATAGCCATTCATTCTCTAAGAGTGGTTTTTAATAACTGATGTCCAGGAAATGGGTGTCAATATTGCTGAAAATTGATAATGTTTATTAAAAACCTCACTACAACTGTAAATGACCAAAGATAACAATTATTAGCTGACATTTGCTCAGTTAAAAAATGCACTAAACAAAGGAAGAAGGATGCAGAAATATTCTGGCCAGTTTGTAGATATGGTGTTTCTGGGTGATGCTCTGACAGAACTGCATACTGTAGATTGTATAGAGTATGTGTAGTGATAATTAGAAAGGCAGCTATAATGGCAATTTTTTCACAGAGAGTGTCCTGATAGAGTGATCTTGCCAAATAGAGTTGCTCAGCTTCAGCCTTTGCTCACTGAGATGGCCTAAGAATGGCCTAATTTCCTTAAACACTTGTGCTAAAATAGAAGTAGTCAGTCAAGCATACCTGAACTTCATGTGTTCTAAAGTCAAGTCCTATTTTAAATCAGTAGAAGTAATCCCTGAACTGAAGAAGGTAAATGTTGTCCTGTAAGAGTAAGAACTGGATTGTCTTCTGTACTGCAGTTTAAAGTAGTGCCTTGTACATAATATTTCTGCTTGCTTTTGCGGAATATGATAGACTTGTCTTTGTCACATGGTCACAATTCAAAATATTTACTGTTTCTGTGCAGGATCTTTACCTGAATGCTGGTGGTGTAACAGTATCCTACTTTGAATGGCTGAAAAACTTGAACCACGTCAGTTATGGCCGTTTGACTTTCAAATATGAAAGAGATTCAAACTACCACTTGCTCAGTAAGTGCTCAGTTCTGCTTCCACACACTCTTTAATTGATAGATTGGGCTAGCAAACACCAAGTGTGGGAGAAATGAATACAGAACTCTTTTAAATTCACCACAATTTCCCCACAAGTCTATAATTGCTGCATACTAAAGAATAGAAAAGGTATCATAGGTTAACTGACCTGCAGCTCTAATGACATAAGTTAAATGCATACTTTTTCAGTTATCGTTTAATTCTTTCCTCAGTTTTGTAAAATAGTGAAGTCAAGCCACTTAAGTGAAATATTTATTACTTCTTAATAAATGTCTTTCAGCTGTACACTTGGTATTTAAGAAGCATTCAAAGTTCAAGTGGGCACCATTGTTCTGCACATACAACAATAGAGGATTTCTGTAAAGGCCAGTAATATAATAGAGACAGGCACTGGAAGAATCTGCTTATGGCTCACAGCTCCACTTATGGTCATTCTGTGCTACCTACTTTCTGGGAAACAATAACAATTACATGAAAAGAGGAAGCTCAGTGGAGAAGAACTGGAGCATGTTGCTCCATTTTAAACAGTACTCTGTAGAAAACGTGAGAATCTTGAGACACTGGACTTGAGAAAACATACACCTGCATAGTTTTTAATATAACCTTTTCTCATAAATCATGCATTGCAAGGTGTTTCTAAAGTAGTTGAGGGTTATGGCAATTATCAGTGAAAATACCAAAGCACTGCTCATGTCCTAAGGTAAAAAAATCCTAAAATTTCACATGGGCTTTTTTCTTAGCAATTACTGTGTATTCCAAGTATAATAGGAGATTATCAATTGCTTTACTTCAATAAACATTTTTTCTAATACTATCTATCAAGTTAGGAAAATTAATCCAGATTACTGTATCAGTTTTATAAGGTTAGTGAAGTAAAATCAGTTAATCCAGTTGCTTGCCCTGTGACTGTACTAAAGCAGTATTACTACTAATACTGGAAACATTCACCTATAAATAATGAAACATCAGTATCTTTCCCTTTTCTTAGAAAACAAAAATGAGACAACTGCCTTTGCCCACAGCCCCATTTCATGCCACTGAATGCTGAAAATTGTGGGGTCACCTCCTTTGCTAGGGAAACATTCCTTTCTTTGTCAGTTACCTTGCATCTACTTTTTCTTTTTTTTCTTTCTTTCTAGTGTCTGTCCAGGAAAGCTTGGAAAGAAAATTTGGGAAACATGGGGGAACTATTCCAGTTGTGCCTACAGCAGAATTTCAAGATAGGATATCAGTAAGTAGTTGCCGCTGGTTTTTTTGCTGTTAGGGGAGCTGTATTCTGATATTACAACTGCAATCTAAATGTTACCATTGTAGCTATCACAGAGCACTTTTCCCCAAGCAAAGCATTAGTACGTAATTAGTCTGATGCCCAAACAAATAAAGCAAGCAAATGATCTGAACTGCTTCAGAATACTGGAAATGAGCTATTTTTTTTTCTTTTATTTCAGCCCATGTAAAATACCTCCAATATTGTAAAAAAACTACAGTTTTAATATAGACACTTCTTGTATTTTGGAGCTCTTGTTGATATAGTTTGCCTGGTTTTCCAAAAAACTTTCAACAAGATCCCACACCACAGACAGTTTGATGTTTCGGTAACTCCAGAATAAGAGCTGGGTGAAAAATTGTTGCTTGTTTGTCGAAGAGTGAATCAATGGGCAAAGAAATGTCAGGTAAAATTTGTTGGTATCTAATGTGTAGCAATACGTGGTGGAGAAGTTTCCACATGAAGTGATAACTCATCCATTTGCATTTAAAAGGAAGTTTTGGAGGTGATGGCAAAATACAAGCCTAGAAATCTGTAGTAATCAATAAGCAAATCCAGTATTAGAAATTGTTTTGAAGGGATAAGACTGACTAACCACCATATGAGTTGTGCCACCATATGAATTGAGAACATGCTGCCTTCTGAATACTGTGTGCCAGTTAGGTCTCTGCATCTTAAAAACATAGTAGGGGTGGAAAAAGTTCAGAGCAAGACCACAAGGATAGATAAAAATACAGGAGCTTCTCTTGCATGGAACAATGAACTAACCTAGGTCCCACTGGCCTGAACGAGGCCTGGGGTAGAGACAGTGATCTGTAGAATGAGGGATATAAAAAGGGGTGGGTAAGGGAATGATGGAAGAGAGTGAGATGTATTCAAACAAAACCAGCACAGTGAGGTGCAGAAAGAAGAATAAGGGGATGGTTCCTAGCACAGCAGACAGTTCAGGTGTGCAGTACTCTGCCAAGGGATATGTGGAAACTAAAAGCATTGGTTGGTTTTGTTTTTAAACACAAATTCAGGAGGAGATGGGACAAATGAGGAGGGGAAAAAAGTCTAGCGAGTTGTGAAAAACATTAAACCATGCTTCCTCAAGAAGAAATTAGGGGAAGTGTGTATGAACTTGGACTATAGTCAAATGATAGCAATAGACTTTAGCCTGATCCAGAGTGATGCATTTTCGTACATGTTAGGCTATATGAGTAGCATGTGTGATGGGTTCTGTGGCTTAAAGCAAATGCTGGATCACTTAAACACAAGCGATAGAATCTGGCCTAGTACTTTCTACTTCCAGCCCAAATTGGTATTTGAGGGAAGGCAAGTACTTTGTGGAGCCAGATGTCCAAGTATTAGTAAATTACAGCAATCAGGATGATGGAACATTGAACCTGTAATGAGTCACCCTAATTTCTCAACTGCTTATTGTTTTGTGTATTGAAATTTTAATGGGAATAAAGTTATGGAGTTGCTAAGGGCTAATACAATGTGGAGTATATGAATTTGGTATCTCTGCCTTTCCTAAAACCTGTCTCCAAAACAATTGCAAGAGGTTTCTATAGGTTGTTGACTCTTGGGAGCTTTTTTGTTTAATATTCACTGTGTGGTCTGAAGGCTGAAAACAGTAATTACTGCATCAGTAGATAATAGTAGCATCATGCATCTAGAAGCTAGGCCTATAAAAGACTTCAGTGCTTACATGTGAGGTTTTAGAATTGAATTGACCATAACTAGCTCCTCAAGTAACACAGTAAAGGCTATTTAGATTCTTCACAAATCATTAGAAGAGAATGAGTGGGAATCCAACACATCATTTTCCTCAGCACACAATGAGGACTTTTTTGTCTTGGATTAAACCCTGATTTTATTCCCTGTTACAGGGTGCATCTGAGAAAGACATTGTACACTCTGGATTGGCTTATACAATGGAACGTTCTGCCCGGGTAAATATTGCATTGCATTATACTTACATAAAACTCACATGACTTTGGGACTGTTTTTGAATAGGTTGTACAGAATTTCTTTGCAATTAAAGGAGTAGATAAACAGTACATGATTAATGGAAGTCACTTAGAGTATGAAGAATTTCTGCTCCGTGCTATCATGGCCAACTTTTAATTGGGTATAATAAACATTAGAGATTATGCTAGTAGAAGCTGTAGTAAGTAGAAACTTTTTAGTTGTCCTCTTGTACCTGGCTAATCTGGGACATGTAAAGTGCTTCAAAGCATAAGAATGCTTTACTTCACTATTAGCAGTTTTAGATTAATTCCTCTATGTTGTATATTTAATTAGTGGGACAAAGGCTACTTGAAACATCTCGTCTCTCCCTATCAGTGTAAGACTTGAAAAGGGATAGTATAGTGACCTGGGAAAGATGTTCTTCCTTTTCAGTTCTCAGTTGTAAGGGGAATCAAGAAATTTCAGAATTGATCCACAAAGAGTCAGAGCTCTGATACCAGTCTAGCAGCTCCTTTTACTCCTGACTTGGATCCAACAAGCAAAATTGATGAGCTCCTATGGAGAAACTTGCAGGAATCACATGTAACCTTTTCTGTTTCAGCAAATCATGCGTACTGCCATGACATACAACCTGGGTCTGGACCTGAGAACAGCTGCCTATGTCAATGCAATTGAGAAAGTCTTCAAAGTGTACAATGAGGCTGGTTTGACCTTTACATAAACAGGCCATTACCGCTCCTTGTTGTATCCCACCCCTCGCTGTTAATGTACCCTCTTCTCGAGAAAGCTTATCACAAGTTTACATGTAACCACAAACTTTTCTTTTCTTCTGACATTATAGTGGATTCTATTCTCAATTAGTTTCAGTTCCAAACTAGTCTTTTTTACAATAAAAATCCATGGATTAGGAATTGTATACAAGTATGTATCTGAAGATAACAGTTCATCTGCACTTGTGGGGGCCATTCTGGGTGTTTCACCTACAAAACAAAATGGTACATTTTATGTATGAAAGAGTGGTCTTGCCACCTGAGCCACTTCTCAGACTTCAGATCAGATACTGTACTATATGAGCACTTAGCTCATTATTACTTCATGCACTTTTGTTTAATGACATAATTTTGGCTTCAGCACTTTCAGTAAGGCCTTGTATGATCAATGCTGTGGCATTGTCAAAGGAAGAATGGGCCTCCAGCAGGGATTAACTTTGATAGGAGTCTAGTTTTTATTTGTAGTAAAAGCTTCAGGCCTGATTCTCTTAAGGCAATATTTTTTCTTTAACTGTGCTACTATTACAGGACTGCGTTTCTCGCTTGTTCAAGCTAGTTTGACTATCATCATGACGTTTGTAGCGCTGACAGACTAATATTTTTATAAGCTGAAACTATTGAGCAACTCTAGTTATGTTTTTAATCAAGTATCTACATAACTATTCTGACTATAGGTTGTTTCCTTTTTTTTAAGAAATGGATATTTTGAATTTGGTAAGCAATCATACTTAGGTTTTTTGGAATTTTTTTTCAGTCTTTTCCTTTCAGAGGCTTTCTGAAAATTAGATACTGCCTCAGTGAACAACTAAAGTGAAACTGAACCCAGAAATCATTGGCCAAACCACAGAGGAGCTAGAATGCTGCTATAAACTTAATCCACTGTCTTAACACACACAGCCTTTTTTTTTTGTCATCAGGAGGTCTTAAAAGTTTTGAACATAAAGTACAACAAAATGGACCTCAACAAAATGTTGGATCAAGCACAGTTTTTGAAGTGTAAGGCTTTTGTCCCTTGGAGTCCCCTTGAAGTGCCAGATGTTATTTATGTAATGAATATGAATGTTTTTTTAAAAAAGACAATTAGTCCCTCCCAGAAACTCATGCTTTTTCCTAACTACTTTGTAACTGCATGACATAACCTGGAGAGAGAGCAGTTATTAAAAAAAAGTTGACCTTTCCAAACCTACTATGCTGGTGTATTACTGTTTTCTATTTCATGCAATAGCTTTCTGTAGGTACAGTCAATCTGCAGATCTTCACAGCACCCTTGTCTATTCATTACATGACCACTACTAAGATACTGTTCCTGAATTATCTTCAGGGGCTCACTAATACAGATCTTTGTCTCTTGAACTTGCCTATCAGCAAGATTTTGAAGTTGCATATAGTAAATAATTTCAGGTCTTTTTAGCTTGCCTCTAAAATTTGTGTGAAGAACTATTTAGTAGTTAGCATGGAGCAATAAATCTGTGTGATGCATTTAATTAGTGGCTTACTCCATCATATATGCTGTCATCGAGGGTTGTAAAAGTACTACAGATCACCTAAGTGCAGCATATATATATATGTATATACACACTGATACTATTTTTAAAAATGTGAACCCTTTGAGCTTGAGGGTTATTGTGATCAAGGTATGGATCTCTAAACATGAGATCTGTATCCTGGATCATATTTTTCAGTACCAGTTTTTGCATAAACCATTATAGAGTAGAACAAAATTACAATTTTAACAATTCAGCTTTGACAAATTGTAACCAAAACTTGGAGGCTAAAAGCTCACAAATAAACAGTTGAATTATAAAAAAATAGAAATCATCTTAGAAGCAGTGTTGCATTATCTGGCAGCAAATTCATTTAAAACAAACTTCTTACTGTTGTTCTCCCTTCCCTGCTTAATTTCCTCTGTAGCTAGTAAAGCAGCCCTAGTTTGGTTGTGCAAACTTGAAAAACAGGACCCTTTCAGTGCTGGAGCATACAGAAAGCTGGCATAGATAGCTAAGTAGGATATCTTCTACCTCCTCCCAGCTTGGAAGGGAAAAACAGCCAAAGCCTGCACCATGCCGTATTCCACGATTCATTAGCATCCTCTATTCTTGTGTACACACAAATTAACACTTCTTTTCCAGGGACATTTTGAAAAAAATCAGATCTACTACCTGGCATGATTTTACTAAACCCAGAGATGAGCCCTTAAGGTTCACTGGATCTCTGCTCAGCAACTTGATTGTAATGGTTACTGACCTCTTGTTAACAGTCAGTGTTGGAGACATGAATCCAAGTGTATCCAAGGGCGGGTGTAACAACAGCTTAAGGTACTTTCAATCAAAGAGTTGAGGTTCTTGAGGAGACAAATACTTGGAGGCTGATTTAAGAGCACATCAGCTGGTTTGCCCTTTGTAGCTAAACACAAGAACGAAACCCTTATCAGTGATCCCAGACTTCTTGTGATAGCCTGCTCTGAAATAATCTCTCACCGGTTCTGAGCATTGTTGACCTCGCTCCTAATGTGATCAGACAGCAAAGGAAAAAAAAAATAGAGTTGCATGTTCCTTACCACATTTTGTGCACGTACCTCTCAACACCCAGCAACAACAACAGAGAAGAAAGTAGCAAAATTTTGTACCGTTTCTGTGAGTTAATTTGATTTTAGAGATTTGGGTGCAAAGCAGCTCTAGCCTTTTCCCAGCCCAAGCCACAGCTGAAGAAAGCAATCACTCTCTGGGATGCATGTTATAAATCCTGGGGTTTTTTTTACTAAAACTGTAACTTCAGTGAGGTGTTAGACCCTCCTTACATATAATGTACCCAACACACACAAGTCTTACCTGCCAGCTAATAACCTTATCACCACATGTATTCACTTATATGCCATCAGACATTTACCAAGAAACTTCTTGTAGTGTTTGGCAGGAAGCCACTCAGGACGTGAAGTTAGATCTGAACACAGATTTGTAACTTTTCTGAACCCCACCTGCTACATAGAGTAAAGCACATCCTTACCAGGCGTTTGCAAGCTCTCATTCAGCACTCAGTACTGCATGGGTAGGTAGTTTGTGTTGAATAGCAGCTCAGCAAGTAGCCTAAAGCTGCAAGTGAATCACGTAAGGATGACAACTACAGTGTTCAGGGTCACATGCCACCTGCAAACTACTAAATGCAAAATGTTTCTATTATACAGAAGAGCAAGCAGAATGATAATTTTTTTTATCCCAGCAAAGAATTCAGTACTACATCTCTTCTTCATTGATGGCAACTGTCACCATCAGGAAGATATGTCAAAGCAATGGAAATTCTTTCTGTGATTTCAAGATGCTGGGTAAGTAACCTCTAACTTACTCTGTTACTAACTGAGAAGTCTGTAGTATCAAATTCTAAGATCTCATTCTAAGTTCATATGCACACAGAGTGTTACTGGTATTTGGGGGTTTTTTCTGGTTGTTGAGGAGTTACTCAAAATGACCTGGTTCTGATTCTTTCAGCCCCTGTCCCTGTGTGGATTTAACAGGAGCCCTGCAGATGTGGTCAGTGCCTCCACTGTGGCACAGTGTGGCTGCACTGCCCATCCTGCCTGTGCTGTGCAGAGCTGCTGGAGTGGCAGCAGTGACCCAGCTCAGCTCCAAGCAGGTCGTGCAGCCAAGTGCTCTGCTGGCAGCAGTGCAGCCTTCTGCTGCTGGCATTGGCTCGGAGTGGCACAGTGCTGCTCAGCAGTGCTCACACACACCTTAAACACACTTGGGTCTTCCTCGACACACAGCTGACTGTGGTTTTACCAATAAGATCAGAAGCAGAAACACAGTCAGAGAGGCACAGTGCATCTTACCTTTTCGGAGAGGGCTGTTGGGTGCTCAGCTTGTGAGACTTGTACACACAGAGACAGGATTTAGGCTCAGTGACAACATGGGAGACCAGCTCTCAAGTGCTTGATTTTACATGCTGCCCACTTTAGGCCAGCCCTTACCCCACCAAAAAAAAAACCACAAAAAAACAACCAAAAACCATCTTTGCATTAGTAGCATGGCACAGCTCTAGCTGCCTCCTCTGTGCAGTAATCCAGTCTTTCTAGACCAGTGATTCTAAATGTATTTTTATACGTGTAACCAAAGGAGTACATGCAAGCCAAGCAGACTGTAAATATTGTCTTTATTTAAGAGTATATGTAGTATATGTTTACAAAAATTTCAGTGGTGATACATTTTTATCTTCACTGTCCAAAGCTTTTGCCCCATGAAGTTGCTTGGTTTGCTACATTTTTTACAGCTTTTTCACCGGTTTCAGCAACTTTGTAGACTTCATCAAGTGCTTTTAAAAGAGAAAAACAAAAGGTAACTGTAGCATCACTGCAATAGCTACCCTGTCCCACCAGATGTGGGACAAGGAGCAAGGCAGGGTTGGGGGCCCTGTCTGGGGTTTCACTGTCACAACATTTTGAAATAAACACAAACATTACTGTACCTTTCTGACCAGCACCCTTAGCCTGTTCTGCTGCTTGCTGCACAGTCTGGCTCACCGTGTCAACTGCAATTAGGAGAAAAAAATGTCAATTAAGCAGTCTTTATCCTTCCCCTAATTTCAATAGTCACATTTTCAAAGGGTTCCCTAAATGTGTCAGGGCTTAGAATATGAATAATTACTCCATAAGGATGGGCATCCTGATCTAGTGGGAGAGGTTCTATTAGGACTCTGGTTGCAGTTCCCCACAGTATCCATAATTCTTGGTATAGATGAAGATTTTGGGTGTTAATATGTGGCACCTACAATGTCGAGAAACAAACCGTAGTAGAGAACTGGGTGCAATGAAACCTTCCTTTTACTGAGCCTGGCTAGGATCTGCTGAGAACAGTTTGGTAAAGATTCTTTCACCAACTGCATAAACTGGTGTTCACTCTCTGAACTGGCATGGTGTACAAGCAGCACATCAAAAATTTAGTGATTAGTCTAATACTTTCTCTTGTACCTAAAGAAAATGTATACTTAATGTAAGAGACCAGAATAGTTTTAAAGGCATGGAAAAGTTCAATAGAAAAGACATACTGAGAAAGAGCAAGAGAAGGTATTGTCTTAAAGGCCTGCAGCCTAGAAAATAATAGTAAATATTTGGATGATCAGCTTCTAACAGCTATGATTAGGGAAGTCTTGCTCACAAGAGTCAGAAGTTTGGGGCAAATGGCCTTTCATTGGACCTGTATTTGTTTTATTACGCCTGGCTCCAAGTACTACTTTTTTAAAAATACCGTAGATGTGTTCTGCACAACAGATACTGAGGGGGTGGCTGACTGAGCAAGACATTCTTCATGGAAGTGGCAGGAGGGAGAAATGCTGAGGTGAGGAAAGACATTTAAGTGGGCATTTAAAACTTCAAAGATCTCTCCAGGCTTGTGTTGAGTGGCTCTTCAACAGTGCTTGTTTTAAATGTCTTGTAAAAACCAGTGGCCTATTTCACCTTGAGCTTGTAGGACATTTTCCACCGTTTAAAAGACATGCTAATTATCATTACACATCATCTTTTGCTGAAGTTTCCTAATGTGAGTGATGTTAGCTGCTCTTAAGGTGCAGCTAAGAAAAATGCTTCCCATAGCAGTCTTGGGTCACAGCTGAGTTCATGACTCCTTTCAGGACCCATGGGATAGATGCTAATTTTAGATACTTGCAAAGCCCAGTTGTGCCACTCTATACTTGGCAACAGCTCATGGGACTGTGCCTTTTGGGGCACGTGCAGGCACAACAGTACTTCAGAAACAAGGTAATTAATAGTTGCAAAACCACCAGTTAGACAGTCTTTTTTTAGTTGACATCTGGCATTAAACCCCATTTATTTTCATTTAAATGGGGCTTTAGAGGGTGCCTCTAGAATCCATCCAGTCAGTGCAGTACTAACAGTGGTGTGATGAGTTCAACACCGTGTGCTGTGTATTTACTGCCTGTCATCAAGGTGCTTGCAGATTGCACAGAAGTGACCAAAATCAGGCCAGTGCGTGGGACCTCCCTCTGTTGTTCCAGGATCCAACTCCAGCTGGAAGAGCCATGCTGCAGTACAGGACTTGCTGGGAAGATACAGGCAGGGTTCAGGCAAAGGGCTTCAGACTGGTGATATCCAAAGAGCTGGGACAGAGGGGGAAGGACTGCAGCTACTATTTATAAGCTTTGCTCTTAGAGTTTGTTGACTCCTAAACACTTAGTTCCATCAGCTGATTGAGATTAGTACTCAGCTCCTTTGAGGGTGACAAATGTCACTTCTAAAACATCCGTTTTGTCTTCCAGCATAGGAAACAGTAGATATCTCCCCAATGTTAAAGGAGTTAGGAACATCAAAAATCTGCCACAAAATACACATTTCTAGGACTACTCAATGGCAAAATCAGAAGGAAATCTTCATTTAAAAATTTGATGGTTCCCTTCCAATTGCCCACATCCTGGTGTTTTTCTTCCATGCTTCAGCATAAAAATAGCTGAATTAAGAATAAATCCAAATTCTTTGGAAAAGAGGGTGGGCTGTGGGATTGTGGATCCTTCATCTTCCTAGCAAAATGAACCAAGTCATGGTAAATAAGTAGCAGGCTTCCCACTTGCTTCACTGGGCACATAACCCACAAGTAAAATTTCTACAGCATTTGAAGTCACAGGCAAGATAACTAGTTTCAAGAGTTTACCTAAATGTCATGTAAAGAAATATGAAACAGTTTCCAGTGCTCACGTACTAAGCACAAACATTTCGGGAATCTCAGCAGTGCAGGTCTCCATGTTAAAGCTCCACTAACAATGGTTATTTAACTTCAGGGCCAGTTCAGCAAAACTCTCTGCAGGAGTGAACTTGGCTCCCGCCCCGAGCCCCTGCAACTGCACTTGTCTCTGTGGGGTGCATGACTGCGGTGCTGGCAGGGCTGGAGCACGGACATCAGGGCACTTACCTGCGCCTCTCTGGGCAGCACCGAGCGGATCAGAGCCCTCCGAGCTGATACAGAGCTCGGCTTTCTCATGGCTGGTCATATTAGGAAGCAAAGCCCTAAATAAGCAGCCTCGCCTCCACTCTCAGCTTTCTACTGTCCTGTCATCAGTGCATCATCTCGGCACCCACGCAGTATGGGCCAGAATAGGAAAAGTTGTTGGAAACCCAGTAGTTAATATCAGACCCTCGCTTACTACAGTGCTAGAGGGCTTGGAGATTACAGGATGTGCTGACCCCACCCTTGAGGGCAGCATCTACAGAGTTCATACCCCAGGGGCAGATTTGCTCCTAGCAGCAGGGCAAATATACTTTAACACCCAAGGCACAGGAGGAGGGAAAGCAGCAATTTGTATTTACCTGCCACCTGTGCAGCACTTTCAGCTTGTTGCACAGCTTCCTCAGCGAGCTTCTTCCCAATCCCGAACATGGCTGCACTCAGTCCTCTCTCCCCGGATGAGATGAGCGAACGAATCCCTAAGTTCGGTTCTGTTACACTGTTTGGCAAAGTGCAGCTTTTTATAGACAAAGCAGGACTCCTCCCAGTAGTTAGAGGGCAAATGCAAACTGGAACAGGGAAAAGTCATGAGCCCTTGTTGGGTGATTAATATACCAGGCATAAAAGGGTGAAGAGACATTAATGTTTGTTATGTTTTCCTCCCCGGAGAGAGGGCGTGGATTCATCGGCAGAAGTTTTCCATAGCCCAGGAATGAAAGCTTTTGTTTTTCCATATCGGGGAGTTGGTAAACAGTGTGCATGCCACAGCTGTCCTGACCAAAGGCTCCGGTGCCGCAGGGGGATACGCAGGCTGGCACAGCCCGTCGTGAACCGGGCAGAAAAACATTGCATCACGAAAACACTCGGCTGAAGAATTGCTTAAATCAACTCTGTCATTTCAAAACCTTACATAGAAAAGTATCCAGTTTCAAATGATTCTTGCCCACATTCTTTTGATCCCCAGTGGGACTTAAAATTCATGGTTATAAAAAGAAATGGGAGGCACTAACCCTGCTTTCTAGAGCGTCTGATGAAATCTTTATTGTGTTAGAGATGGCTCATAATGTTGTGGTGTGTCATAATTAGTATTTTAACCTCTTATTTCCAAGGTCTGGCTCGGGAGAGTAGGTTTGTGTCCTTCCCCACTGTCCCCACAACAAACCCTTGGCAGGACCCAGCACAGCCTCCAGAGTCTCAGGCATCAGCAACAGCTGATGGGGTTCAGCGGGGCTCACTCCACCTGCCCAGCTGACAAAAAGGCAAACTGAGCTGCCCAGCCTTGTCCCCCCAGCTGTAGCCAGTGGGATGGGATGTGCAGGATGCAGACTCCTGAGTGTGTGGCTCCCACACCACCCTGGTTCCTCTCACAGGGCACCTTTATCTGCCACACGGGAGCTGATCTCACCCCAAAACACTAGGCTTGCTTTTTTCTGGGATCACCAGCTTTCCAGCAGAACTACTTTTGTGCCCTTTCACACAAGACAGAAGGTTTCACTCTGTTAATCTAATTATTGCTGAAAACGGGGGG
>VZRO01002606.1:679243-763522 GCA_013397915.1 Daphoenositta chrysoptera
GTGAAGCATAATTTACCTCAGAACAAGGATTTATTTATCAAGCTGCTCTTTATCCTACAGCTGCCACCACATCAGGGTCTAGGAATGCCTCTCTTGATGCCAGGCATGGCACTTCATGAACAACAGTTCTTCTGCAATGTCCCTTTCCAGCATTACAGCAAAAGTTCTGGTTTTTTCCCACCACTGCAGCTTTTTTACAGACCACAAAGTCCTACTTTATATCGTTTAAATAGGGTGTAGAGTTACTGAGGGTAGGGAGGGGGTTCCCTTCCTCATTTTATCTTCTGACAGCAGGGAAAGGATTACTCACCATACCTGAAAGCAAATCCTAGCAGAATATGCTCACAAAGAAACAGAAGTAAAGTAACAATATTGGTTTTAAAATGACATCAAGTCAAGAGCTGTTGACAAAGTTCAAAACAGAACTGCAATGCAGGAAAAAAGAAAACAAACCCAGAAATATTTCAGATAACTCAGACCAGCATCTGACCAGTGGAAATTCTCTGCACAGCAGCCAAGCAGTAAAACGTACACATTGTTCCCTGTGACATCCTCAGTTACCCAGAGCCAGCTTCTTTCACAGGAAATTGCAATTTCCTAGTCCTGTTCTGCTGCTGCTCTAGTTACTGACAGCAGAGAGATGTATGAAGACAGCAAGACTCTGAGACAGCAACAGGTTTATGTATTTGTCAAGGTGAGTGTTTACATTACCACTGGAAATACCCCTCATCCTATCCTAATTCCAAAGTGAAGAATGGTTCCCACTCTCATACACTCCAGTACCACAAATACAGCTTTTTTTTTTTTTTTGAAAGCCACATTAGCTCATGAGCAACTTCCACGAGTGCAGCCCCAGCACTGGCTTCCCAGTGAACATCAGTGCAGAAATAAAATTACAGAGCCAACCCTAATTACATTACACTGACGCTGCAGGTACATATTGAATTGTAAGATGGGCGAAAGTATATGCCATCACAACACTCCCTACAGAGAGGTAAAGGTGATGTTTGCCTCACAGAGTGAAAGCACACAGCATAAAAATACAGCCCACTGTTCAAATACAAAAAGGACCCATTTTCTCTCACTACGTAAAGACCAGAGCCATAGAAGACCAACGAGGAGGTGCAGTTCCCTGCAGGCACCAGGCCTTTGGTCACATACGCATTTAGGATGACCTAAGGCTGCACTCCATGTCACGGTTTCTGCCATCCCCATCGCAGCAGCACGTCCCGGTAGCTGCACAGCTCCCGTAATGGAGTCCCTGCACCACAGCCGCTGCTTCTGCCCTGCTGGGCCCCTCAGCCCTCCCCAGCGCAGGGACACGGCCCGAGGAGCTCCGCTCGTTCCTGCGCGGGGGCTGCCGAGAGCGGGCCCGGCTCCTGTGGGCGGCCCGGCCCGGCCTCGCTCCCTCCCGGCCGCTCGGCGCCCAGGCCGGCAACGCCAGGGCAGAGCCGAAGGCGGGAAATGGAGCTGCCGAGGCACAAACACAAACACTGCCTGCGCCCAGCCACCAGCCGGCACGGGCAGACACACCGAGGGCCGGAGCGGAGACAAAGCCCGGCACCTTCACCACGGGCTGCAGGACCCTCATCCCCCAGGCTGAATCGCAGCACCCTCCACACCAACACCCGCCCTCCTAGAGCATCGCCACCTCACATGCCCGGGTCCTACCTGCCCACCATGGCTGCAGCCAGGAACTCCCCTGAGAATGCTCTCACAGCCCCTTTAAAGCCTCCCCAGCCTCCACCCAGCTCAGCTGGGCAGCCCCAGCCCAGGTGCAGCAGGTTTTGGGAAAAGGCCCTTATTTGCCAAACGTTGTGGGGTTTTGAGTGAAGGGTCCATCTGTGTGATTGGTAGGAAATAAACTTTAAACGTGAAAGGAGCATGAAAGTCAACTTGTCCTGTGGGTAGGAAACCCCACTGCAGCCGTGGGCCCTGGGGGCAGACAGTGCTGACAGCCCCGAAAGGGAGCTGGACAGCATTGTTCATAACCACAGACTTCAGGGAGGGGCTGGGATGTACTCTCTAACATTGCTAATCCAGCAATCATGGTTTCCTGGGAGGCGGTGCCGAGGGGGGCCCATTTGTCACCTGTCCTATTGCTGCCCGCTGCTGCTGCTGGCCCTCTCTGGGGAGGAGAGAGGCTCGGTGGGGCCACCTGCCATTGTTTCAGGCCTGGTGAAATGGCATAACCCAGGCAGAGCGTGCAGCCTGCACAGCAGCTCCAGGACATCCTGGTGGTACATGGGCAACAGCATCCAACGCACAACAGTTTATTCATCTCCAGGTTTCTTGATCTTACTTCACCACATGACAGGAAACTACAACTGCAAAGACATGTTTCAGAGAGCTTGGGTTCTTGATAACCTTTAGACTATTAATTGCAGTATTCACCCGAGAGGAGGAGAAAAATCTGGTAAAATCTGTGCTCCCCCATGTCCCTGGCCTGTTGAGCTGTGAAGAGGAGATGGGGAGGGCTGTTTGCCCCTCAGCCACCCTGGGAAGGTCTCTGGGGCACTGGAGTGGGGCATGGGGCAGAGCTACTCAGGCTGGGCAGCCCAGTCAGGCTGAAACACGAATCCCCTTTGCTCAGCATTTCATCGCTCAGGCAGCTGCAGGCACACCCAGCAGCAATTTTTTTAGGAAATCTTAGAACTCAGGTGTTAGGTAACTTCACATGTCCAGGGCTGACAGCATGGGAGCTGCTAGGAGCTCTGGGGATGTCTGCCTTACTTTTACAGAACATCTGGAGGCTTCAGGTGGAATGGGAAGGTGTAGTCCTGGGCTGGGACACATGTCTCTGTGTGATGCACAAGGGAGAGAGAAACCCCAAATACTTGCAGACCAAAGAGCACTGTGACTAAGGCAGGGACCTTACTTGTGGAGCAAAGTGCTTAAGTTTAGACCTAGAAACACTTGCCAGCAAGTGACTCAGACTCATGGGTGCCCATGGCACAGCATCCACCCTCGGGACAAAAGAGATGTGAAATACTCTGATCAGGCTCCTGAAGCAACAAGGACATCCCTGCGCTGGGGACCAGGAGTCAGGAGCTGCCTCTGGGTGCTCCCTGGCTGGATGGATAAAGTGGTTTCTCCTCTCTCAACTCAGTGGGTGACCTCCAGTAGTTCCTCCAGCCAGCCTGTCCAGGGGTGACTTCCAGTAGTCCCTCCAGACAGGCTGTCCAGTCCTTACCCTGCCAGTGCTGCTCCCAACACTGGGCCAGAGCAGTGGGAACTGACAACTATGTAGTTACACTGAAGACAGCTGGAATAAGGGGATATAAAACTGCACACCAGGAATCAGGGCTGTGTTCCCCATGAACAAAGCAGGAGGAATAACGACTGTCATGTAAGGGGATAACAGGTTTTACTGGTGAAAATAACTGCAAGTGTGCAATTTTTTTTTGTAATATTAAAGTGATTTGCAGGCAAAATAAAGGTGTGATGGAGAGTGGTGTATGGGTCACAATCACATACAAACACAGCACTGGTGTCTGAAATGCTGAGCCTAAAGAGCTCAGTCTCCAAAGATTTCACCATCAGGCAGGTAACCATGAAAAGTACTAAATAATAAAGTACTATTGGGGGTTGCCCAGTAACTCAGAGTGCAATAGTCTAATGCTTTTTCTGTGAGCTTGTACTTTGGTAAATATTTAGGCTTTTAAAGCTTTAAATGACAGGAGCCATTGCATAGGGACACTGTGCAAAGCTCTGGACTATGTTTACTCACAGATGGTCTATTACTTATGGGGTCCTGTAAAGGCTTTTCAGTTCGTACCGTCCTTGTGCAGACTGCAGACAAGGGTGGTCTTTGTGATGAGCCAGTCTCTCCTTGGACGAAATTCACAAAGATTGGCTTCCAAAAAGCCCTGGACAACCACAGCTCTTGGTCAAGAGGTGCGAGACTGTGATACCTCAAACAGGCCTGGACTGCCCTATTTCATTGCAGCCAGATGTTTTTGGTCATGCTGTGGTTTTCTTTTGTAAGACACAAATTAGATCCTTACTGAAACAGGCTGGTAAGGCTTCAAAGCAAGAGAGGAGAAAAAAAAAAGTAAAAAGAAGAAAGGAAATATTGCCTAGCAATGAGAAACACCCAGAGGCCAAGGTAAGAGCACTTATTGTGAATAAGTGGGTATTAGTGCCTACTGTTGACAGAGGCAACACTAAGTGGGCATCCTGTCTGGCTGCACAGCCTCTGATTGCCCAGCAAGCACCAACCTCAAATAAATATTTCCATCTCCTAGGCAAGAAGATTGCCCCCTTGCCTGTGTGGCAGTGGCTCCATGAGCAGGCCATGGCTGGCCGGGGCTGCCTCGGAGCACCCACACAAACTGCACACAAACTGCAGCTCAGGGGTGGCACCCACACAAACTGCACACAAACTGCAGCTCAGGAGTGGCACCCACACAAACTGCACACAAACTGCAGCTCAGGGGTGGCACCCACACAAACTGCACACAAACTGCAGCTCAGGGGTGGCACCCACACAAACTGCACACAAACTGCAGCTCAGGAGTGGCACCCACACAAACTGCACACACACTGCAGCTCAGGAGTGGCACCCACACAAACTGCACACAAACTGCAGCTCAGGGGTGGCACCCACACAAACTGCACACAAACTGCAGCTCAGGCGTGGCTGGAGCGGGAGCAGAGCACCCTCAGGGGTCTCTCGCACCTCACTGCTGCCACCCAGCTTCAGCAGCAGTGCCTCAAGCGAGCGCTGGGGTAAAGACGCCGGAGTTTGTCCCCAGGAGATTCAACAGGAGATGTGTTGTGGACAGTGGAAACAAGAGATTTAGATGGGCAACAGACGCGTAGGAGAAAGGAGAAGGGGGTGGACACCGCAACTCCGTTCACTCACAGACACCACAGGGCTCCTCTGCAGTGCGGGGCTGTTGGTTTCCATCCGTCTGCCAGACTGCAAAAGGGTTCAGTACTCCCCTCCCTTACAGGGTGTTCACTGACCTCACTGGGCTTTGAACTAGAGAGCAAAAGAGATTAGCAAGACATTGTGCTTATTTTGCTGAAAGACCCAGAAAAATAACGAGATTAAATAACAAGATGATCTGAGTAGTGGAAATCTTACAGTACCTTTATTTATCTTAATCTAAAAATACAGAGGATGGGAACAAACAAACAACTGACAAGAAATAGAACCCCAGCTTAACTTTTGATTATTGAAGGAAGACTCTGTTTCATCACATGAATGTTCTGGTGTCCTAATTATGAACAGTTTCACTGGCTTTGTAAATACACTCAGCAAATGTGGCAATAATCACTGAGCTGTTGTAAGAGCAGGGCAACAGCATTGCTGAAACCTTTTGAGCCGTGTTGATGATTGTGAGCAGATGTACTAAAAGATGTGGTTTTTTCTATGTAAAGGATGAGGAGGACCTTCTGCCTTAAAAATTTGTATTTGAAGAGAACGAAATTGTCCAGATATCAAACAGCTATCATTTCTCTATGCAAAGAAGTAGGGAATTGCAGACCAAAGAGAGGTTTATACAAGCAGTACTGCTGACTTAAGTTAACATCATTTTTTAAATCCACATTTTTTCCCAAAGCCAGACATTGCTTCCGCAGCTTGTCCGGCCACTTTTTCTACTCCATCTTGTGCCGTCTTGGAAGCCTTGTCAAAAGCTGCAAGAGAGGGAAAAGACAAGCAGAAAGTTGGAAAAATGCAGCATGGTTCAATACTTAAGATGGAAGAGAGGTGAGAAAGTAATTAGACTACAAAAAAAGGTAGTGGTATATCTCTAAAAAAGATTTTGGACATTTTGCTGCCTCCCCTTCTAACATCAACACATGCCCAAGCCTGCCCTTCTCGTCACATCTGTGGAGCTGTGGAAGGTGTCATCTCTAAGGGGATACTGCCAAAGCATTTTGGCTTTCATAAAATATTTTAGACCCCAAAATTTTTAATTCACCCCTCATACTTAAAATATTATTAAATTATTACCAAAAAGACCCAGGTTTCAGTTTAGCTTGTTCCCAATCCCCAGCTGCAAGGTGCCAACACTTTCTAGACAGCACCTTTTCAGCTGCAGGATCAGTAATGTTCGACCCCAGCTGCTGCCTCAGCAGGTGCTGGCATGCAGTGTAGGGCTGGATCTGGACAGACCCCTGCCCTCAGTAATGAAGGGCTACTTAATCCTCTAGGAAGAAGAGCTGTTCCTACAAGTTTTCTAAACAAGAGGCCAATGTCTGAATGCTGTGCATGAGACACAGTGGCCAGGGAATGTCAGCTACTGTCTGCCACTACATGTGTGGAGATACTAAGCAGCAGATCCTGAAATCCTTTCATGAGATTTATAAAAGTTGTTCTAAAAACGTTAAAGTTGTTATAAAATGTTAAGGTTATATAAAGTTGTCACTGAAACCAAGGACTTTCAGGCTGAGAACACCTGTGGGACACAGGAGAACGAGCACTGACTGCTTCTGGCTTGTGTTGAGCTGCTCCATCTTGACTTGAACGTCATTGCTCCTACCTTTCTGGCTTGCATCTGTAATCTGGTTGACTGCATCCTGAGTGGCCTGTCCCAATGTGTTTGCTGTAATCAAGGTAAAACAAAATCAAAGTAATTTCCAGCTGTTCCCAGTTCTGGTTACAGGAATTCTGTACGTCAGTCAGCTTTCTGCACGCCTGCAGCAGGCTGTGTCCCTGGCAAGTGCCCAGGCTGGTACAGAGCAGGCTGGGGCTGTGCCCTTCACTGGTGGGCACCCTGGGAACTGTGTGCTGCCAGAGCAGCTTGCTCTGAGATTAGCGCTCACCTGGCACCTATGGTCAGCTGAGCAAATCAATGGCAGATAAGCAGGAGATAAAGAAGCAAAGATTAGCAGTGGGTTGGAATGATGACATTTAGCTGCAAGGTGCTTATTTAACACTACACTTGCTTTTATTGATTTTTCTACCTTATTATGCTTGGGGTAGGTTGGCCATCTAATGTGCATTTTCTCTGGGCTCTTTGGGAGTAGGGCCTGTTCCAAAATGGAAACAAATGCATTAAACAGAGTAGGACAGGAGAAGGGAGATTTTTACAAACAAGATATGAATAGAAGAAGAGGAGCAGAAACTAGAAGCATAACAGATCAACTCCAGAATATGAAACATTTAAAAAGTGAGATGCCTTGTCATTGTAAGATAGCTGATCATTTATGAAACAGCAAAGTCCCTCCTCAGTGGTATGAATATATCCAGGATGCAGCAAAGACTATTTTGTTTTTCAGAAAGGAGTTCTTTCATGTTTGTGGGGCTACTACACATTTATCACCAGATGTATGGAAACTTGCTGTAACTTCAATATAATCAATGATGTCACATTTTTCAGCTATACAACAAAGTGTTTGCAGGATCAGAATCTAGGACCATATCTGATCAAATTATACACTACTGGCAAAGAGCTGCATGCAGACACGGTAGGGAATGTACTATAAAAGGCTAGTGTAAGTTATACACATTTTGCAATTTTTCATTTGAAAGAAAAGCTTTTATGCTGTTCACTGAAAAGTTGGCTTCCAACACCTAGTCCTAATGACAACAGTGCTTGACCATACAAGATGGGCATTGCTGGGACAGAAACGTGCATACAGGGTTTTTTAAGCCCTGCAGAGTCTGGTGATCACTGCTGAAGAACACAGTAGAAACATGTCCTATACATTACAAAGTAGCCATTGCAATCAATGTCGTTACATTACCAGAAGGCACTGACAGGCCAAGCGGCAAATGTTAATCAAAGGTTAATGCCAACTTACTGAAAGGAGAGCAGATTAAAAATCACTGCAGAGCATGAGAAAAGACCACCCTGAGCAAAGCAAATGCTAAATACAGAAGGTTATTATCACCAAAAGCAAAGGCTTTGCTGCTCTAAAAACATTAATGTTTTGGAGAGTGATAAAGGTTGGACAATGGTCAGGAGCCACAGAGGGAGAAGTGGGCGGGTGGGTTGAGGCAGCTTTGAGAGCTATGGCCAGCCTGTGGTCTTCTCCAGGTGATGGCCAAAACTTGCAAAGTGAAGAAAAAAGAGGAAGCCGTGTCCTGCTAGTGCTGATGCAGCTACAGGTTGTGGCATTTCTGAGTGAAAGTAGCAACTAAGCCCTCCTCCAAATATACAACAATATTTAATCTTTCTTACCAGCATCTTTTGCTGCACCTTCAGCTTGTTCCTTCAGTCCCTGGAAGCTTTTACCCGACATTGTGGCTTCTGACACCTGTTTAAAGTCCTCTCCTTTGATAAACTGAGCACCTGGTGATGTATAGCACACTATGTGATAGTGTCCTGACTTGGCCTGGTTTTATACATCTGCCAGGAGACCTGCTGATTCTTTTGGGGGTGACTGGTATCATGGGTGGAGTTTGAATGTGAGGAATGAGAGCTGAAAATAGAGAAAAGCTGTTTATTTACCCTCCCTGATGAGAGGGTGTGCCCAGATTGAGATTTTTGCTCCATCACACTGTCTTTGTTTGTTAATTTGTGGGGTTTGTGTTTTTTTAACGAAAACTGCACAAAAACCTGTTCCACCATCACAGGCAGAGGAAAGCCACTGAACTGAGATTTACAGAGTGCTGGAAAACTACTGAAGTGCAGCGTGTGGGCACGGCCAACTTTCATTCCCACCAGGCTGACTTCCTTCTCCTTCCTTCAGTCCCGGAGCAGACCGTCATGAGAACAGAAACCAGCCCAAACCTCCTTCTGTTTTTAGACGTTTTAATCACAATCCCCTTTTCTTGTCAGGTGGGATAATGTTAGACGGTGGAAGTTGTGACTTATGTGTATTTTTAGAAGAAATTGTTAATCTGGTCATCTTTCCAGTTGCCTGCTCAAGGTGGTTGCAAATCCCATCATCACAGAACGCCTTGCCTGGGTGAGGCAGGTAACCAGTGCGAGCACTAGCAGTTCTCAGGGGAAGGGAAGAAAAAAAATGCAAATTAGCAAAGCCACATTTTCCTAATGTGGCTTTGTGGTAAGATTCTTTTAGTTCAGAAATTATGTTTAAATGCACTTCTTTTCCTAGCATCACCACATTAATAAAAGTTTCTGGCTTTAACCTCTGGCATTTCCCAGGTTTCCACTAGCTTTTGGAGTTTATATTTCCTGCCATCAGTCCCCAGTACAAAGGTACTTTGTACAAGTAAACTATTGGCAGAGTCAGGAGCCAAATGGCTCTCCTGTTTTGTGGGGTCTGTGTTCCTCATTGCCATTTTCTGGGGCACAAAGTGTCTCTGTTCGGATGGCCACACTCATACCCATAATTGTCTTCCTAAGTGAAGATTTGTTTTGGTAAACAGGCATGAGAACAAGATGCCACAGATGAACTAGGGTGGGCACTGACAGTTCTCATAAGTTTAGGACCTCATTAGTACCCAAGTGAGGAAGAGTCACAGAAAACAAGGTTCCGTGCATTCCTCTGCCGCTCCTATTCCGCCTGTCATTTCAGAGAGCTCTTGTCAACTTTTGCACCACTCCTTTGTTATTTCAAACAGCAATCCTCTTTCCCCCTCAACGGGTCAATTAGACTTTTCATTATATATTCACATCAGGTATCTTTTTCAATTCCTTGCTGATTTCTTTCCTGGAATGATTTTCTTATTTGAATTTGCAAAAACTCAGATAAAAAGACACCCAGTATTGTGAGGCTCTGAAGTTTTTTGAATAAAATCACTAACACAGACCTACTTATTTTTCTTGCCCAAACCTGACAACACAGCTACAGCAAAGCCACACCAAAAGGTGGATTTCAGCTGTTCTCAGCCCCTTAGGTAGATTAACTTCGTGCTGAGTATGAGTGAAAGGAAGGAAGAAACTCTTTGGAATCCACCAGGCAGCTTGTCACAGCTCAAGAGGAGATGTGCCCAGCAGCAAATACCTTCGAGCTGCCTTCCCAGCTTGTTTCCACTGCTGGGTTTTCAGTGCAAGGGTCCTGCACGTTCTGGCTGGGATAGTCTGCCTGAGAGGGACACCAGGAGTTTAGGAGAGCATTTAAAACTGAAGCACACTTATATCAAGCATTATACATGCACCACGTTAGAGCAATATTTTATAGACTCCTAGTCAGTTCAGGTAAATACTGCTCTCTAATTCTGCTCTAATACCTACCTAGATTTCCCTGGCTCCAGCTATTCTTCTAAGTGCAAAACTCTGTTTAGCACTTTGGACTCAATATGGTCTGATCTGTGCCACTGCTTGCTTCATGTCCTGCTCAAAACATTAGGTAGCATAAATTCCTGAGTAAAACCCACACTGCTGACAGCATGACTCCTTATCTAATATAACCTTATCCTTAGCATTAATATCATTATCCTGATTCCAAACTGAAAAAAAAGAAAATTGAGCAAATTACTCTTGCCCAAATTGACATGGCATGATCATTATAATGCAGCCCAGAGCAGAGGGAAGAGGGACATTTGTATAGTATTTATCCCATATGATGGGACCAACAATCTGTGCATCAGGTGGCTGATTAAATTAGAGTGCTCAAAAATCAGGGTTTGAAATGGTGGAAAGTTAGTTTGGACTTTTGCTCCATTCAGCTCTCAGTATCTGCTGAGACTGCAGGTAGATATCCTGGATAATGCCAGCTGGGGCAGGTACCACAGTGTGCAGGCAGAGCCACATGCCAAGGTGCCCCTGGAATTTCAGACTATTCCAAAAGTTACTCCACCTGGTAATGCCGGGGTGCATTGCCGACATTGGCCTGGACCAAAAAAAAGGTGCCACAACCCCAGCAGCACTGTCTGCTCACCTCTGACATGTAACTTGTCTGACACCCTTCTCTGTGTCTGAGTCCTTGGGCTTTTTCTCCACACTCTGCACCTTCACAGTCTGTTGCTTGTGATGAGCAGTTATTTGTGTTTGGGGAAAAGAAACCCAAAACTGGTTCCTTAAGTGCTAGGAGTGCTCCTCTATCCATGGCCCTGGAAATGGCAACTCCAAACATGCACCCCAAACTCCTGTGAGTTAAATATAAAGCTCTACAGGGAAATTAGAAATCATTCTGGTTTCCTTTCCTTTCACACATCTTCTGTGGCATCTTTGAGCACCCCCTCATATACCTGTGACATGAACCCTTCTGTTTTATTATCTGATGAGGGTGAGAAGTAATTAACCAGAGCTAGAGCTTATGTTTTACACATGAAAATGGGTAGGTGATGTTAATTAAGTATTGACATTTATTTGAGTTTTCTTAAATCTTAATTTTACCAGGGTTGGGATTTATAGATAGGTTTGGTGTCCATCAGCAAGGCAAATGCAATGCTGTGTCAGGGCTAAAAAGTTCTACTCAGATCACTCCAGAAGTTTACAAAGTGTGCAGTGTTCAGCATTTGCAGCTGCTAAAAAGGACTGATACTAGTGTGGAAGGGATGTGATGTTTATGTCATGAAACAGAACTGTTTTAAGAAATGCAATGGTTTGCTCATAAATAGAAATAATCATTTGAAGTAATTTGTTAGTCATTTAGAAGGTCAAACTTCAAAGATGTTCTAATTAAGTTAAATTAGCTGTTCAGTTCGAATATTGATATACAGTTCTGGGAGAAAAGTGGGTTTAACTGATTCTTCCTTTACATAGGTAGTAACATCCTTCAGGAATCATTAGTCAGCTCTCCTTCAAAGCATGAGATCAACGTAAGGCCAGTGCAAATGGAGTTGTTTACCTTCTGCTTTCTCAATCTTGAGGTAACATCCAGGTGAAGTGTCATGTTTCTACCGCCTTCTGGAGCACCTGAAACATGCTTAAAGGCTGGGACTGCTGTGGAGTCTCATGATATCCTGCAGATTCAGGACTAGAAAAGACCAAAAAAAAAAAAAAATTGCCACGTCTTTAACTTAGAAAGGGTAGGAGGATGAGAAAGGCTTGACTCTCACCTGAAAATCTGGCATGGGACTGACGAAATAAATAACTGGTCCTATCCCAGGAGTGGCTGGCTGGGAAAGCTGAGGATGTGAACTGGGATGTAAAGTCTCCAGGAGAGCTGTGTATATTTTCTAGGCACACTGAGAGGAAGGAGTGCTGTGGCTCTGCCCTTCTGGCACACAGCTGTGCTGCCCACCCTACGTGGGCTTAGTGGAAGGGGGAGGGTGGAGAAGTGAAGCTGCCTCGCATGCTGGAATCCATGGAAAAAAGCAGCAGCAAAGTTTGACAGAGAAACTCTGTGCTGCTGCAAACTCGTGTGGGCAGGGGTTTCCCTGATATTCAGAAAGCTCAGTTTTAAGCTGAGCTTTTTCTGCTATGCTATTAACAGTATGGAGTATCTTACTGTGATTTGGTAGGGTTTTGGTGCATTTATGAAACAGTTAAGCCGAGTTTCAATGTGTCAGAGAGGTGAGAATGTGATTTTATAGAGAACAGTATTAAAAAACCAGCCCTTCAGTTTTTAATTGGGTGCTCTGTGAGTTCAGTTTTAGGCATGCATTATGCAGACACAAAAATAGGACTTTCAAATGAAGTGGGATTTTAAGTGTATTATTACCTGATTTGCATTTAAATTAGTGGAATGCTGTTTGGGATATTCTGTAGAGAGCCACTGCTTCCTCTTCATCATCCCAGACAGACATCTTTGAAAAATCAGACCCTGCATGCCCTTCAGCTAGGACGTAACTAGGGGAGTTCTCAAAGGCTGTGAGCTCTATTAGAACAAATCACTAAATAAAGCTTAACTGCAGGTTTATATGGTAAGGAAGTTTTGCTGTTTACAAGGGGAAAAAAGTGGTTTTCAGCACTTTGTTGGTCACTTGTATGGCGAGGTTGATGCAACACTTGGCAGCAGCTGTTTCTGGCTCGTTGGATCCCCTCAGAGGTCAGAGTGTGAGCACCCAGAGTCGTCACTGGGGACAGACAGTGGCCTCACTGTGCCTGGCACTGGCTGCTATCTCACCACAGTGGGATTAAATTAACAGCTTGTGTGACAGTGGTATCACATGTACAAAGTCCACTTAAATAATTCACAGGGTGACATGAGTAAAAGAAATACTTGATTGCCCAGACCATGACCTGTCAGCAAAAAATGATTTTGCTAGTGTTTGGTTCTCTCAGCATTTACCTGGGGCAGGGGGTGCAAGCACTTCCCTAGTGTAAGCACCTTCTCCTGTGGGATGTTTCTGACGCATCTCCTCCATCATTCCACTTTTCACTTTCCTTCCATCACCTCTCGTTACACTTGCCTGAATATTCACTGAAAGCACAGACTTCTTTTCCATGCAATGAACCAAACAGACATACACAAAGTTTAGTTGAATAATTAATAGACAATATTTTGTCTCTCTTATGAAAGACCCTTCTACTTCAGAAGAAACAAGTCTTCACTTTTCTTACCTCTGACAAAGGTGGCTCAGACCTCTGGCTTCTGCTCCCTCCAGCTGGGTAACAGCCAGTCTGAGGAAGGGACAAGGAGGAAATAGAGGCTCGCTGAGCCATTGCATGGGCACAGCACTACCCTGTTCCTACTCACTGACACCGGGTACTCGTGGGAGGAAACTGCATGTCCTGGTGTCTGTCTCCAAGACTTGTGGTTGCCTGTGCAAGATGCATAAACACTCTCTGGGCTCTGCCTGCCACGAGACTAGACCAGACTTGTGCAGGGACTGCACCAGGCAAGTGCTGAACACCCACCCTGCCTGGGCCCAGAGCAGTGCTCTCCCACGTGAGGAGCAGGCAAGGGCAGAGGCAGATCTTAAGGAAACATTCAGACACTTTTGGTGCCCATATGTTGGGCAGTGTTTTCAGTCCCAAAGTTCCAGATGCAGGTGTGTAAGTACTGGTAAAACAGTTTTCCTCCCGCAGGGAAGCAAACGCAGAGTGTTGCACGCCTCTCTCCCAAGCAGCCACATAGCTCAGTGTGGCAGAGATGTGTCCCGGCACTCTTAGCTCAGTAATTATCATTCTCTCCTTGTTTAAGCACTTGGAACCAGGGGCAAAGCCTGCTTGAGAGATGGGCATTTGGGGAGCAGCTTACTCCTCCTTGGAGATACTGCCCGCTCCTGCCTCCCACACATGCCCTACATAATGAAGGCATTCACCTCCTTTTTTTTTTGCAAAACCGTTTTTTTGCAGAACACTTTTGTTTGTATCCCCATAAAGCAAAGCTTTTGAGCAAAAGGTTTTTCTGTCTCTCTCTAGTGAGCACTGAGAATAGATTCCAGCCTCCTGCTGCTGGGCATGAGTAAGTCTTTATGTCCTCCTACCTCGGCCTCAATTTTAGTTACTCTCTTTAATTGGCAGATGTTTTGCAGGATGTCAGAAAAGAGTATGCACATACCAGATACATCTTCCTTTGAGGGGCCTTGTTACCTCTGCTAGGGCTCTTTAGTTCCCTTTTGTGTTGAGATGGAAATCCTGTGGCCTCTGCAAGGCAATGCTTCACACATACTGTTATGCCTGAGAGAAGCTGCCAGCACACTTGCTAGATGCTTCCATGCCACAGCAAGTCTCTTGTGTAATACCTTCCGTGGTCATCATCATTAAGCATCTTAATGAAGATTAACGATCTGATTTTGATGCAGTTTAAATCTCAACAGTTTACACTGGCTTGTCCTGGATTCGTGGGTGCTCTGCCTGCAGGTAAATAAAAGAACCCGTTTTTGTACCCATACCTACTGATGTGCTTTAAACTTAGCCCATTATTTACAGCAATAAGCAACATTCTCCTGCTCTCTACCTTGGCGAAAGTGGGAGGTCTCTGCTGCCCTGACTCAGCAGCTGATCTGCAGCCTGGCCGAGTGCTGTAACCGATCCCAGCCCCATGTTCATGGCGCACCAGGAGATTCTCCTTTGGCACCTGCCCGCACTCTCACACATTTCACAGCAACCCTGCCCGTCCCTGCCAGCAGCAATGCAGCTCTGATCATGTCGGCTGGTGCCCATCACATTTCTTTAATTACCTTCTGGCAGCTTGTTACACCCGGATGCCAGGGCAGCTTCCTGGTGCAAACAGAATAAACTGAGCTCAACATCACTTTCACATTCCTTTAAAAGGCCTCCTTTCATCCAATATCACCCCCCACATTCTCTCTTAAACAAGGCAAGTATTTAAAAAGTGAAATATTTGTTTTTCAGCCCTGAGAGACAGAAAGCCAGCCTACCTACAGTACTGACTTCAGAAATACAATTTTTCATGATTCTTCATCTCTTACAATATGATTTAAGGCCCTTACAGTTTTGAGATCCCTGTATTCTAATACTGCACTTTTACAGGAAGAATGCATCAGTTTGGAAGGATCCACATCTAAAATGTGCGAACAAAACTGACAAGACAAAAAACTTCTTCAAACACTTTTTATTAGTTAAAAAAAAAAAATTTCCACAATGCCTAGAGATACCAAGTGCCAGTGCATATGGATGCAAGACACAAATTAGTGAGTCCAACCAAAATATACAAAGCAACTGAGAGGCCAAGAGGGAGGTTGGGAAAGACACACAGCCCAGTTCACACCTGCACTTTACTTACAATTAGAGGAGTCTGGCTTACATATATTGTATGACTGGTTTATGAGGCAAGTGAAAGACTACAGAGCTGCATGTAGTTGGTCTATGGACAGTGGGATTTTCCTGTGGTGGTGTCAGCTAATATTTCCATGTATGCTCTTGGAATGGTCTCTTTTGAGCTAGAATTCCCTAACTTGATGGATCACCTTCAATTTCACCCTGTGAGAGAAGACAGATAAGAAAACAGGTAAATATTTCCAGTGAAAAACACATATAAATAAAATTAGGAGAAAAATCAATGCTGAAATGCTGATAGTCACCACACAAAACCCCATTAACAGCTAGAAAACAAAGAGGACCATAGGTGATGCAGAAAATTAATGAGTTATCCATCCCTTCTGGAAACCAGACACACTCCTTCTGTAACTCAGATCTCTGGAGAAAACAAGGGTGTGAATTCACATGTGGTGGAAGTCGAGCTCATGTGGGGCCAGGCTCCACTGGCGGGAGTGTCCTGCTTTGTGCTCCTGGGTCTGCTCCAGCCTGACATCAGCACTGGTGCAGCCATGGAGCCAGTGGGATTATGGGGCCCATTTCTGGAACTGGCAGTGGGGGGTGATGGCTGGAAGAGAGTGGCAGGTGCAAGCTGAGACTTTTGGAAGCTTCAGGGACCATGAAAACAGTCTGAGCTTCAGAAAGGCTGAAAACTGTGGCGTTTGTGTACATGCAGTATTTGTGAATGGGGCAGACAAAGGCTTTAACACTGAATTGTAAAGGAAATACCACACGAGAAGCATTTGCCACTGTTGTCCATGTTGGACAAAAAGTCATCCTTGTTCAAGTCCTCAAATTGGCCCAGAGACTGATGTTTGACCCAGGGCTTCAAAAGAACATTGCAAGTAGAACAGTTCAAAAATTAAATGAACTAATTTAAATACAGAAAAATCTATAGAAAAACTTAACTTGTTATCTAAATCTCTTCCAAAGCATGGCTGCAACCAGGAAAAAGCTATTCCATGTGACGACAGAACCTTAGGACAGCATTAACTTTCATATATGCATTTACCCCCCAAAATCAACCCAAATCAGGCAGCAGTTTGCAATCTGTCCATCTGTCGCTCATGGAAAATTCCCAAGATAAGGAAGTGGCAAAAGTGAGAACAGATGAGCTCAGGCTTTTGTCCAATAACTCAGGAAAGTGGGAACAGTGATGGGCTCCTTGCATGGCAGGTCTATAAGCACAGGAGGCAAAGGGGAGATTCTCCCAGGGGGAAGGCAGTAACCCAGAAAGGCCCGGGTGTGGCACAGAGCGCCCGGGGCGGCGGGGCCCTGGCACCACTCACCTCTCCGCCGGTGCTCGCCGGGGCCCCCTCTCCCTCCACCCTGGGCTGCTCGGGCGGCGGCGGCGCTGCCAGGTCCTCCTGCCAAGTCACAAGCAAGATGTTTGTCCTTGCTGCCACATGCAGAGTCATCGCCCTCATCTCAGACAGACTGTGCGAGATGGGGTTGAGCATTACACATGCAAGCAAAATAGCAGCTTTAATAGATGGAGATACCGCTTGAAATCCATTTTTGTTGTGCAGCTGGTTAGAACAGATAGCTATGAAAAAGCCAATTCAATTCCTTACAGCCTGGTTTAAGGTCCTTTTCATGCAGAAAATCAGTTCTTTTTCTGTCATTGAGATCAGTTTTGACTGCTTCAGTGTGAAGAAATTTGGGAGGAACAAGTAAATCATCTTTTCCTAAGGAATGTGCCCTTAACTTGCACTGCATTGTTGGCTGAAATGACTCTCGCTGGTACCAGCCTGAGCTGTGTTAAGCAAGCCCAGGTAACCAAATGACATCAAACTGCACGATAGAAGCCAGTTTCTCCTGCAGGGAGACCTGTGTCTCTTCAGGAGAGGCCACTGCTCTGATGGAGCCACTCAGCCACAACCTTTCTGAAATGAGTCAGCTCTCCTGCTGCCAGCAAACAGCTCACTACTCTGAATTTATGGAGGTTCATCCAGCCTCAGGATCCAGCCTGTGGCTTTAGAGCACTTTACATTTGTATTTGCATTACACTTTGCATATCTACACTTTATAACTCAGCAGCACACACTAAGCCAAAGCAGGTAAATAGCCTCAAATTGTATTTTGAAGCTTTACAAACAGATTTTTTACTATTAGGTGGAAAGGAAGGAAACCTCCAATGCAAGCCACTGACAATAGCTGCAACAGCAGGTGTTTCATAGTATTTTGCAGGTGGAGTTACCATCTGCTGTGTGAAATCGTGATGGCCAATCAAAGGCAATTGCCTAAGGTGCTGAGCTGCATAGGAAAAACTGGGGAACAGCTCACAGGAACACAAAGACCAGTGCAGTGCACCCCATCTTTTCACAGGGTATGGCCACCTATTCCTGGGGGCAGGGATCTCAGCTCTGGCAGATGTCAAAAGACCCCTGGGAGAGGGACACCTTCCTCAGGACCATCCTCAGGACACTGTACCCAAGAGCAGTGGGTGGGCTGGAGAATCCCTGTTCAGCTATTGCGCTGCTTGTTAGATCCCTTAGATCGTGCTCTCTGCCAGGACCGCTCCAGAAAGCTAAAAATCAACCACCTATTTTTAGAAAGGGAAGCAACTGAGTTTCTGGAGGGTGTTTCTAAACTGTGTTGGAGGAACCAGCACAATAGCAGGATGAAGAGGTGTCAGGCTGTGTTAGGGATGTCGCCTCACAGCCTTTTTGTCACGAGCTTCCACCCTGCCCAGAATAGGGAGCGGGGGCTGAGGAAGGGCTGCATTCCTCAACTGGGTGTTAGCTGGCTGGGGATTTCAGGGACTGCTCAGGAAGACAATATACAGAGCAGGACCAGGTGGTGTAGGGGTCTTCACTTCGGATGAAGAGCCAGAAATTCCTGGGCACCAGCTCCAGTTGTAACACTGACTCGCAGAATGATGCTGGGCAAGAAAGAAGGGGTGCAAATCCAACTTCCTTGGGGGACAGCAAGAGTTTTACTATTCCTGTCAGTGCTCATCTCCTCATACAAAGGGATAACATTTTCTAAGGGAAGGGCATGTTGAAACCATGAAGCAATTAGTAATGCTTCTCCTGCTCTTAAAGGGCCAGCTGAATTTTTCCCTCAGAAATTATGTACTTTCTTAGAAAAAAGTATTTTAAATGGAAAAAAAATTATTTAGTTTACTATGGGCTGTTTTCTTTTATTTTTGGGTGGGCAGTTGAATCTTTTTTTGCTAGTGAAGAAAGAAAAGTGAAGTACTTTAACATAATAGTTAAATGAAACACAAGACCTTAGACTTCCTTCCTGGAATACTATACAAGTTTTTAAATATTTTGTGTGTTTAAAAATATATTTTTATGTAGAATATATACACCACAGAAGATCTATATATATGAAATACAACATTTCTCTAAGGTTATGAAACATAGGTACACATTCAGCTATCACTAATGAAAAACTCAACAAATTAAGTCCTGCCATTTATAAAATTATTCCTGTGCAATGCTTAGGGATCTTAAGCAGACTGTACTATAGGCTTCTGGGTTCAGATACTTTAATGAGTTTTTTAAAAAACTGATTTTAAAAGCCCAGAAATACTGAAAAAAAATTAATTACAATTTAATTCCTCAGATTTCTCATTTTCTCGGGTTCTATGAAATTCCCTTTTTCTCAATAATTTACTTGTATGTTCTGCTGTCTGAATCTATATAAGAAGTGGAATTTATATTTTTTGTCTATATTAGCTTATAAAGTTTTGTTGCTCTCCCCCCGTATTAGGACATAAACAATCTTACTAAGATTATCTTCCTTATATAGCAGAGAAAGCAGTCCAAATATTGGATGCTGGAATATACTCATCAAGTCTCAACAAATTCAGTGGCAAGCAAGGGTTTTTTTAATTTATTATTATTATTATTATTGTTGTTGTTGTTGTTGTTATTTTAAAGCAGTAAAGCCAGAGAGGTTCACTGCCAGCCTAATCTGCTACAAATTTAAGAGCTCTCAATGGGACATCAATTGCATAAGGTGGAGAGGTTCAGCCTCCTGTAGTGCTCTTGACCTTGGGTGCTGGAGCAAACGACTCTGCCTGGCAGCATCCCCAAACCACTCCCTTGGAAAGCCTCAGGCAGCCTGACAGGTCCTGTGGACGAGCTGTCCTGGATAGGCTTCAGGCTGAGTGTGCTCAGAGTGATGCTGACAGCTCTGACTAAGGGGTCAACCCTTGATTAAAGTGAGCGGACCCACCAACAGGACAGAGGGGCATGCAGGATTCCTGTCTCACCCTGCAAATCCAGGTAGACTTTTGGGGTGGCTTTGTTTTAATCCAGCTCACAGCCAGACTCTCTGAGAGTTTCCTGGGACTGCTTATACAAATAATACATATTTAACAATGTATCCTATGGGATTGCTGGGGTACAGCCTTGAGCCGTGAAGCACGTCCATGGCCTTGTAGGCTTGAAGGCTTCACCAGTGCCACTAACTCAGCTATTTTGCATGGGAAAATGTATGCCTGGATGCACTAATGAGACTGAGAGGGAAGCACAGAAAAGTGCCTGTAGGCAGCGTACCCCACTCCATGCCACTTTTGCAGACTCCCCTGCTCCGTGAGATGTGGAAGATACCATTGGGATGCATCACTGCATCAACTAAGTACAGGGAAGCTTGAACACAAAGGGGAAGGAGTTTCAACTATTTATTCTACTTAATTGTTAGGTAGTTTTGCTGTTGATTTCCCTGCTCCTCCTGCTTAGCAGCTCTGCCCTTGGTGGCTTCTGAGATGCCCTTTGTTGCTCTCTCCTAGTGGCACTTGCCCAGCCCAATATAACTTGAACAGGGAGGTCACTCAGTTCCTGCTTCTAATTCCTTCTGTGCGACCGTCTTTGCCTTAGAGGCATCGCAGGGTGTAAGTGAAGGGAATTAAGGCCATGAACATCAGCCTTTCACATTCAAGATGTGCAGCTGTTATGAAAGAGATGAGCCACGGTGTGGGTGCGGCCCACGTGTGCCAGATCAGGTGCACAGAAACGCCAGCGAACACACCCAGATGTTGCACATAACAGACAAATGCTCATTTAATTTATGGAGTGAACAACAAAAAAAAAGATCAGACCCAATTCAAAGTGACAGAGTCATGAACTGACAACTAAATCATAAAAACTGACAGGACAAATAGATCTAAAGGGAAGATCTAGGTGGAGGGTGTAGGGAAGCATCAGTTACTGGGGAAATTGTTCCAAACCCTGAGGGACATTTTGAGAGCGTGTGTATGTACACGGGCTTGCTCCCAACCACGTGGTGTCTGCATTGCAGCAAGCTCTGTGCTGTGTCATACAGATGAAGGATTAATCCTCTTCTAAGGCAGGGATATTTAGTGGGTGGTTATCTCACTGGAATCTCTTCATGTCCACCCCAGAGATGGGGATGGGTGCAAAGCCACAGACAGAACACACTACTGATGGGTTTCATTCCTTTGTGTATCAGAAAAATTGTGGAGGGTTTGTAATTCCTTAACTTACAGATTTTTTAGTTAACACTTAAAAACTCCCCCAAATCAGTGAATGCTTTCTTGTACTCAGCAGTGACCAAAGCTCTATCAGGCACTAGCCAAGTTGTTCTCATCTGGTGCTTGGCACCCCTCCATAGGTGTAGAGTTACTTCAGCCCCATTTCCTTCTGCGTGGGTCTGAGTGCTCCCCCCAAGGATAGTAAGGAACAGCAGGTTGCCAGGGTGTCCACATTTCAGTGCCTGCCATGATGCAACAAAGGGCTGAATTCTTTCCCATGGCCAAAGTCACCATTTGATACACCACAGAACTCAAACACCCTATGGCTATCCCAAGCAAAACTTAACCCAAAACCCTTAGAGTTCCCCTCTCCTTCCTAATGTGTGCCTGCCACTGATCCCAGCTGTCAAATGCACAGATTAAATGTCAACAAGCCCTCTGTAATTGATATTAATACTGGGAATGGTCAGCTGGGGACATGCCTCCTAGGCCACTCGAGTCCCCAGCCCCGAGTCACCCTGCAGCACTGCTCAGTGCCATGCATTCACAGATCCCCGGCACTTTGAACAGCCCTTCTATAGCAGAGAACTACACTGGAGATAGCTGAAAACCCAAATAAGATGTTGGCAAGAGCTCTGTGCAATTAGAAAGAAGGAGGATGGTGTGGAGCACAAACAAGTCTCAGGACTGGATGCAACAGCTCTCTCAAATCTCAGGGGCTGAAATGCTTGTGATGATTCCAGGATTGCAAGATTATGATAGTGGGTATTCACTGTTTAAACATTTAAAAGCTATATCTTATCACTCCTAGTGTATCTCCAGTAGATCTCCCACATGCATTACAGTGCCTGGTGCTGCTATTGGCAAACTCTGGATGTATTTCCATTAGCAAATTGTGTAACATGATAGGAGCAGTTCTGGAGAAAAACCAGCCAGTGCTGAGAGCCCAGCACAACTCCTTATACTCCCTTCAGGGCCCTCCCTCTGGAGCAGCTTTGGCTCCATAGCAATTATCCATTAGCACTGGGGATGCACTCAGTGTGCACGCAGAGCTCAATCTTCTGTGTCTAGCTGGATCCAAAAGGTGTCTAGCTAGATGCTAAAGTATGGTGGGTGAGTATGAATAAAAGATTTGCACTCCTAAGCTGAACTAAACCAGCAGAACAGATGAACCCTCTTTCACAGAAACAAACATTTTTCCTGAATTTTTTTTCTCTGATATGTCTTGTTTTTCTCTAATTTGTCTTGTTTTTCTCGTCTTGTTTTCATTTGGCTGCCCACCTCTGCTGTTTGGCATGATACCATGAGGCTGTATCATGAAATGTATATAAAGTAGTTTCCTGGCTCCATTTATTCTGCCCTTTAGCACGTGACACATCCTAATTTTTTATTTCTTTATCAATCTCCATTTTAAGTCTAAGCAATCAGGCATCAATGGAAGACAGCAGAATGACAGTTCAGATGCTCTCTGGAAGACTTACACTGGTTTAAACTCTGAAATTAACTGTAAACTGTAGCTGTCAGTCTTTGAGGTGGGGTTCCCACTTAGGAGGAAAGGGGAAGACGATTGCTGCTGCTCAGTCCTTGCTGGAGGGGAGACAGTTCCACATCTGCAGCAGGGATGCCTACCACCAGCAAATTCCTCACTCTCCTGGGTCAATCACCCCACGGTCAGTCAAAAGGTAGGAAGGGGTGTTCTGGCCCCATGGAATTAAGGAATCACTGTTTGCACTCCTGCAGCCTAACTGCTGTTCCCTGTGGGAACAGAGATTAAATTTATCCCAAGGGCTTAGCAGAACTCCCGTATCTGCCCTTTTCACATGCTTTCAGGAGGACATTTTGCGTCACTTGTAGCTGCTGTTCTCCTCTTTTGTTAGGCTATTCTCTCAGGATTTATATGCTGTGTAGAAGTTTTGTTTCACATCACAATGTGTTTATGTGCAGGTCAGGAAATTAATCAGCCGACTATCTGAACAATTAAAACAATTTTGGCCAGCCTGGCTTCGCTTTGATTCTGGGTTTGGGTTTGTTGTGACTCATCAAGCTCATGTGGCCATCAACAGCAGCGATCACGCTCTCTGAAGAGAGGAAAGAGCCGGGCTTACCAAAGAGCTGCCGAGTACTGGCCTCGTGCTGTACAAATGGGTGCTGTTTGTTACCAAAGCATCTTCTCTAATGATCAACACTGCCTTCATCCAAGGAGCTGTTCTGCTTCTTCACACGCCCCTTAATCCCCTCACTTGAAGCAGCCCCGTTCGTCAAATTAGGCTGGAGGACAGAAGATGCCTTGTCTGAACCTGGCTTAATCCGTACCCAATTTGGGTCACACGGCCTTTATCAATAAGCACTTGGTTGTTGTCAAACCAGCAGGAAGCAGAGCAGCAGGGTCAGGCCTCCTGCTGGAACCAGGCTGTGCCTGAGTTGCTGCTGCCCTCTGCTGCCTCCGGAGCTGCCGTGGCCAGGGCAAGCCCGTGCATCCCACAGCACGGCACAGGCGTGAGGGCAGGTGCTGGCTCCCGCGCCTTCCCACCCTGCACGTCCCTGAGCTCTGATCAGGCCAGATGCTCACTGCTGCCCAGACACACTTCTACTCAAGTCTCTGGGAAAAATGCTTTTCTACATTCGTAAGAAAATGGAGAGCCAGACTGTTGTCAGCAGTGCCCACTGATGGGACAAGAGACAATTGGCACTAACTGATTACTGTGTCCATCTGAACAGAAGAAAACAATTCTCTTTTCTCCTATGAGGGTGGTCAAACACTGGCACAGGTTGCCCAGGGATACTGTGGAGTCTTCTTCCATGGAGATATTCAAAACTCAGTGGGACACAGTCCTCTCTCATTGGCCCTAAGGGGGTTGGACTAGATGATCTCTAGGGGTCCCTTCCAAACTAAATAATTCTGTGGCTATATTAGGCATTATATGTTAATATTAAGTATTATATAAAAGCAGATGTTGCTGAAAACCTGTAACGAAATATGTAAACCATCAACTGTAAATATGTTTGCAGGTAGTTTAAGTGTAATCCAAAGGCTCTTCTATCCTGCACATCACAGAAGAAACAAACATACCCTTTTTACAACTCCTGTAGTGGCCACAATGGTCTCTGCTCCTTCTACAGTCTTGTTTGCCACTGTGTTCACGCTGGCTACTACAGCTTCTCCCACCACGTTGGCCTGCTCTTTGGTCTTCTCAGCAACTGCAGTTTCAACAAAAGCAGAAAGTCACCAAGCTAGACACTGCCAGAAGGCTGCCAAACTCCCTGGGATGACAAAATTATTGCATTGATGTAAAAGAAGAAATTAGCCCTTGTGCAGTCCTTGTTTGGGTTTTTTAGATGAGATCACGTCTGAATTTAGATTGTGTATGTGAGGATTTCTGTCTGACACAAGATGCTGCTCAGAGAGCAGCACTGCAGCCTGTCAGTCTTTGTGGGCAACTGGAGAATGAAAAATTCACTGTCAGATACTAAGAGACAACAGTGTAAATAAGGTATTTTGCATTGCAAACTGTGGATGACCTCTTCCTGGGTACCTTCTGTTTGATTTAATATCCCTTGGCAGAAAAAAGCAATAGTTATGAAATTCTCCAGGGAAAGGATCCATTCATCTTCCTTTAGGGCAGTCCATATGGCTGCTCTGCCTTGGAGTTGGGGATACCCAAGAAGGAACCCTCTGGGTCCCTGACTCTGCGACAAGAGTCTCCCAAAGACCACAGTTTTGGCCAGACAGGATCTGATGCAAGTAAATCCTGTCTGCATGCTGAGCTGTGCACCTGACATTGTGAAATGTCTAAATTGCTGTGAATCATCCCAGTCTGCCAAGTAACCTTTGTTAAATTTTTTTGACCTACTCTACTGATTAAATATTTTCTCCCATCCGTGTCCCTGCAAATGCCAGACCCTGAACCGTCGCTCCTGGCAAGTAGCCTCCATTCATCAGCAGGAAGGTCAGGCAGATCAGTGGTGTCCCACAGAGACCTCCCACTTGGCAGGGGTGATGGCCTTCCCAAATTGTCTAACAAACCATCACAGATTTCCACATCCCTCTCGGGCTGTGCTCTTACCTGATGTCACACTTTGCACTACGCCCTCCTTGGTTTTGGTACCTGTGAAAGGAAACACAATCTATAAGTATGCCTGGCAAAGAACACCCTGATTTCTGGACACAGATGGCTTCCTGTTCTGAGGAGTGCAGTGGGGTACTGAGGTGCTGCTGGTACCTCCTGCTCAGACACAAACCCTTCACAGAGCCAGAAAAGAGATCAGCTTCCCTCCCCAAATAGAGCCAATGAGTACCCTTGTGTTCAGAGTTGGAGAGCTTCAGCAGCAAATTCTCTGGAGATGCCCAGACCTGAAAAGTCTTGATTATACCATGCTGAAGTATGAAAAATTTTCCCTGGAATATTTACAAAATGAGCAGTTGAGTGGTGTTAAATCAACTTAAGGCTAGTTGTTAAAATGACTGTAAATAAAATCACCTGGTAACATCTCACCTACTTTGGTCTTGCAAGACAAGAAGTCACATCCATGATTCTCCCCTGCCTTTCAGCACGATACTTGGCTGCAGTGGTCATTTAAAGTCTCATTCTATACCACTAATAAAGACTCTGGAGAAACCTGAGACTGAATTTACAGAACCAACACCCACCTACTACATACCTACTTACTAGATTCCCAGCTGGGTGCCTCAGCCTAGGCTGTAAGTGCCTGCTCACAGCAATACACAGAAAGCAGATGGTTTTATCTCAAATTATGAAAATACACCATATGTATGCTTACATTGTAATTTATCTCACTGTTCTCAATGCAGGAAAGCTAACAGGATGTGAAGGCATTCAGTTTGCAACACAAATAGCCCTAAGGAATAATTAATCTCTGTGATTTTCCTCCACGCTTGAAGTGACCAGCTATATATCCCTTCTACTTGATACTGCTGCAGATAAGTTAATTCATATGGTAGATGGGCAGCCCCAATGGTAACTAGGTGCTTTACACATTAAAAAAACAAAGGATCAAATTTATCTCTGTTGGAAGTTAAATAAACTCATGCCAAAATATTCCACCAGTCCCACTTTACAGTACATTGTAAATCATCTGCACCTATACTGGTTCTCTTCAGGTTTCCCATACTGATACAATAAAAGGATTTCTATGGCCAACTATCAAAATGATAAAAACGGACAACAACCAGGCAAATTTTCGACTCCATAGTAGAGGAGCATCCACGGGTGTGGTGGGAGAAACCACTTACAACCCACAGCCCATTCTCATTAACAGCCTGAAAAGCAAAACAGGTGCAGTGCCCTGATAACAACAGGTCCAGCCCAGCTCTGTTCTGCCTGATACATGTTATGTATTATTGAATGTAATTCTCAATTGTTGATTTATTTTGGTGGTTGCAATGTTTGCCTGTGGCAGAACAAAACTGCTCTACTACAATATGTCCTCAGCCTTTCACTGCACCCTCCCAAATTCTTAGAGCTCAAGAGATGAAATCTTCATACATTTTACTTGTTACTGCTGTAAACTGCAGTTCCTAGTGATGCACGTTGTACACGTGCACTGCTGTGAACTGGATTTAATAATGGTGCCCATGATACACAAACGTGTGCAGAAGCACAGCCCTGAGCACAGCAGGGGCAGGTCTCAAGCCACCTGAATGGGCCAAACACACAGAGCTCAATTCAGACACCATCCTGCTTCATTTTCCTCCCCCAGTACCATTCCAATAAAAGACTGCTACAATATTGATTTGACATACAAGCTTGTCTCATATCAGACACCGATGTTCAAGCTTAGCCCTTTGCTGGTTTTTGGTCAAAGAGCAGTTGATAGGTGAGCAAAGAACATGATTTGCTGTACCAGCCTTTCATGCTTTTCAGTTTTGCAGTAAACATGCTTAGTGAGACAAGAGCTGCACTTCTGTATGTTTTTGCCAGACTGTTAAGGTGACTATCTGGGTTCAATGCTTTTACAGGGGGAGGGGAGTGGGTAGGTGCTGTATTTGTGAATGGAAAATAATTCCAGAAAGGAAGGATGCAGATGGAAGAAAAACATCCGAATCCATTTCACGACAGAAGCAATGTCATTGGGAAGAGACACTGCTGCAGCCTGGGGAGAGCTCGCCTCATCCTCCCAGCCCAGCCACACCCGATGACTCAGGCTCCCATCCATTATGCACCGCATGAAACCCGACCTTTCGGCGTACACTGCTGCCAGCATCCCGCATCTGTTGAATCAGAAAGCAATCACCTGATGCTCAATCTCATTTCACTCATTAGTCCTTGCCTGCAGCTTCTGCACACAGAATTAAAGGTTCATGCATCCTGCCTCTTCGGAGTGCCGTGAGTCATCGGTAAGAGCTTTGGGACCGCCAGGGTGGGACTGAGGTGGTGGAGTGCTGTGCACTGGGAGGCGGTCTTGAGTAGAAAGGCGTCTTTTGATGTGCATTAAGTCCTGCAGGAATCATTCCGTTTAGACACAGCTCGGTGTGTTGGGGCTTTCTGCAACACACACGGTCCAAAATCATTCTGGAAAACTACCAGCGTGCTCTTTGTTGAGGCTTCCAGAACTATAGCATTAAACAGTACTAATGCCTCAATACTCTGATGAGGCTTTGCATTAAATTCATTAATTAACTTCAGCATCACTGACACCCCTATTTAAACCAAATTTTAAAAGTCCATTGAACCAACTGCTGGATCCACACTAAGTATACAGGGATCCCCTACCACTTCAGTACACTCAGAGGCTGTTAGAATTTGGAGAGCAGACTGTGATTCCACCAAGCACAAAGGTGACCCATGACACAGGATTTCTCCTTCTCTTTTTTGTGCACCCTCTTCTCTACCGCACACGTTCAGTAAGGCCGATGGCAGGGCAGGAGCACTGCATTGCAGGCTTAGCACAGGAGGGAGGCATCTCCAGCTCTGCCACGGGTTGTGGGAGCTCAACCTGCATGGAGCAGAGGGGGGATGAGGTGGCCACAGTGTCCCAGTGACACTGTTCACTCCAGACAGATGCCTCTGAGTGAGCATTATTGCCTTCTTCTGGGGAGAAGCAAGTGACTCACCAGACATGATGGTTGTGCCCAGACAGTTGGAATTCTCCCTGGAGAGTCAGCAATGAGTTAACACAAACCTGAATAAAAGTCAGGGATCCACTTCATCCATCCTAGGCCCTGGGGATTTTGCTCCCTTTCCTGATGTTCTCAAAAGACCCTCAAGGTTCAATAGAGTAGTATTCTCTCCTAGCATCCAAAAATTCAAGTCTCATCACCTAATGCTCTAGATGAAGCTGCTGGGATAGGGCTCTGCAAGGGAAGGAGCAAGGAAGGAAGAGTTCAGGTCTCTGATTTACTCTTTACATGGCACAGAGTGATAAAAGGCAGCATGAATAACATACTAATAATTCCAGTTTTAACCAATATACCACACCTCCACCTTCTCTGGTTAATAAAACAAAACCCTATTTTCTGAGCTAATCAGCATCTGGCCTTTACTTTTCCTGCCTGTGAAAGACTGAATTTTCCCTAAAGGGCTGAGCTTCCCAACAGGAACTGAATCAGGCCAAGGCAAAGCTCTGTCCAGTGCATGACAGGGCAGGAACCAGCAGTATACCAACAAACCAAACCAATAAAAGGAGAAAGCACTTAATCCTCACCTTGACCCTTATTTGATCCTCATTCAGAGGTTAAGGTTTTATGGCTTTTTAGTTTTAGGCTTGTAGAAAACTTTATTGAAAAGGTTAGAATCTCAAAAAGAGAGCTCTTGGCTGTGGAAAACCAGGTCACAGTGTGGAGATGTACAACGTGACTGAACAGAGATGTGAGGAATTATGTATAAAAACTCTGAATAACCCCGACACAACTCACATCTGGAAGCAGATGGAGCAGTAATGATGCCACAATGTGACACCCACATGCGACATTTCTCAGACTGGTGTTTCACTTACTGTAGTTAGTTTGGTTGTTTACAGGGATGCTGCTTACCTTTTTTTCTTGTGGGACAGCTTCAAATTGAAATGTGAACTGTTACATCCACTCATTTCCAGCATGTCAATAATTAAGTATTTAAAAATTCAAGATGAAGACCTTACCAGACCTGCTACATACAAATTTTATATTTAATTTGTAATGTACAAATACATATCTGTAGCTATTGGCAATAGAGCTGTTTTAAATATAGTAGCTAAGTACAGCTGTGGATGTTGCAGTATGATAGCAGGAAGAGTCTGCATGTAAACTTTGCTACAAAAATAATCACTTCCACATCCAGCAAAAAAAAAAAAAAAAGTTGTGTGAAATGCAGTAATCAGCAGTAAGATAATCAGTCTTGGGAACCTAAGACTCTTTAGAGTTTGTATTATCTGGAATATCTGACCATCCAGCCATATAATTGCATGTGCTAGATAAGTGGAAATAGTGGGTTTTGAGGGTGACCTTGAAAGGGGAGGTTTCAGCCCATTAACTGTGAAAGAGGTCTCTAGGCAGGACATCAGGCATGCTGTTTTCCAGATCCTATTCTTTGGGCAAAAGGAATTTGGGCGTCTCTTGTAAAGCAAGATTAATGTGTGCACGGGCAATGAAAGAGGTCGGTGAACAGGAGAAGGATTTCAGGATAAACCCATTTGTTTGTGGGGAAACAGATGCATCCTGCAATCCCCTCTTGCTAACACCGCTGGCTCCTCTCAGGGACCTCCCCAGCGAGTCTCTCCCAGTGCGGAGGTTAGGCAGAGACCAGCAGTGCTCAGTTGCCTGGAGAGTGTCTGACTCACCCTGCAAACAATCAGTGAATAGTCAAACAAACCTTACACCCGAGCATCTGCTCCTTAACATCGTTCTGCCTCCCCCGAAGTAGTGCTTTCTATGACTAACTTACAGTTGGGGAAACTGAGGCACGGGGAGGCTGTGGCTCCCCAGGTTTACACAGCAACTCTGTAGAGCTCAGGATCTTATCCGGACTATCCTGCTAGTCACTCCCAAGCTTCAGCCACAATATCATTTCCCCAGACTTCCTCAGAGACAATCTATGCAGCTGTTCATGCTCAAAAGTACATCAAAACTAGTTCTCTCTTACCTACATACATTACCCCTTCTTTGGTCTTCTCTGCAGCCTCTGTCACTCCCTGCTTGGTCTTTTCTGCAGCAGCCACCACACCTTCTTTAGCAATGGAGAAACCTTTCTTAAAGACATCCATTCTTGTTGCTTGTTAGGGTATTATCTGGGATGATCTGAATGAGGGAGCAAAAGCAGCAAAAAGCACCTCAAGGCTGGGACTGCGAGATGCAGCCTTACCCTCGGCAGATACTCGGCTTCTCTGGCAGGCTCTGCCTTTGCTCTTCCTCCTGTGCTGGATGAAGGCAGTGTGGCAAAGCTCTCAGCCCTTGCTGGCTCTTATTGATGAAGTGTGCTGCAGTGTAGCCAATGCCCGTGTACAGCTGATACTGAAATATTAATGATACGGATCTGCCTGGAAAGCTCGAAGAAGGGAGGGGGAGAGGAGGACGACGACAGCGGTAGGTAAGGGGCTGACTGGAGAATTTCCAGACAGATAGAGCTTTTAAAATATGCTGCAAGGCTCTAACTAAAGGATGGTCTCAGTGAAGAGGGAGGGAGACTTTAGCCGAAGAGCTGAGTTCCTGAAAGGGCATCTTCTGGAGGCTGCAGCAGGAGCCAAACACCAGCTCTCCCAGGCCCCAGAGGGTGGAGAGCATGTAACGCTGGCAGCGTTTGTAGCAAACAAGCAGGGTCAAGGTTTCGTGGTCTGGCAGTTACCAGAATCCACCCTGCACAAAATTAACAAGAACATTATTTCTAGTAAATCCTGAGAGAAAAAGGGAACCAGCTACAGCTTGGTGCTCAGGTGAAGCAAGCTTGAGGTCCCACCTGCTATGTTTGTCAAGTGTGAAGTCATTCGGTATAAATTGCAGGGTTTGCTCAGCTGTACATCCCATTACAACAGGTCATTTCTGAAAAATCAGACGCCTGTTGGGGGAAATCCTGTTTCCTATTTGTTTCTCTGAGTTGCTGTAGACAGAGCCCTGCTCTGCTGCCGCAGAGTGAGACAACATCTCACACCAAACACCATCCCTCACGTCAGAGCCGGTGCTGCAGAGCACAGCGGGGTGAGAACAGCCAGCACAGAACTGACTGGGGAAATCTCAGAGAGGATCCATCCAGCCTCAAGGCCTGGCTAGGAAAAAATACCAAAACATGATCATTAATCACAGTTGGATATCATAATGTGCTTGCAGTTAACTTAAATTAAAGTGTTTTCTGAAGTAGATCCTGAGTGCCCAAATAAGCTATTGCCCCACAAACTGAAATTCAGTGCCAGCATCTGTGAAAACAATTGCTGGTGCAGAAATGTGATTTTTAATTTATTTATTTTAATAGTGCCAGATGTGAAACTATGGAAGCCACAAAGCTGCTGAGCCCAAACCCTGACCTGCTTTGGTTGCTTTTCCTCACCAGGCAAACAGAATATGAAATTCAGAGGCTGAACTGCGTTATGGGAGGGTAGCACACCACAGCGTCAGGAAGTGCAGTCGTCTGCAAGGCACTGCTGCCACAAGGTATCAGCCTGGAAGTGTCAGATGGGGAATGACTACACAGAAGAAAAAGTCTCAACAAAAAATGCCCTATCTGTACATACATGCAGACATGTACACAAACATAGCTCTTACTGTGGAACTAAGAAGAGTTCTTCAGTTTTTGGAAGTGTTTCTTTTTACCCCTGACTGAAATTATTGAAAAGCTACTGATCTGGGAAATAACATACAGCATTCTTAATCCTTTTCTCACAAGTAAGTCTCCTTACTTATAAATGAAGAACAAATTTCCATCGGGACATAAAGGAGCCAAATCTCTGTCAGACTAATGAATTTATCAATTGTTAATTTTAAAAAGTGCAAGATTCAGAGGAAGGCCAGCACAGCCTACCAATTATTATAGGAGCTCACATAGTTTCAGGTTGTTGCAGCCAAGGAGGGAAGAGGGTTTTTCTTACCATCTGTCAAAATTCCCCCAAGGTGGTTGATGCTATGGCTGGTGCTCATTCCTCGTCCCAAGGTGCTCTCAAAGTGAAGACATCTGCTCCTTACTGTGCCATACAACAGTGATTTAACCTTGCTTCTCCTGGAGCCAGTCACAAAACTGCCATTGATTTCACCAGGCACAGGGCAGGAGTCTTGTTTTAACTACATTTGTTAAATAAATGAATTTACCATCTTTGGAATTGCTACAGGGCCTATTGACTTTTTCACCAGGCTTTCAAACACCGTTAAAGCAGAGCATAGACATTCCCAGGGTTATGAGTTTTACTGGTATTTTCAGTAGAACACCAAGGCTGATAAGGCTGAGTGAGAAGTGTATTTTATTTTGTTCAGCTATTGTTCTGTCATTGTGATTTGTACAATTCAATTCTATGTATTTTGCATTGCTATAAAAGGTAACAAATACATGAAATATCCAGCCATCCTGGGATATGGAACATGAATCATCACCAGATTGAATTAGCCAATACTCAAGTGGGATACTCCTTTCCTGCCTTCTCCTGTCCTGATGACCTCGAGAAAGGGCTCACAAGACACATTTCCATGCTGTTGGATCCCTCCCAAGGCAGCAGGCAGCTTGCACAGGCATTGTTTTACCTTGAAACCTTTTTAGGAAAGCTCTGGACTCGAGACAGCATCGTAGGCGGTCTATACAGGGCAAGTGTCAATAACGGCTCCTCAATGTTTGCCACCTCCAGGCGACTGCAGGACCCTTCTACTCAAAGCAGAGGATTCAGTCCCAGTTTGTTGCTAATCATGCTTCGCCTCAGTCAAAACTAACAACAAGAGTTAACAAAAGCAACCTTGGCTTTAAGATTTTGCTGGGGACTTAACTTTGTGCCTGGTAGGGTTTCCCCCCTTGTATCAGATAAGATAATCAGCAGCTAAAGAGAAAGGTCTCCAGTAGGCAATTCAGAGACCCCGAGTTCCTGTCTCACCTGGCAGCAGCCTCTTTTTCTCTGTTTTCTGCCTTGCAACACTAGGAGAAGCCAGTTAAGCTACACATTAAGCTCTCTTTTTTTTTCTGTTGAATATAATTCATATCATTGTAAAGAAATCTGTATCTCAAAACCATTTGGCTGATGTGCATAATACCAACAGAAAGCCTTGTTCTGATTTGTGCAATGACAAACCATCCACTTGCTGTTCATTTAAAGTCTGAATTCTGGCTGCTCAGGCTTGGCCATTGAGCCTCTTGCTGCATAACAGCAGAGTTTCTTGAAACTTCCCCTGAAAGGAGCAGTTCCCCACCCCTCATGTGCCTCCACCTGTCCCTGGGTGTTGGTGGCTGATACCTGGAAGCAGGTCTGTGCAACGTCTGCCAGCAATTCTGGAATACAGGCAAGAGAATCCTAACTCAAGTCTACCTATTCCCAAAGCACTGATACAAGGCAAAGAAAAGAATGCACAGCAGAAATGGAGATTCCCTGTCCTCTACTGTCTTTTTCTTTGTTTCTGCAACAGATTAAACAGGATTTTACTCAATTTGGGTCTCTTCCTTCTTGAATTTTCCCAGTTGCAAGCTAGTCCGCCCACAAAGCCTTGACTTTGTCCTTTAACAATGAACTTATGCTTGAGACTAACAGCTGACAAAGTCATTTTGCTGGATGAAAGGAGTGTGATTTGGTCACATTCTATTGAAGTATTTAAACGGGGTATGATCTTGCTTGAAAGGTAAGGAAAGGAAAGGAAAGACAGACTGCTTTTGTGGCTGGTAAATATCCTTTGTTCAGGAAGGTTTTTTTATGAAGAATAATATTAACATTAACAGGATCGAACCTTGCTATATATAAACAGAAATCCTTCCTCTCTCTCTCTCCATTTATGAAAACTTCAAAATGCAGAAAGGAGAACTGTCACAGATCTGCCATTTCCATGCCCTAATGAAAACAAGCAGTTGTCTGACATCCTTCGGAAACAGTTTAGGACTTGAATCCCTGCATGTACGTTTGCATAGGTAATGAGCTAATTTCCTTAGCAAGGGAATGAATAACTCAGGGATGAGCCATTTTTCAGGAACACACACAGGGATGAGCCGCATGCAGTGCACAAAGTGCTGCCAGGACAGCAATCTTCCGTGACTGATCTCTGCTGTCGAACACCCCTGATAGCTTTTGAGCAAACCATTAAAAATACAGGCAACAAGAATTCATCTTCTTCCTCTGATGGACAGACCAGTGAAAGGAATTGCTCCCTAGCCCTGCAGCCCCCCTCCTGACACTCTTCTCCCTGTGCTTTCTCCACCCAGAGCAGCTGCACATGCATGAGCTTGCATCAGCAGTGGGCAAGGAATGAGACAGCATTTTCCAGACCTAAATCCCAATCCCTAATGAGAAGTTATCCCCTTGCTGTGCAGCTATCAACAAAACTGTCTTCCCAGACATAAAATCCCTTCAGTTATTCAGTCTGCTTCAGAGACTTGGAACTGAGATATATGAATCTAAAGCAACACTTGCTTTCCATCTTTTCTTGGCTTTTTAAACATTTTTTCAAGTTTTTTTTTTTCTCCCTTTTAAATACACAGATCCGGAATTTAAGTCTATAATTAAGAGCATTACAGAGTAGGCAGTGAATCTGGAAAGACAGAAGAGAAACAAACAAAATCATCAGAATCTATTAAGTGAAAACTGAATTTCTAGGGGCTCTTTTTCCAGAGAAACACTGACTGGAACAGCCAGAGCGTTTGCCTCCCAAGTACGGCCAAGCCATTATCGGCCAAGCCATTAATCAAACGCATTGTTTGGCACGGTTGACTCTCTGGTTGCCCACCTCCTATCCGGCTGTAGCTGCAGGGCTCTGACCCTAAACAAAAGGAAAGGGGCCAAGATGAGATTTTGCACCTTAAGCAGATTATCCAGGAGACGGTGCTGGCATTTGACAATTTGTTTATGGAACTGCAAACAGGACACTGAATTCTTGGGGCAGGGAACATCAGAGGGGGTTAAGAGCTGTGTTTAAAGGAAGTGGTTATCATTACCAGACAAGGCAAGAGCAGTCCTGACACTTACTGGCAAGATCCCAGGGCCTAAGTGATCGATCTGCTGTAACTGGCAATATCAGCTCTTTACAGACTAGCTTGAAGTCTGAAGAATAGTTTGAACGTTTTGAGGAAGTACTTCCCAGAAATACTTGGAGGAAAAGTATTTTCATGAATAAGGGCGTAGAGGGGAAAAAAAGTCACTTGTGACTGGGAACAAAGAGTGGAGCAACAGTATCTTTTGGCTAACTGTTCTTAGAACCACTAAAAACTTGTGAGAACTACCAGGGTAGCTCCCAACATCCCCACACCACTATAACATCACTTACTGAATGGTTTCAAGTATAGTTTTGGAGTAAGACTACATTATAATACTTTCGAAATAATTTTCCAAACTATATTTTAAATTGATCTATCTCACCCATTTCTTTCATTCCAGCAGTGGTACCCAGCTCTGTAAGGTACACCAACACTAAACTAGGCAACTGAAGAGTGACTAAATAACTACTGATGTTAGTTGGTGCACAGGTATCTTTCTCACCTAGGAAGTACCTCCTAGAAGAGACTGACCTCAGAAAGCAATGAACTCAAAAGAGAAAGGAAAAAAAAAAAGAAAGAAAAAAAAGAGGCAAAGTTGTGGTGTATCTCAGTCCTGAGTAGGTACACTCCTCATACCTGTTCCTCTACAGATATAAAAGAAAACTTACAGCTCAGTCTGCCAACAAATTTCATGTTTTGAAGCAACAGTATAACCTGAACATGTTATTCAGGTACCCCAAATTAGAACAGCTATTAGACAAAAACCCCAACTAGTGTTCAGTAAGGAAGTGCTTTTGAATAATTAATGCCTTTCATGTGTTCATGGCAGCACCCTATGCTATGCCTATTGCAAGGGAAGGGACGTCATCCCCTGCCTTGCTCCATATTTAGCATCTTTCGAAACTGCTACCAAAAAAAGTTGTGCTAAATTATTAACCTGCAAATCTGTGCCTGCTGCACCCACGGGGCAGCACCACTACAAAGGCACAGAGAACAGGTTCTTGCACCTGGAGGAGCAGCAGATGTTCTGAGGCAGGAGGATGGCAGAGAAACACTACCCCACCACTTGGGAGGGATCACACCCATGAAGAATGACTTCAATACCTGCAGCACAATTCACTTCTCTGCAAGCCAGGATCTCACTGCAGGTCAGGTTATAAGCCTGTTGCTTGTTTTGTCTCATGTTTGCTTCAGTTCCTTCCTGATAATGGTCTTAATACATAAACAAATATAATGCTTAGGTCACATACAGTTACTTGTGAGAAAAGCACATTTCTATGTGAAACACAGCACATGAAATATTCACACATTGACATGTGTTACAGCAGGATGCACACAATTCTGAAATAAAAGCAGCAGGAAGGAACAGAAGGAAGTTGCTAATTTTTTTCAGTCTTCAGTCCAGACCTTGTGATTTCATCTCCCTGGAGAAGTGAGTGCTACAGCAAGAGGAGGTTTTCCCTTAGAATTAGCAAAATCTCTCCCTGCCTGGCCCCATATGCTGCTGTCACTGCTCTTAGGCAGCAGTGTCTACCACAGGTCAGGAAGGGCACTTCCGTGTTTCTCTAGGTTCTTCCATTAAGCATAAAATAGGGGCTGCAAATCCAGCCAATGATAAGGAGATGCAAATTCATAGCCTTTAATAACAAGGCCTTCCAAAATCCTGGAGAGATTTTATCCTCTATTTTCAGCTGGTATTGGAACGGATCCATAAAAGCTTTACATTTAATGCTCTGCAGGACATACTGAACTTTGGGCTGCTCATCTCATCATTCACACTGAGACATGATCTAGCAGTTCTGCATTCCCACTTGTTTTGTCAGTGGAGCATCATTCTCCTCCATTTTATTCTTTAAAATGCCAGACCACATCACCCTGCAAGACAGTGAAAAACGAAACACAGTTAATGAAAGTAACAAAACTAAAAGCAGAACCACCAAGCAAAGCAAAACCAGTAAGAAAACTACATGCAACCTCCACAGCCTTTTTCTTTTTCAGATTTATTATTAGAATGTGGTGACAGAGGTAGCTCTTGACAGCAGCTCTTGGCTATTGTTTTTTTTAATGCTAATCTAAAATTAAAAAAAAAAAACCAAAAAACACAAGAACAAAAAAATTAGGCCTGACACCCAGAGATGACAACCCAAACAGAAATTCTTAAAAATGCTCAATTATGCTGACCTCTGGGAAGGACAACTTCATGAAAATCTTCCATTTTGATGGGAACAGACTATGATTCACAGAGCTACCTTGTAAAGGTAACACAAGAATGGATGTTTGTAGGCTCTTTTTTACTGTACATTTGCTCTGAGTCCCTCAATGCCCACAATTTGTTGTACGTACCACAAATATTCTGCTGCTAAAGCCAAGGTATTTCAGCTTTTAAACTGTAGAAAAAAACCCCATGTGCAGCACTGGACCAAGCAGGTCTGTGACATTTTCTGGCAGTGTAATGAGAGTCTGTTAGAGCACTCAATATTTTCTTTCCTTTCTTTTCTCTTCCTTTCCTTTAAGCTAACATCCTTTTCCTGTGCCTGAGGGAGAAGGCAGTTGATAAAAGCCGAGTTCCTGTTCACAGATAAGTTTAGAAGGCAGGCGAGCTCAGAAGTTCCTTGAATAAGCTATATTCCTACCACCTTTTTTTCCCCCCTGTCAGAGACGTCTGAGCCCCACACAGGAACCAGGCTCACATTGTTCAATAGCCACGGACGTTTCCACAGTAGCTGGGAGGGCCCGAAAGCTCTTTCCGCTCTTTGTTACAAATTTTTTTTTTATTTTTTCCTTCCTTCTTCCAACTTTCCAGTTAAAGAATATTGCTGGGGCATTTCTGAAGTAATTCAGGCTGAGCTTCAGAGAAAAGAACAAGAGACAGGTGTAACTGGGGGGGAAGAAGCCCAGGATGCTCGTGAAGCTTTTGCTGGTCTGTAGTACAGTAGGACTGGCAAAGCTGCTGGAACACACAGCCCCTCATGGATATCGTGATGGTTCTGGGCACAGCTCAAAGCCACGAGTTCCTGGGACCTCTGCACACCCCCAGAGAACTCCTCTGCCACGCCAAGAAGAAGGTTACTGGGAGGCAGAAGGGCTCAGGGAGGATACTCAAGATTACCCTTCAAGTGTGGTCTCCTCCCACCAGGAAGAGAGAGGGGATTTTGGAGCTGCGAGCCCCGAGTCCCGAAATGGGTAAGTACCCAACATGTCTGTCTTACACATAATGAGAGTGCAATCCCCTCTGATACTTTCACGTTCTGTTGATACAGGACTGTTTTCAATAGAGGTTTCTCATGAAATTACATCAGATTTTAGGGGCCAAGCTATATCCAAACAAGAGTGGTTTAAATGCTTTAACTACACAAACAGAAAGCTGAATTGCCTGTGGAGGATGAAACCACAGATGGGACCAGCTCTTTGCTTAGTCTGAGACAGCAGAATGAGGTTAGGGGTGTGCACACACCTGGCAGAGGTGAAACCTCCCAGTTCTGCCATAAACCAAAACACTATTTCTGGCAAAGCAGAACTACAGGAAGATAATTTACTGACTTTTTCTTATCACAAACCAATGCTGATTACTTCTGCTGAGCATGGCAAACTTTGCCCATTAGCAGAATGTGCCTGCCTGCAGACTTGGGCCTCGGAACTGGAGAGGGAAAGAGAATGGCAGGACATTGGCAAAATAAAAATAGTGAGGAGTAAATATAACGAAGTAAGGAATAATGGATAAGCATGAAAATTACTACAAATTTCACACCCCCACCCCCTTCAAAAGGTTTTCATGCCAGCAAAATGCTTTTCATGGTAATCTGTAGCAGAGGAGTAGACATTCTGAGGGCAAAAGGCATGTGCTTCACTAGAAACATTCCCAAGCCCTATGATTTGTGTAAGTTTTACAGGGCACGTAAGTAGGTCTCTAAATGTTTAAAATAGATGAAAACCAAGCAGGACAGTGAATGAATCTTTTATAGCCCTGATGGATGGGTACAGCAGAGCTCTGTTCAGGAGAGCTGAAGCAGCAACACGCTGAGTGCTGTTCACAGCTCAGTGCTTTAGGATGCCCTGGTATTTTTCCTTTTAAGTGCTCTTGAGGAAGGGAAAAAAGTGAGATGGAAAGAGACTATAAAACCTTGCTCATGTCATACTTCCTTTTCATGCAAACTGAAGTACACAATCTTGTTTCTAATCTCATCTACATGTAAAATTAAGGCCTCCCTTCTTCATGTAACATGGCAAGTGTATGAAATCCTGCTGTCCCTCATACTACATCTTCCCACAAATCTGTACCCCCCACTAACAGTCCCAAGCCTCTTCCTAAAACCTGCAAGGGTTCACTTCCAGTTCCCTGATGGGTAATGTTTGATAATGACGTGCTCTGTTAATTAACCAACTCCTGGTTAATGCAGCTCAGACACTGTCAAAGGAAGGAAACAAGGCCCAAGTTGTACTCTGGGCTTTCAAGTTACACTGCAAGGTGGTAATCATTTGACTGCTGATTGAAATGCTGAAAACATTCTGAAAACTCACAGTACTATGAAAATTCAATGCTGTAAAAAGGTCAGCATTATAGGTCAGCAAGATGCTGTAATATACTGTCCTAATCAGGATTTCTTCCTTTGCTCTGTAGCTCTGTTCAGCACCAGCTTGTCTAATTCAGTTTAACACCAGCTATGACTCACCCTAATTTCCTCCCAAGGAGAGAAATACTTCCTTCTTTTATGGAGATAGTTGCATAATGAGTCAAATTGTAACATTCTTCCCAATTACAAAGCTATGTGGATGACTACAGACAATCCAAATCTAGCCTGGCAGTAGCTTTAAGGTATTTATTCTTTTTTAGAGCTGTCACAGCTACAGCACACACAAGGCCAGGCAGCTGCTAGGTCTTAGGAAAGAAATTTGAGACTTTGAGAGGAATTATATCTAAAAGTAAGGGGAGAGAGGGTGAATAAGAAGGGACAACACAATTCTTCTTGTAACCACACTCCAAATTCTAATATAGTTGAAGCAACACACCTTCAGAGCATGAAGTCCTCGAGTGCCTGTCAGCTGCTGTGGCTGCAGTACTCTGCTATGCACAGACAAGATGTTGTCATGAATCTGGTATTTCCTCCCTACAAGTGTGATACATTCCCTGGAAAAAACACCATCGAGAAACGGCGTTTATATCTCTCAAGAGGAGAACAAGAAGAAAAGCATTAGGAGGTAAATAGGAATTGAGAGATAAAGGGAGAGAAAGACATGCCATAGAAAAATGTGACAGACATGCCAAAAAAGCCCAGGATGGTGGAGAATAGTTTTCTACCAAAATGATGTCTTACTTCTAGTTTGCTTTGGAAATAAGGAAATACTTTTTTTTTTTTTTTTTTCAGAACTAGGAAACAAACAAAATCTATGGTAACTTGGTCTTTGTGATAAAGTTCTGACTCTCATTATTTTCAAAAAATAAAAGCAAGATGTGTTTTGTTCAACCACCTCTTATTTTCCCTATGTATTAGGAATAGTGGTAGTTAAAAAATACTCTTATATTTTTTAAAACTGTAGAGTAATTTTTTTCATATTGCAGTTATTTGAATAATTGAGACCATCATGACTTAGTAGTCCAAGGTATTAGTCAGAATCCTCTGGTTTCTGTTACAACATGTGAGATGAAATGACTCATTAGATCCCAGTCAAATGCTTGGATATGTTATTTTGCTAATTCCTCTAAGAATAACAAGATTATTAATGTAAGAGTTTTAAAATATAAAAATCAGTAAGAAGTCACTGGCCTTTAGAGGAAGAACTAGGTAACAGATTAGTATCTCAGCTGTTGCTTGTATTTGAAAAAACAGTAGAAGCTCTGCATGTTCAAGTGGACAAGTGTCTGTATGTGCATAAAATCAAAACTGTCAAAAGAGGTCAGTTTTCCAAAGGAAATCAACTTTTTATTCCGCATTTCTCCCCAGCAGCCGTGTCTCATGAGCTGACTGGTTTGACTTCAGCTATTTTATTCTATTGCTGAAGTAAATGGATCTGAACGTACCCAAAACTTCCAGCAGAATTAGAAAGGGAAACTACGAGACCTGTACACCAGGAACAGTCAGGCTCACAACTCAGATTTCATGCACTTTGTGTTGTACTTCATTAAAGAAACCAAGACAAATGAAGCATGTGAAAGGCACATGCAGCTCCAACAGCAAAGCCCAAAGCTGCCTGTACCCTCAGTTAGCCTGACCTGTCTGTCAAGTAACACTGTAGGCCAGATCACTCAAGCATTCCAAGTTAAAAATAATCTTAGGAAAAAGCAGAGGTTATTTTTAACCTTCCCCCTCAGTAACCACTGACAGAGCCAGTCCCCAGGTGGATGGCTCACCCTGTAAGGGAGAAATGGACGGTGGTGGTGGAATGGGAAGGAGCAGAGCGACTACAGCTGGCTTCCCATCTATCCAGAGTCTCACAGAGCTTCTGTGTTTTCAAAAGTGTAGTCATTGCCAAGTGGCCCCTGTTTTGGATTTGCCCTACAGTTGGGTAGGTGGTTCATTTTTTCTTCTTTCTCTTTAATCCACAAACACACAGTGTCATCTCCTGGGATTTTTTTTTTTACAATTTCGACATACCTGCAAAAAATGGAAAAACGACAAACTAAAAAGTCCCCAAATTCCACCACCTGATCTATTAAATAGGAAAGGCAGAAATCTTCAGCTTAAGTAAAATCCTTAATTGCATTAACATATTTTGAGTTTTGGACACACAGTTCAGTGAAGTCACCCTTGATTAGAGGAAGGTTTCCTGATGTCAGCCAGGTGTGTTGTTATCTCACTGAAACACTCACCTCTTCCTCTAATTCCATATCAAGAAACCACAAAGAATCAGGCCTGTTCTTGTGACTACCCAGTGTGTCAAAACATGTAACTATCCTCCCAAGTGTACACAAGCAGAGAAAACTCAAATCAGTCTTACTCTAAGGAAAGTCATAACAATGTCCAATCTTAATAGCTTATTTTTTTTTTGTCCACTTTTACAGGAAGAATCCATTAATTTAATTAAGACCAGTCTCACGCTGACTCACCTATTTCTTCAAAAAAAGGCAGGGGCTTTTGTAGGAAGCTTATGGGACACTGAAATTTCCCACCAAAGGGACACAGAACATATGCTTAAAATAAAACAGTTTGGATGAAGTGCAGCTAAAAGTGATCTTCAGTCCCCAACATCCTGCAAAGCAATGGAACAGCCATTGCGTGCTCAACAATAGCTTTTGCAGTGCCAAGCGCATCAACAGAAGGACTGGTTTCCTATCAAAGTTAGGCACTTGGCTCCTCTCAGGACTTCAGGAAATTCTCCAGTATTTGCCTGTCGTTGAGCTGCTCAGCTGCAGGTGGAATAGCTCCCTGTTAGCCCGCTTGATGCAAATGACACAGCTCCATTCTGTACAGTGCAGGAGTTATTGAACCCTCTGTGCCCAAGGGATTGATTTGTTTCACAGCTCATTACTGCAAGCTGCAGCAATTAATTTCTTCAGCAGATAGCAAAGAAGCTCCTGTTTCAGCATAGCCACAGAATTACCATCAGCACTATCACCACCTGGACCCAACACCTTCCTGCTTGTGTGGGCCAGTACCCCCTGAATGAGTGATCAGCAGCCAGCCCTGAACAAATCTACCCTCATGTCCCCAGCATGGTCAGGACAGACCTGAACAAATCTACCCTCATGTCCCCAGCACGGTCAGGACAGACCTGAACAAATCTACCCTCATGTCCCCAGCACAGTCAGGACAGACCTGAACAAATCTACCCTCATGTCCCCAGCACAGTCAGGACAGACCTGAACAAATCTACCCTCATGTCCCCAGCACGGTCAGGACTGACCTTGGTGCACGCTGCCTGCACCCTGAGCATGTGCCAGTGGGAAGCTTGGCTTCCCAAACAGTTTTGTCTCCTTGGCATCAGCACAGGTGTGCTCAAGGGTGGCCACTGGCTGCAATTCCTTCTTCCAGATGAGGTCTGACAAAGGACTGATCAGGCTGTACTAGAGGTGAACTTAAGTCTGTAGGAACCAAAGGATAAAATCCAAGTGTAAGGTGCCCTCTAAACAGGCTGTAGAGCTTCTGTTGCAGGGGGAAAAACAGAAATGAGGTAATGACTGTGGATGCTCTTGAAGAGGAAAAACCTCTTGCATTTACTTCTCTAAAACAGTTTGTACAGCAGTTGGATTTGGCTCAAAACCAGCTCCCAGCCAAGCCTGCTGTTCCTTGAACTCTTGTTCCCACTGAGGCTCCAAGTTCAGGACTGCATTTGCTCTGAAAGTCTTCACTGCACTAAGGTTTTAGGATGTTCTGCAGGACAGGACTACCCCAACTGATAACAGACTAACTGGCACTACTGCTGGAATACACATTGCATTCAACCTGCATTACTCAGGGTTCTGGAAGATTTCCAGCACTGTATGGAAATCCACAGGTTTGAAACTACCACTGCCACTCTTTTCAGCCCAGTCTGTTAAGGTGAACTGCAAATCAATCAGTTTGTTCTCACCCCCATTAAAACAAGGGTGTTTCATGGGATGAGACATGGGAAGATCCCAGACCCTGCCTGAGAGGGAGTTCTGCTCATCCTGAAGGAAAGAGGGAGAAATATGAGAGTTTCTGCTGTCTGATTCTAATATAGGGCTGCTGGCTGCCTGGGAAGAGCTGGAGAATTCACTGACAGACCACCAGGCATCACTCGGTGGCTGCTCATTAAAAACCCAGTGGCACACTGTGCTGCTTTGGAGAGCCAGTACCTCCCCCAACAGCTCAACATTTTCTGCATTCCATAAAAAAAAAAAGCCTATGACTGTCTCAATTCTGACATGCACAGTCTTAGTTTAGATTAATTTAAATGTGGTACTTTACCTCTGTTTTATTGAGGCTGCATTTTCTTGCCAGTGAGAAATTTGTACTGAGAGAAAAACCAACCACAGCTAAAGCCTCGTTCTTATATTCTTCTTCAACTGGTATAAAACAGAAGTAATTCTGTACAAGTCAGTGGAAAATCACTTGTTTTAACTGAAGTAACAGTCTTCTTCTACCTTCCTATAGCACATTTAAGCAGGAATTACTTCTTATCTCGTGCCTTTTGTGCAATATAGGAAAATGTAACAGTCTTGAAAAGTTTTGCACACTGTCAGTAGTAGACACAGGAATGGCTAGGCAGGAATTTTCAAAGTAATTATAGACATTGGCTTCCTTGAGAATAGAAACCTGAGGAAACTGATGTGTGAAGGACAACTCAGTTGTACTAGTACAGCCAAAGGAATAACAAAACTTACGAAAAAAACCCAACATCCTGAATTCCTGAAGCTTTTGTTCAGGCAAAAATTCGACTGACCTAGGAAACATCTAAAATTATGCACTGCAGTGCCAATCAAGAGAACATGTAGCAAAGAGAACTAAAGCATGTCAGTCCCTCGCTGAGCTGGGGAGCATTACTCACACTCACTCACACGCTGTAATTGTCTGTATGAAGAAAAGACACTACTCCATATTCATCTGAGCAGAGTCAATTACTGCAGAGCAGCCATCTAACCTTTTCTTCTGGTTCTGTGGGTTTTATTTTGTTTCCTATGATATAAGGTGGTCCAGTCAAATCCTAGAATCAGCGAAAGAACTGCCTGAATTTTGCTGTGTTTCAGTAAAAGCAGAACTAGATCCCATGTAAGAAACAAATCACTTTAATATCAGTTTCTAAACACCTGAAAGTTTCAAATAAAAAGAGCTTGAGCTAACCTACATTTGTTGAATCTTCTTTAAATACAGAATGCTTTGTCATCAGATATATTTAACCTCAGACATAAGAATACACTTGCCTCAAAATAAGGCAGAAGTGGATAGATGCATGTGAAGACTCTGTTTAGTAAGATTAATTCGTAACTAGAATGTAGTCTAGGAAAAAATGCAAAACCACAGTCTAGCAAACAAAATTATTAAAATACTTTTTTCCTGGTTTACAAAAAGAGGATTCATTTCCTTGGAATGTAAACCACGAAAAGCCACTGAACAAATGAAACATCTGTAGCCCTGAATTTGCTAGGGTTCCTTCAAGTGTTGCTCTAACTTGCAGCATTGTGATAAACATTACTGTTCACCAGACTACAGAGAAGGCTTTTCTGCTCTCCTCACATGAGCAGGTTCTCTCTGTCCCTCTCTCTCCTTGGCAGCAGAAGCTTGCACCAAAAGGAAACTGTATTAAAGAGAATAAAAGCAGAGGGTGTTAAGTTGGTTACATATTCAGTGAAGGAAGTGACACAGTTACAAAGAGGAGAAAAACCCGCAGCAGCAGAACACAAAGCTGCTGTGTTCCAGAAACCAGCTCAAGAAAGAAAGTGCTATTTGTGAAGGAGCAACTCTTTGAAACTTCATAGCCTGATTCAGAGCCTTTGGTGCCAGAGAAGTCCTGCTTGCCTCATTGAACTTTAGATCAAGCCCTTCTCAGTCTTTTACATTGTTGCACTTAACATTAAAGAATGACGTATTTTCCCTCAAGGTTAATCCCGTTAAGGAGTATTTTTAGTTACAGATAGCAAAGTTTCCCTAAAGGAAGCATTTGACAAGTTGTACAAAAAAATACTGCAATAGGAGCTTCATCTTTGGGCCCATGTATCTCTTTTGCAGCTCATTACAGGCCATATATACTTATTTGAGGAAAGAATAAACTTTGATAAGTTTTATGGAACTCAAAATCTCTGAAAGTTTTTGTGATTAAAACCAAAACATGGTATTACACAGCCCTTCAGCTCCACAAATAAACTTTTAAGATCAAGTGAGAGAGAATTAGTGAATATACAGTAAAGAAAATTGGACATAAAGAACTGTGATCAATATTAAAGGAAGTTTTTATTGGGAGCCCACCATATCCCCCCCTTTTTTTCCCCCTCAAGCTATTCATTCTGTAGAATACTAGTAACTGTCCAAAGCAGGAATCAAGTTGGGATCAACCACTGATTCAATTTCTGATACAACACAACCCCTTTCTACAAGTAAAAGTGAAAGTGCCCACCAGGTACCTCCAACACATTAAAATGTTTTGAAAAGGAATCCTTTTGTTTTCTGTTCCATGTGTGTGCACATCCACCTGTGCAGTACAGCCAAAGCACTCACAATCCCACGGTGCCTCATTCTTCCTCACACAGGTTGATGCATGTGCACATTTGGCTTTGCTCTGTGTGCCTGACATGACTCCAAGGACTTCTTAAGAAGGACTTGCATATGGTGGGGAAAAAAAAAAAAATCAGCCCAGATGATGATTCACTGGGTGTGGATTGTTTTCATTAGGAAAGAACAAAACCCTGAAGCCAAAGAATCCTGTTTTAAAAGGAGGTTTCCACACTGAATGCAGACTCCTGCCTGGATCTGGCAGGCATCCTGCTGGCAAGGGCAGGGACCCTGCACCTAGCAACGATACTAGCGAGCTCCAGCAACAGCACTTTATTTCCCCAGGAAAAAAGTAGAGAGGATTTGAGGGGGGAAAGCTTCTCCCAGCTATGCCTTGCCAAGCATATGAGAGAGGACAGCCCAAAATCAAGCACAAACCAGGTGCCTGTTTTAGAGTTATTGAACTGACATCAATTACAAAAAGTGACACAGCCTTATAAAGCCTGGCAGACTTAGGCACCCCTGGGAGGCAGATGTCACCAGAGCCTGTGTGCTGGTCTGCTGGCTTTTACTGAGTGGCTTTACTGACACAGAGTGTTTGACTCTGGAAGAGTAACACTTCAATAAATATTAGAGGATTTATTTGTCTTGTTCAGTCCCATAAGAACCAAGACTCCCATTGATCATAGGGCCAAAATTTCCCCCAGTCACTTGCAAAGGCCTCAAAGCTACAACTCTTAACAAGTTCTTTTGGCTGGAAATCACAACAATGGCAGCAGCCTCCTTTCCTGTCCTGCTTTCCCAGCACTGCAGGCTTTGCCAGATTCCTGCTCTTGCTTCTAACAGATGAAGAGTGTTGCATGCATGAGTGCTTGCTGAAATCTCAACCACATTTTCCTTAAGAAACAGGGGAGCAAAACAGGCTATGACCCAGCAAGCCTGGTGAACTATTCCCAGCTAGCCCAGGCCGCCTGCCCTTCCATCCTGATGTTTCCAGCTTCCTTGCAGCTTCCTCCCCTTCTCCTGGCTGCTGCAATGCCAGCTTCTGCTTTTGAGCAGGACTCAGTTCCCCATTGTTTTGCCAACTCCCTGAGAGGGGCAAACTTTTTCCATATATGCTGATAGTGAGAGATTTGGTTCCCGTATTCCCATTTAAAAATATACTGCCTAAAGTTCAGCTGTTTCCATTATAGTTATTACTCGTCACTTCCTGCCCCTTCTGGTCTTGGATTTAACCATCAAACTTCAGCCAACACTACACTGCCAAGTCTTGACTTTAAAGGAAGAGGCTCACCTACACTCTGGGATTAATAGCTGCCTATGTAATTCTGACTTGGAAAATTAATCAGACTATTAAAACTTACTTGTCCTTGCTAGAAGCACAAAACTAAGACTCAAGAAAACAACCTTTTTTTTCCCCAATATTATTTTCCTGCAGGTGATGGGAGAAATTATTTTGAAGCTAGCCTATTTAATAAAATCCAATCATTTACTATATTATCTTGAAGAAGTAATTCTTAGGAAGATATTATTAATGGAGGTTTTGTCAGATTAAGTTTTCAGAAGCACTGTGCCTCAACCTGATGAGTCAGTCATTAGGCATCTGAAATGGCAGCATGCCTACAAAGGCAATTTGACATTTAAAGTGACATTAACCCACAGGTTATCATGGGTTGGAAATTTCTCCTACTAAATGAAAGGACGGGAAATGGAACTAATGCATCAAAGTTCAGACAATCAGCCCTTTCGTAACAAACTCAGATAAACATCTCAAATGAAAACAAATGAATTGGGAGTGGAGGGAGAAGGTAGGAAGCATTTTCCACTTTCCTCAACATACAGCTGGGAAAAATAATAAAATAAAGCCCCTTCTGCATTTCACTTTTTCTTGGCACTGTTACAACCAGAGACTAGAGACCTACTTCAAACTCTTTTCCCACATCTTTCTTCCACCAGGAACTGGTGTTCCTTCACGCAGTCCCGGCTGGTCACATACATAGAAGCCTGCATGAAGGAGAAGTACATTGTCAACTCCCAACAGCCCTGTCCAAATGGAGCCCCAGACTGCCAGAAGATCATGTAAGTGTCCTAAATAAAACCAGTGAAGAAAACAGAATTTTCTCTCACGTATCGAAAGCATGTTGTCAACAGTATTGAAGCCTCATCATTATTTCTAGGGGAGTTTTAAACAAATTTGTATCTTCCTTGGTATCAGCGACATTTTGGAATATCTGTTTAATATTAAAACTCTTTCTACACCTCATCAGAATACTACAGAAGTTCAGGATCAGTCCAAACTTGATTGCAAAGGACTCTATTACAATAAATCTAATGCCCAGATGCTTCCTCCCCAGGTACAGGACTGCTCTGAAGCCAGTCTACCAAGTGAAACAGAAGGTTTTGAAGTCTTTGCAGTGGAGATGCTGCCCTGGATTTATTGGCAAGGACTGTGAAGAGCGTGGTAAGCAAAGCTGGGGAACAAGTATAGGAATGAATTACTAAATGCCAGGCACAATGGAAAAAAAATGAGTTTGCCTAATATTTTTTCCCATTTTTCAGAATTGCTGCCTTGTTTTTTTCGGTCTGCTATACCCCAAATCACTGATACTTTGAGGCAAGGAGTAGTTGTAATTAGCAGTTAAACAGCATTAGCTACTTATTCTTCTGTTAATAGCACCTTTGTAACCTTTACTCGTGGAGAAAAGTGTTCATTTGCTGGGGAGCCTGTCAGATGTCCATCTCAACAAGTCCATCTAGGAATGCCTAGTTCCAGGTAGAAACTGGTGACATCAGAAAGCAAGACCAGTATGTGAAATGCCCCTACGGTCAGTTCACAGGATGGAATCATGTGGCTCAGGAGATCAGAAGGTGTCCAAGCTCAGAGGAGAGGGCAGCATTCACTCTGCAGTCTGCATTGCTCCTCCTCTCCGCTTGCCCTGGCTGCAAGGGCACTGGCTCCTCCAGCAGGGAGCAGCTCCACAGCTCAGGCAGGACCAGTGCCCAGACCATTACTTCCATGAAAGCTCCAGGAACAGCCTTTAGAGTGAACTACTGTGATCCATTGCACTGTTGAATAAAGCACTGTGGGCAGCAGGTTGAGGGAGGGGATTCTGCCCCTCTACTCTGCCCTTTTGAGACACTACCTGGAGTCCTGCATCCACCTCTGGGGTCCCCAGCTTAAGGACATGGACCTGTTGGAGTGAGTCCAGGAGCACCTCTGCTATGGAGACAGGCTGAGAGAGCTGGGGCTGCTCAGCCTGGGGAAGAAAAGGCTCCAAGGAGACCTTAGAGCACCTTCCAGTACCTAATGGGGCTGCAAGAGAGATGGAAAGGGACTTTTCACAAGGACATGTAGCGGTAAGACCAGGGGAAATGGCTTCAAGCTGAAATAGGGCAAGTTTAGATTAGATATTAGTAAGAAATACTTTATTGCGAGGGTGGTGAGGCACTGGAACAGCTCTCCCAGAGAAGCTGTGGATGCTCCATCTTTGGAAGTGTTCAAGGCCAAGTTGGATGTGTATTTGAGCAGCCTGGTGTAGTGGGAGGTTCCCTGCCATGGTGATGGGGTTTGAACTAGAGGGTTTTTAAGGTCCCTTCCAACCCAAACCATTCTGTGATTCTACGATCTCTGCAGCTGCTAAAAAAAAAGAGAGGGGAGACAGTGTGGTTTAAAAACTAAATGGTGGTTTAAAAATGGCATTGGCAGGATTTAGCAAATAATACTCAAATAGCAGAATTTAAACAGATTTAAGAATTTAAATGGAATTAAGGGAATTTAAATGGATAAAAGGTAATTCCCTCTAGCAATTAAGGCAATCATAACAAAAAAGGTACACATATGTGTGAAAATTTTTGCACAGTCTAACTCACCTACAGACTCCACAGATAAAAATCTCTGTAGGTTTAGCTTTTCTTCACAGATAGCTTTCATTTGTAGGTTGATCTCTAGATGGTGAACTTCACTCAATGTTGGAAAGATATTATCAAATGCAGTGTCTCTCTTTTGTTACACTCACTGAGCAAAACCAACTCCTCCATCATTACCTCCTCATTTGTACTGCATCACTCACTGTTGGTACCACCAGAATGTTTAGGTAACTGTGGAACAAGGAAGAGGAATTTGCAGATCTTTAGATGGGACCCCCAGAAAAGAAAAAATACCCTCTATTTGCAGTAGACTAATTTCTTACAAGCAATAACTTGCTATGGGTTAAAAACCCCCACACTACTGCATAGCACTGCCATGTATGCAATGTTGTGTGCCAGTGCAAGGAAGGTCAATTCCCCAGGGAAGGTGTGCTTCCCCAGGAAGCCTGTCTCTGCACCAGTTACACGACACATGAAATTCCTCTGCGTGGCCTTGCTAAACTGTAGTAGTTTCTGCATCTACAACATTTTCACAGCTGTATCACCTCTCAATTGCAGATCCTAATTTTATTCTGGTGCCAGGAACTGAAACTGAAGGACGAGAAGAAGAGTTCTCAAACCACAGTATGTGATTGAACTTACTTTTCTTGTCATACTTTTACCTCTCAGTCACTGATCAGAAAAAAAAAAAAAAAATTTGAAGCTGCAATTTTCACCTGATAAGCTATGGACAGTCTCTCTAATGAAAGTATTATCTGGGAAAGTTTTGAAATGATATGTTTATTGATGTAAATGAGGACTTTTGCTCTAACACTATGTGAATGCTCACAACAAAGCATCCCAAAGTTTCAAAGCTGTCTGGTCATCAGTGAATGCCAGCTGGTGCAGAGCCCTACACCTTTCAGTAGCATGAATGTTAACCCCTTGCTCAGCAAAGTGGGTTCACAGGACAGCACACCATGCTCACAAATCTACCAGAAAAACAATCCACTGAAAATGCTATTTTGGAACAGCCCCCAGTAGCTCTGAGATTACGATTATGAGCTCCCACAGGTTTGTGTCTCAGGCATTCCACCCTACCAGTCTAAGTACCAAGGACCTTCCCTTACCACTTGAGAAATGGTGTGGCTTGCAGTGCTGTTGTCTTTCAGCAATTAGCTTCAGCATAGTATGGCACACTTTGAAATCTACAGCTCAAATTCACAAGTATTTATTTAGAAAAACACCAGTTAAAGGGCCCCTCCATGAGTCAGCTCTGACACTTACACATTGTGCTCCTGATTCCTTAGTGGAATGCCTCAATTGCTCTTTCATCCTCTTCTTTTATTCTAGGTTGTTAAACCTTGTCATCTTTTCAGTCAATGGCTTGAAAAGAGTTAGTATTTTAAAACACTTTTATGACATGGCGAGATTTCTAATAAAAGCATTTTATTGCCATCATGGCTGTTGTAGCTGAAGTTCTCTGCAAATATTTGAGTATATTAGGTTTTCATCACTGTTGAAAAAAAAATCATTGCAAATGAACTGCAATTTAAGGTGCCATAAATCAACAGACCCCCTAATTGTCAGTGCAAAATTGTCAGAGTAAGAACCAGACAGGTGTTCTCAGAGGTCTTGCATGAATACCTGTCCCGTGGTCGCTGCATGACTTTGTTTTTCTAATCTTGTGACTAGTGTCAACATCAGTGGATTCAAGAGAAATGTTCGAAGTCATTCAAAATCATGAGGCTTTACTGGATGATCTTCAAAGTGATATTCATCAAGCAGCCAGCACCTTAGGGGACTTACAGAGACTAATTGAAAACAACGGTACAAGCATGGTGTTAGAAGTGAACCAGAGCAATTCAGGTGAGAGGACTGATGCAGAATTATCAGCCCATGGTAGGCCCTGTGAAGCCACAAAGATCAGAAAGAAAATGTAAAAGCAAAAATACTCTTATTCCTTGGTCTGCTGGTTGCTTCTAAAAAGAGAAAAAAATGGGTGGAATCACAATGCAAATGAATGAACCAGAGTAACTTGAAATGGGAAATGAGGGGAAAGGCAGAGTTCAGAACATTCCTTAATCACAGAATAAAGAGATTGCTTAAAATATGTTAACCTTACTATTCTGCTTCTATGGCTTCTTCTCTTCCAGAAGATCTGTTCTTCTTCCATACTCATGCTATATACTCTCTGTGGAATAGCAGACTGGTGTTATGTGAAAAAAAGAAATATCTGCCCCATCTCTGGAACATTGTTTCTGCCATATACAGGAGTGGGGGAAAAAAAAGAGCTGCTGAATTTGACCTACCAGAGTGAGCCACTGGCTTGCAGAAACATTTTTTAAGTATACAGATGATGGTAACTCAGTGAACTTCAAGGCACTCAAGTCTGAACTTTAAAGGTAGAAACTGAGCCTTAGTATAATTCCCATATAGTACAGATATTCCATAGATTTTGCAAGTTATCTGCTCCTGACCTGGAATATTCAGCTGTTAAGACACTGTATAACTTTGTGGAGTTGAAAGCATGAGAAAAAGAACATTACAACACAGTCAAAAAAGGAAGAACCCACCAACTAAGAACTATTGGGAAAATGGACAGTTATGGCCACTGGCAAAACTGCCTGTCCAGGGGTTTCAAAAAGCATCATTTTTAAGACATAAATGGGGAAGTCAATACATAGTCAAATTATTGTCTGAAGACTCATAGACACCATGTGCTGTATAGTAACCTTGATTTAACACCCAGCTATTTTTGCAGTTGTCAAAATTTATCATGGGATCAGATACTAAGAGTAAGATGGCAACTGCCATAGAAAAATGCACACTTGAGTTATCCTGGCTAGATTGTGTTCCAAAAGCAGAATTGAAATTTAATTTTTTTTTTTTTTTTCAACTGTATTAACAGATCATCAGGAAAGGCTTCTACGGCAAGTTTTGTTCCCTCATGTGGAGAATTTTCTAAGGAGACATTTTCACCCAATGTGGGCAAGCTTCAACAGAAGCTTACAGAACCTATCCAACATAGTAAGAAACCTCTCCCATGATGTGGAAGCCAACAAGAAAAGCATAGAAAGATTCCAAGAGAGCACTGTGCCCAAAAAGGAATTCCAGGAGCTGGGAACCAAATTTGAATCAAAAGTCCAAGAAAACACAGTGAAAGTTGATCAGGTGAAAAGAGATATAGAGAACCAAGTGCACATGCAGCAGGCTAATATTCACTATAATCTCAGCATGATCAAGGCAGATACTGACACGAAACTAAAGAAGCTTCATAAAATACAGCAGTCTCATTTCTTGGCTTTGAACAACAGCATAGCAAACATGAAACAAGAGCAAAACCTTCTTGAAAATAAATTGGAGGCTTTGAAAAAAAATTTAACAGAACTCTCTTCACATCATGGTCCCCAAGATGAAAACAGCCAATTAACCAGCAGACAAATAAGTGAAATTCTGTCAGGGCACACAAAGCAGCTTAAAGAACTTTACATGGAGTCGGATGTGGCCTTTCAGAATATTGAAATTTTAGAGAGGTGGTTTAAGGAGTTAAAGAAAAACATCTCAAAGTATAGGCCAGAAGATCTTACAATACCTTTAGCTGAGAAATCAGTTATTATGGAAGAGAACAACGCAGCAATGGAAAGGCAGATATTAGATCTCAACTACACTCTCTCAAACCTTCGGGAAAACTATTCAGATCTACTGCGGTACATGGAGGAATGCAATTGCCAGAGAACATCTTCTGACATTGATATACTGGAGGAAGATCCAAGGAATAGCACTTATTCCACTGAAGATACCCAGTCAAAGGATATGAAGCACTTAGAGTCGATTTTCAGAGATCTCTTCAAGAGTGAAATTGAAGAGCTCTCCTCCGTTATTCCGTCCATCCATCTGTCTCTTAACCTCCGACAAGAAGAGAACAGACAGCTTCAGTCGCAGGTTACGGCTTTTTCAGAAGACATAGGCTTGTTGAAGAAGAAAGATGAAGAAATTCATCGACAAATCAAGTATCTCAACAGTTCTTTTAGCTCTCTTTTGAAAGATGCAATGCGGCATGAAGAAGCACTGGAGGCTTTACTGAGACACGAATTCCTGGATGTCTTTTTTGAAGATGATTTTAGTAGCCTAATACCATCAGTATTTCAGCTGCAAGAATCTCTCAGACACTTCTCAGATAAACTGCAAGAACAAAACGTGACTTTAGAATCTCTTACGAGGAGATTTCATCACCAGAATAATCATGATGTTCACATGCCTCCTAAGCACCCCAAGCAGGAAACGCAAACCTCCTCTACTCTACAAGACGTCAGCAGTCAACGCAGCATCATAGAACACATGGAACCTAACCATGAGGCTGCCAAAGATGACTCCTTGGACAGCTCAGCTTATAATGATATCATGACTCTGAAGAATGATATCAAACACCTGAGCCTGGCAATCAAGAGGCATGAATCCAGAGGTGACGTGAGTCTCTGCTGCAATCATACAATAGCAAATGCAATTGAGCCACTCAATGTTTCTGTAGAAACTCTCTCTGCAGATTTAGCAACCATCAAGTGGAATCTGGAGGAACATCTGTTGACTTTTAAAAAGCTATTTGGAAGTAATGAAGAATTAGTTGCCTCAAATATAAGTCTGGATGTTACAAAGATTCAGTCAATGCTGAGCAGAAAAGGAAGAAGGCAACAGAAGGGTCAAGACAAGCAAAGAGATAAGAAAAGGCCTGAGAAGCACAGAGAAAATACACAAACAATAAGTGGGAGAAATATGGTGCAGACAGAACTTGTGGAAAAAGGTGTGTTCTTTTCTTTTACCTGCTCATGTGCAGGTCTAGCTTCTTTCTGGGCCCTGCTGCAAGTTCCACACACAGAGCATTAGTTATGAGAACTGTCAGGTATCGTGTGGGATGCTGGAGGGAGAAATTCTGATATTACTTCCTTCATGCACACCAAACTCAGTTTGAGTGAGAACCATGTTGATATTCTGCTGTATTTTGCTCAAGGCCAATAAAGTTACACCCGTTATAGCTGCTAGGAAATTTGCCTTGAACTAAGCCAACTTCAGGTGTTTAGAAGACAAATTTTGTTTGTAGATGCTCATGTAAATGCAGTAGCAGTTTTCTCTTTGGCAACTGATGTGGAATGCTTCTTTTTCCCTATTACTTTGTAACTTGAATCTGGAAGGACTGTACTCAAAGCACCAAATTGTTCCCAAGGCAGACAGACACATTAAATGAACTGCTATAATTTGCACAAGTGGAACAGGCAGGACTGACCAGAGAGCACACACTCTCCTTACAACTAAGCCTCAGAGACAAGTTTTCAGCTCATACTTCACTGGGACTGGCCAGTTCCCTTTCCCTGTAAACATGTGACCATAAGCACCTGGTAATTACAATCACCACAGCTTTAGCATTGACTTTTATGATTGTAGCCCTTGCTGTGGACAAATAACATAGAGCAAAAATCAGCCCCTTTAGGCATCTGTGCTGCAAAACTGTAGTTAAGACTGAATATGCAGAGAATATATTCTTAATTAATTTATTTTTAGGACGGGAAAAAGTGCTATTTTTTTTCCCCTGGGTGGTCCCAGCGTTATACTTTTCCAAGAGTTTCAGGGAATCATTTGAACTACTCCAGTGCACATACCCATTTCCGGCATCTAGCTTTGCAAAGCAGCTACAAAAATCAGGTGTGACAGAGATTCACCTTATCTCCCATCCTGATGATCCTGGGGAGAGAAGAGCACTCACTCACTCCTAAAATTCTGTTCCTCTTTCTTTTTCAGACTCATTGGTGGCATTCCATGTGGGATTCTCAGAAAGAAAGGATAAAGAAAGAACTGTGAGGTTTAATGAAACATACCTCAATTATGGAAACAGCTATTTCTCTGAACACGGCCACTTTAAAGCACCACACAAAGGTGTCTACCTGTTTTTCATCTCTGTGGAGTTCAGCTCAGGACCAGCACTGGGACAACTCTCCTTCAGCCGTGGGTACAAAAGAACTCTCTCAAGCAGTCAGAGGAAAACCCCTCATGGAAACACCATGACTACTTTTGCTATGGCAGAAATGGAGAAGGGGGAGACAGTGTGCTTTGAATTGCTGCACGGCTCTGTAGTGAAACGAAATCCACCTGGGACAACTATGGGTGGCTTCCTAATATCTAAAACTTGAATAGTGACATTTATGTTTTATTAATCTCTTTCCATAGATGCAATAGATGCATTCACTATTGCTTCATCTGTGATGTATTCAATGCTACTGCATGTGTTCAAACATAGCACTACCCTAGGTTTGTCTTCGTGCTTCTTTTCTGGAAGTGTTTGGCTTTTGATTATTTGCTTATGAGCAGCAATGGGATTTTCTTTCAAGTGAAAAGCTAATGGTTTGGACTCCAAATGTATCAGCACACACATTCCCAAATCCTTCCAATGTGAGAACTACACACAGATGTTTTGTGGGACTTTCTTCACTTAGAACACAAATTTCGCCTTTCCCTTAGCAAAAGAATATCCTCCCATGGCAAATTCCCCCACCAGTGGCAAGGAACAGATTTTAGGTAGGACTGCATATAGCAACTCTCATATTATGTGAATGGTACCTTAAAACCCAGAAACCAGGGCAATTTTACCTTTTAGTTCTCTGTGGACCACAGACTATCTTGGAAACTTCTGCAACTCACTCCAATGTTTCAGTCTGTGCACAGCAGGAACACTAGCAGAGATCCATCAAATCGAGTAAAATTCACTCTATTGCCAGTATTTGCAAGCAAGGATCTCGTAAATGGCCCAGTTTTTGTTTCTGGGCCTGTGATGTATTTCAGCTACGCTGTAAAAATTTAAAGCATTGTTAAGATGAATTACATTTACATTTGGACACTAGGAAAATGTCAACAATGTTTTAAAAGTATTGGCGAAAATGCAGTTTATTTCTAAAGTTAATCCTGAAGATTATAATGAATTCAGCCCAGAGTTCAGCATTTAATAAATATTTTAAAACCAAGCAAGCAAAACTAAAACCAAAAGGCAAGCTCGTTGGTCTGTTGTCACTGCTGAACATAAATTCATAATTAGAATAAACCAAAGAGTAGAATTCTTGAAATGTGGAGGGTTTTTTTTTTTTTTAATTTCCAAAACTTCAAGGTGACCACGCCTGGTCATGTCTTAAACTTTTTTTCTGTCAAATAAAACTGCCCAAAGACTTTCACTTTAAAGAAGTTCAAGTATTGTGGTATTTTTGTCTATCCTAATACCTTACAAAACAATAGTCAAACAATTAAATTTGCCAAAATGAAATGCACTTTGAAATTCCCAGTATTTTTGATGAAGATGTAAATTCTTACTATGTAAATTGTGCCCTTTTAAGGTAGCATTTTTAAACAGAAAACTAATCTGTTGTTAAGAAATTTTCTCCCCACCCACCTGTATTCTAAGCAACGCTAAACTATTATTAATTGTTAAAAACCCCCAGCACATCGGTACCAACACACATTGCACTTAAAGCAACAGTTTGACAAGCAGACAATTAATGTGTTTTGAAATAAAGCTACAGAGCAGTTTCAGCTACTGCCTTGCTGAGAACATTGTTTTCTCTATCCTGAAAAATCCAAGAAAACTAACAACTTAAAATGCTCCTTATCTCCTCTGGCCAATGCCGATTTCCAAAGATGACTGGGACAGGTGTCCCTGTTTCTCCAGGATGGAGCCACGGCTCACACACTGCTCTGCTGCAGGCAGCACAAAGTGCCTGCAAGCTCAGTATCATCTTCTGTCCCTCAGATTGCTCAAATATCTGAGGGAAGGAAGAGAAGAAGAAAATTGAAGAGGTGAAATGAAGAAAAGCATCAAATTTTAAGGTTAGGTTCTTTCAGTACAAAGCTACCATCCTGGGGTGACTCGGATTGGTTTTTACCAGTGTTCCTCCAATTCCTGACTTTTGTGGTGGCAGCATTCTGCAGAGCCAGGCCAAGTGTCCTGCCGAGGTCAGGGTGGCTCAAGGAACACCCCATCTCCAGTGCACACCAATTCTGCAGGCTGGTTCCACAATAAAGACAGCTGGGGAATACCTATATGTTACCTACGGGGGATATGATATGCATATATATATTTAAAAACTTTAAAGCTTTGACAGAAAGCTTCAACTGGAATGGAAACCATACAGCTACCTGGAAATGGACACTGGAGGTAGTAGAGAGCATTGCAGTTCATCCAGTCAGGACTTCTACTGCTTCAGTGTCCTTCCTTATGCTTACCTGAGTTTACTTTTGTTGAAGAATATGTCAGACGAGTTCAGAGAACACTGGTTCCAGAGCAAACAAAACACTAAAGATGTTTCTGTATTTTACAGACATATTCAAATACGTGCTTAAGTTAGCCACCTGCATACACAAAGAAGACACACTTGACTGGAAGACAAATTTTTTGACTATGAAGCCAAAAATTAATGAAAGACAATGGGTTAAAACACCCTGCAGGCTGCATAAGCCAGGAAGACTGACTTCCTTCTCAAGCAACAAGAGAAAGATGAATAATCTACTGGGCTGTGGTTGTTTGTTCAAAGCAATAACCCAGCTTTTTCATAAGCCTCCAGCTAAACGACTCCTGCATTTTTTTGGTGGGATGGTTGTTTGGGCTTTTTTTGTAAGATTAATGCAGTCACATCACCATGACCTGAACTTTTAGGCAAACTAGAGGAATCAATTCAATGAAGGTAATTTAAAATACAGCTATTGGCTGGCTCAGTGGATTCAGGAGAATTTCCAAACATGAAAAACAACCTGAATGACCATAGGCATTGGGAAGAGTTGTCTGTAAGAGCTTCAGTTTCCCTCAGAGCACACTGACTAGACTAACGTGCCTGATGGCCAGGCACTAACAGGCACAGAAACGAGTGTGCTCACTCCAGGATACAGAAATATGTATTGTCAATCTGAGACTCATATTTAAAAGTAAAAGCTTCCAACAGCTTTTAGTACTTCCTAGAAACCTGCCAGAAAACAGCACCACCACTTCAAGCTTTTGTATATCCAGATCAAACCACTGAGCTTTATAATAAGGTAGAAAGCTGTGCATCTTAGTGCCTTCATGGAATTATTGTTACTCAAACTTCTGCTGCTTTATGAATGTCAGTATCTTTTCGTACATTTTAAAATTAAAGTCTCCAAATGTTTTTTTTCTTTTCCATTAATAAGACAACCTCTTTACTGTACTCCAAATTCAAGTACTAATTGTATAATATATAAACAATTTTACTTTCTATAGATCCAACAATGCCTGAATTCTGCAGATAATATCCACATCAAGCCAGAGTCTGAAGCCCACGGAGGTCTCCTCATGAGCCAGACTCAGGAGGTGGCCAGCCCACAGCAGTGATTCTTTCACTGCTCAGATTCACAGCTGATACCTATTTACTGCATTAACATCAGTGAGAAAGCCCAAAGTGGTGTTTTGGGGAAAGATGAAGATAAAACTGCAAAAGGGATTAAGGAAATTAATAGAATTAAATCTGATCCTTTCTGAATTTAGTGATACTTCTGCTACTTATTTAAAAGCTTGTGACTCAATTTGCTTGCTAACTACACAGTTTGCTTTTTGGTATGCCCACAAAACGTCCGTGTGGGGTGTTTGCACATTGCACTGGATACAGCTGTTTCACTTCTTAGCTAGAGATGCAAGCTCATCAGTAACATATTTTATATAGGGTTCAAGCACACCCATATACAAAGGAGAACATGTGGATATTTATTATTAGCAGGCAGTAGAACTTATTTTTACTTCTCAAAACGCCCCGATTTTTTTTCCAAATCCTTTCTTTAGGATACAGTACCACCGTGTGGCCATTTCACGAAACAACACCGGGAGAAAAAGCCGCTCCTTAAAACACGGACAGGTGCAAACACTTACCCACAACTTTCATTAGGTCCTCCTGCAACGCTAACGTGAAATCCCAGTTTTAAAACCAACCGCGACCACTGCAATCAGTGAAGACATTCCACAAACAACACAACAGCCACAACCATAGGAAAAAGGTTTACTTTGCCAAGATACTAATTTAAGGAGACCAAATCTTTGTGCAGTCTGATTTCCTGGTATTATGTATTAAGGAAAGAAAGGTTTGAAACTACATTGTCTAACCTTTCCACTGCACTTTCCAGAACTCCACTGCAAGAATTTAACACTTGATTGTATAGGGAAAACAAATAAAGGTTTATAATTATAATATACTGGTAAAAGTTTTTATGATGTTCAGATATCAAACCTTTTTAGCTACTGTAAAAAGTATGTATTTAACTCTAAGATTATTCCTTATTAAAGGCAAAAAAAGAACAGAAACTGATCTTACTTCTTCCTCCTTGCAAACTAAACTGAACTCTAGGGAAAGTAGAAGCCAATATATTTCTGCAATAAGAAAACAAATTCTGTCACTTTATATAATTATGTACACACAGGTGAGATATCCCCTCGACTGGTCTTCATTTGCTTGAATCATAAAAACCATAAGAAGAGTAAATTTAGCAGGATATACAGAAGCACCTGCGTACTTTTGCAACAAGCATTACGTATGCATATTAAGCTCAAATCTCTTAATTTGGATACTATTACCCAAAAAGAACATTGTGCACAGAGGGAACAAGAAGCAATTACAAAATTCCCCATCCCTTTATTGTTTCTCTTTTTACTTGATAAGCTTGAGGCAAATTTATATGGATAAAACCAACATGTAGTGAACTTGCATATTTTCAAATAAAAGTATTATTTGATTTTGACTTGCTTCTGGCTTTGGTGTAACACAGAGATAAAAATCAGGAGAAGGAAACACTGTCTTTTACTGTTGCACCCAAATTTCGTGCGAGAAATAAAGAGCCTGAACTTAGAGAGCACCAAATAATTCTCAACACCATTGAACAATAAAAGCAATAATTAACAACTTATTCAGAGACTAAGGGGGGAAAAAAACCATAAACGAGGTATGAAAAAGTAGGGAATTATTTAGTTACAGTATTATGATTTCCAAGTCATTACATTTTTAAGACAAAATCTTATAGTAACAAAACACATTACTAATGTGTACTAAAATAAGGTTATTTACTTAAAAATGATACATTGGACATAATCTGTGTACAGAACAAGCAATTCATGGTAAACTCAATAAGGCACCTTCTAAAGCAGATGCTGTACAAAATACATTAGTGTGTTACATTTTTAAAGTAGTATTCTACACTTCTGGCATATAACACACACAAGAGTGTGACCATTTGTCTTGTTCCACTCTTCTTTCATATTTTATTTACATCTTCTCTAGGTTAACTACAATGTTATTTATTCTTCTTGTATACAATATAGTACATTTCATTTTGGGCATGTCATGTCAGAGCACAAATGTCACTACATGATGTGGGCTTCTATAACTGCATTAAACAGCAAAATATTACAAAGCAACAATTACATTAGATTTGTCAAAAAACCAGAAGTAATGTGCCCTCTACTTCTGCTGTACAACCAAGGCTGAGCACCATGGTTCCATAAAGCACTGTACTGTGCAACACTGCCAGCTGCTTTTAGACATCACTCCTACTTGGAATAAAGATTGTGGGCACAGGATAAAGACTTTACTCAGAGGCACTGTCAGGAGAGTGAGGAAAGGCTAAATCATTCTAGTATTTCACAGAAGACGAGCATGTAACTTCCCTTTAAAAATATCTGCAATAGCAAAAGAATGTTTTTTAACTTTATATCTCAGCTCTTCAAACACTTTAGATGATTAAAATACAGTCTGTTAAGACAAAGTAGATGAAATGTATCCAAATGATTTGTTTTATAAACACATTCAAATGGTCATTTAGATCAAGATCTAAAATTTTACTCTAGACTACTATGGAGGTAACTTAAAATATTAATTTTATATTTCATTCAAGACCTCAAAAAAGACTAATTAAGAAAATAATTGGGAAAAAGCAATGGATATTGGGAAAACTGTTTCTGGAGGAAAAATTACAATTATTAAAACTCAGAACGAACTCAGACTGTAAGCCTAATTTTCTCTGTAGGAATATCACATTTCTGGTGGAATTTACAAGTTAACCAGGAACACAAAAGCTTTCTTTTTAGTTGCTGCAACAGTAAGAATAAAGGGACTCCAATTACTTTCAACTAACTAAAATCACATGGAACAGGTTAAAAAAACACCAAAAATCCCTCCATATGAGTGTTTAAGAACTTCCAAGGCAGTCTTTATACTCCCCAAGGTATTTTCCATGCAGTTGATTTTTGTATTAAAAAAAAAACAAAAAAACAAAAAAACACCCATTTTTGTCAGTTTTGGAGGATATTTTTTGGATGAAAAATGCTTAAAATTGTGACCAACAAAATGAGATTAATCACAGTCCAATAAAAGAATCCTATTACCCTCTCTGACCTTAAAGGCTTCTGAACTCTACAGGATTGCATAAAGCAACAACTTGCCTTTGGAGTCTGCATTAATTATGCTTAGTTATGTAAAAATTAATGGGCTTGCAATGAACACATTTTTTTCCCAAGTGATTGTTAAAGTACCAGTACCTAAATCCTTTAGCGTGAACATTTTGTTGAGTATCGGAATCAAGGCAGCTCCTGTTCAGCACAATAAAACCTACACATGCATGATACGTTTGAGTATGAACAGAGTAACTGAAGTGCTGAAAAATTAGGTTTAAGGCAAAAAGATTATTTTTTTTCCTCTCAAAAAATTATCTTTGCAGCTGTTGGCTCCCTCTGTGTTAAAGTAAAGGTGTAAATCAGTTTAGGTCCTAAGGGGTCTAAACATCCTATTGCCTTGCAAATACCTAAACAATGGAAAAGAAAATAAGTGAAAGTTTATAAATTATTGGAATTCATACTTCCAGCAGGGGCTTCCTGAAGACTTGGAAAAAATGAACTAGAAAAAAATTCACAGAACATGTTTACAGCTAATAATGACGTGGCAACTTCTAAAAGAAATTACACAATATTCTACATAGGACGGGGTTAATTTAAACAGACCTCCATGCTTTGAAAGGTTAAGCTAGCAGGGTGCCTACATAAACATTTTTTCCGTATTATTGACAAAAATTCTAGAGAAGGAAAAAAAAAGCTTATCCCTTACTTTTTTTTGGCTTATACCAAAAATGTTCCAACTACCTGTGCAAAAATTATGCGCAAAGACATGATTAACAATTTTAAAATCATCATATATTTCTTGGCAATGGACGGAGAAACTTTTTTTTTTAAAAGCCCTTTATCATGAGAATTGTGGCACAATATCATATATCTCTTGCTGTTTTCAAATAAGTTAAAGTTGACACACCTATGAACTTCTCAGCCAGAATACATATTAATACTTAAAGGCATTACTAAACAAAAGTAATGACTTTATTAAAAAAAAAAAAAGTCCCTCGAAATAGCTAGTTTTCTATAAAATATGTAGAACTGTTAAATAAAGTCTGTACATCACAATAGAAAATAAAAATACTGCAATCTTTTGCCTGACCATTTACATTATGGGAACTACAGGATTAAAACAAAAAAGTAACATGCTAGAAGATTGTAATTGTTCACAAATCACATTACTTCTGTGTTACATTGCTTAGTATCAGTTGTACTTTCAAGGGAAATTTAACACATCAAAACAATCTCCATGAAAATATTTTAAGACAACAAATAATCTGGCATAAATCAATCTGAAGTTTTAACATTTTTCATCAATTTTGGTATTATTTTAACTTTTCTCTTCAAATCTCAACTATGGCCTGTGTGTGTGTGCATATATCTAATTGTACACATGTACCTAGGACTAGGTATTTCTTGTGGTTTTTTTTACTAAAGCACAAAACACACTGTATAAATAACTTCCCTTTTTAAAGTTATCTAGAACAAGATTTACAGTACAAAGTTATAGGCACTTAAATTATCAAATAGATTCAATGGTTCCAATACTGTGTGTTCAATCTTCAGACGATTCATGCTTTGAAGCTTCAGCTTGAGTTATGGTACTATTTTCTAACTTGCAAGTAGAAGTGCCAAAGGAGTTATAAATCAGTAATTCTGCCTTACAGTAACCTCATGGAGGGTTCTGGCTTCTAACCAACTTGTGTGGGTCAGTGGTGAAAACGGGGGAACTTCAGTTTCTTGTGCAGGTCAAAGAGCTGGCACAATAAAACCAAGTTTTGCAATTGCACTAACTTACTGAATCTTCATGAATTCATTTCAATGCCATTCCTCCCAAAATTAACTAGAACTTAAAACATGCAGTGATTTACCTTGTCTCAAATCTTCCCTTCCACTAAGTGGCCCACAGATGTGGCCTTCTGTGTCTACATCAGAGCAACCCAGCTCCAAATCTTCTGCACGCTGTGGATCTGATCTTCAACAGTTCACGTACTCAGTTCTGCTGGCCTTGACCTTTACTGCATTCTCTAATCTTCAGAGCACCCAGAGCTTCCTGCCTTCCCTCCTTTGTGTCTGTTCTCAGGCCTTTCAAAACTCACCTTCTGCCTAGTTTTGTCAAATGATGAAAGAGCACATTGCTACAGCTGACAAATCCCCTCCTTTGTGGGATGAAGTTCAGAGCATGACAGACACCTATCAGTGAGTCCCAATACAGCAGGAAGGCAAAACACATTTGTCATTGGTCTTTCTGCTACGATGTAAAGTATTCTGTGGCAAAAATGCTGGTTGCATGTGGCACTGTGAGAAAATACAACAAATTTCAGACATCCAATTACGGAGCTCTCTCTAGACTGCAAGTGAGATGACCAAGGTAGCCTACATCTCTAGAAGAGATTGTTTCAAGCTCCTTACAGGTTTAGGTAGGTACTCCTTAATTGATTAATGGTTCACATTTTTGCAGTTCTCCTTGTGACCAAATCAAAAACAGAAAAAAAACTGAAACTGAGATTTCTGAAGATAACTTAATGGCAAAAGATTCCGCAGCAAATCTCTGATTGTGGAACCACAAAATGCATGGAGCCCTGACCATAAAACTTTGTTCATTTAAATGGTTTCTTATATATTCCAAATGACAGCAAAATAATCCTGGCAGACACATAAAGGCATAAAGAACTGTTTAACTGAGTAGTATCACAAACAGATTCATAACCTACAGGCTGTTTTCACCAAAACTTGGTATGGATTGACTAGGTTTTATCAGGTAGAAGGCAAAAAAAAAAAAAGCTTATATTCTCCATCTCTGTTGAATCCATATAGCTTGTTAGGCTTTCACAGAAAGCACTGTAATCTGAACATTCAATTCAGTACCCAGAGTTTTACTGGAGACTCAGTAAGTATGATTGAAGTCTCAATGCAGCTCAAACCAAAACAAAACGTGTATTTTCTCAAGGCTGTCCATATATGTAGCACATAGTGTATAGAGGCTCTCAGTATCACGGTCTATGAAGTACTGAAAGATTTCATTAGCAGCCTGTAGAAGTGTGCTGAGAAAATATACTGAATCTCAGTTATTTCCTCTTTTCTATTTCTATCTTCCTCACCCACGTTTGAGTGAAAAGATCTAGGGAGTCCAGCTTTGCTCTCCAAAGTCAATTTCCTATGTCAAATCTTTACATCTTGTGATTCCACCATCTTGGCAAGCGTCTTCTTGATCCTCAAGGCAGTGAGTCTTGAGGCAGGATTATGAGCCCAGCACTCAGACATCAACTTCAATATTGCTCTTAAACACTGCAAAAGGAAAAGCAAAGGAACACTATTGTAACAACCGCTACATCCAAAGTGTATCATTTTGGTTCACTGTCAAACTCAAATTATAGAACTTTCAAGTCCAAAATTGTGCAACTTCCAAATTTCCTGCAAAATCTTTGGTAGAAAACTATTATAAAGAGATCTGCTGAAGGAAAAAAAAACCCCAAACAACCCCAAACCCAACAGCCACATGCCAATCCTGCTCTTCCCTCCCCCTCACTGCCTAGTATTACAGTAGCTGGAACTAATGGAAGTGTAGACTTAGTTTCCCAACGATGCCTTACCAGAAATTCTCAGTACAACTCAAGAACAGTGGTACAAATATGGCAGCAATAAACAGAAAAATCTCCACATATATGACTGGAAAACCACAGAGAATTCTTTCAGGGAAAATGAAGATGTGGCAACAGTACTTTCAGCAGTCAAAAAAAAAAAAAAAGGAGAAAACTGGGAATACATAGAAGTAGTCAAGGACTCTGGGAGAATGGATATGGCATATTTAACTTGCTATGTGGAATAGTTATGTCTTATTTACTGTGTTCAAGCTGTGGCCCTTTAAAAACACATCTAAATGAAAATATTTTAGTTACATCACAGATTGTCCTAGGATATAACAGTAAAAAAGGAAAAAAGGAAAGAGGAAATCCACAAAGGCACTGCTTCATCTTTCATGAAATATCTTATGCCACAAACCAATAAGCTATATACATGAAGACTAATAAAATCAGTTAAAAATTCATTTAAGTTTTAGCTCCAATTAAAACCCTGAATATATTCTACTATCTAAAATAGATGATCTCAAGTAGAGCAGTATTCATACACCTGGATGCTGCTTAAGGGTATCTTCCCCTCAGATCACTGAAAAGATACATTAAAAAATACAGTATTTTGAATTCATCTCAAGCATGTCTTTCTCCTATTATTACTGTGAGGTTTTCAAAGTACCAGAATGTCCGAATGCAGTCCCTACTTGACAACATTTTAGTACTTGTTAAACTAAAATACCCTCCCATAAAAATGAACAAACTGCAGCAGCTTTTCCTCTCAGCACACTCACTTCATCACTGTTCCATCTGTTCGACACCACGGGGCGCAGGCGTTTGACACACACCACTTCTCTCATGTCCTCATAGGAGGGGTCATTTGGCACCATGTCATAATATGGCAACTGATACTCTTCAACAATACCTGCAGATAATCATGGAAGATTAGGAACAATTAAAAGGAATACGTCTATATATCTACTCTAGGATTTCCTTAGCCAGGAACAAAAATTAACTTTGGGCCAAGTTAAACTCACCACACTGTTTTACTGTGGTAAAATCTGAAAATTTCACTACAACAATCATTTACCATAAAAGCTCCAATATTATGATATATTAACTTTAGTAGCTATGATAATTCCTTGTAGTGCCTTTAATGTTGATACCAAATGCTGAATTTGGCTTTTTCTAATCCACTACATGCCACAAAGAAGCACAGAGAAATGTAAGATGGAAGAAGAATAAGGTGAAGATACATAAGGATACAAAAGAAGAGTGAAAGAAAAACCAAGATGAGTCACAAAAATATGTGTCAGACTATTACTACTGCTTTTAAAGAACACAAGCCTGATGATACAGCAAGCTAATTATATTATTTCCTGGTGAAGCATTGCTAGAGTGAGGGAAGGGCCTGGTAGATTTTATACAGAATATTTAAAAGTTTACCTCCTGTGACACAGCGCCGAGCCATTTCCCAAATGATCAGCCCAAAACTGTAGATGTCAGCCATGATGTAGGGCTGGAAATGGTTTTTATTCAGGCTTTCATCCAGGACCTCTGGAGCCATGTAACGTTTTGTTCCCACTCTAGTGTTCAAGGGAACGTCAACTTCATTTGTGTCACTATATGAAAACATTAGGAAGTTAGTGAATTGTGCACTATTACAAGGTGCGAAATTCTGTATGACACAATCACTAAAAAGACAATTCTCTGTCTCCACAGAACTTAAACTAATAAAAGAAAAAGTATCTAATAATACAATTAAAAGTATCACATCTTCAATGAATTTTCAACTGCCTATAGGCTGTTCAAATTTTCTGTAAAAGAATTTACATGATTGCAATTACTATGAAAGGCTAGTTTTGAATAAAAAAATCAGTCTCCATTTCCTCTACAAAACTTATTTTCTGTAAGAAAAGTATTTTCATTTTTTCCTAACAACCTATTTTCATCATGTCTACCAGCATTCAAGAAAAACATTTTATTCTCAAAACTGAAAAAAAAAAAGAAAGCATGCAACCAAATTATTCCATCTTCCTTTTAAACTGGTATCTGGTGCCAAATACATAAATAAATACAATTTTAAAAATGACATGAACGTTCTCCCATTACAAAGGATCTGCTACCTGTTAAACTTGACTGCAAGACCCAAGTCGGCAATGCAGCAGGTTCCGTTTTTCTTTATCAAGATATTTTTACTCTTCAGGTCCCTGTGTGCAATTGCAGGCTTGCCCTGTGTCCCGTAGATTTCCGTGTGCAGGTGGCACAGGCCACACGCAGCAGAATAGGCCAGTTTGAGCAGAGCCCTGTTGTCCAGTGTGGTGCATTTCAGGAAATCATACAGGGATCCGTTTTCATGATAATCCGTGATCAAGTAAAGCTGTGTCCAGGAGCCAGTGCCTTTAATATCTGCTGCTATGAAACCTACGAAATGTATAAACCAAGTTACTTTTTATTTGCACATAATTTTTTAATGTCATGGATTTAGTAATTAAGATATTAATTAATAGTAATTAATTAATTAATAGTAATTAAGATATATTGTCTTGTACTGTATCAGAAGTTATGTTTTCCCCTGATGAAAACTAATCACGTAGAAGCTCTGATTCTATTTGTACATGAGGTTACCAGTCCAGCCTTCCAGCAAAGAGATTGCAGACACGTTTCCAACCAAGAGCAGCAAGATTCTACCCTTTCAATAGCATTTTATTGGCACACATTAAGGGAAACCCATCTGGTTATTTCACAGAAGCTGCCTTACACCCCCTCAAGCCACTCACTAAGAGCTCCTCCTCCTCCACCCTCACACCACCCTCCTGTAGCCAAGGAATGTTCTGCTGCCTTACCGAGGATGTTTTCGTGTCGCATGAGGACAGTTTGGTAAATCTCTGTTTCTCGGAACCAGCTGGCTTCTTCTGTGGTGAAAAACACTTTGACTGCCACTTTTTCACCCCTCCATTTGCCCATCCACACTTCACCATATCGTCCTTTTCCAACTTGCCTCACCATCTGAATTTGTTTGGCAATAGTGCGCTGAACCTAAGGAGGACAAAAAAAAACAATTAGAAGAAAAGAAGAAGAAAAAAGAGGGTATAAGGTGGAGGAGGGAAACAGCAGTTAACTGAAAGTAACTGGCCAGGCTACTTATCAAGCTTGGATTGTTATAATTTTGAACCCATTGTAAAATCTGTTCAATGAAATTTTTCACTATTTCAATTTTGCACTCATTATTGCTGCCTCCAAGGTATAAAAAAACCCCATAAGATTTAAGTCAACTCAACTTCTAATTGAAGGGTATGTTCTCTTGGATTTTATTTCTGATTTATAAATAGTCAGCTGTCCCACTAGCTAATTTTTATGCAAGTATTATACAGGATGATGAATGAACAAAATTATGAACAACTATCATAAATTATGAACAACTATCATAAAGTGGTTTGAGTTGGAAAGAACCTTTAAGATCATGTACTTCCCACCCCCCTGTCGTGGGTAGGAACACTTTTCACCACAACAGGTTGCTCAACGCCCCATCCAGACTGGCCTTGAACACTGCCAGGGGTGGGGCATCCACAGCTCTGTGGGCAACCCGTGCCAGAGCCTCAACATCCTCAGTAAAGAATTTCTTCCTAATATCCCATCTAAACCTACTCTCAGTTTAAAGCCATTTCCCCTTGTCCTATCTCTCCAAGCCCTTGTAAGCAGTCCCTCTCTGGCTTTCTTGTAGGCCCCCTTAGGTACTGGAAGGCTGTTCTAAAGTCTTCCTGAATACTTCTATCAGTCAATAAAAACCAAATCTATTTTAATGGTCAATGAATGGAAACTAAGAAAATAAAATCTCTGAGTTCACTCAATGTGGTACTTGTATCAGCCATTTCTTGCATTTTTATCTTAATGTCTGTAGGGTCTAAGTTTTCTTTGAATTTTGCTGATGCCAACACATTCTATAACATATCTAATTTCGCACTTCATTTTAATTAATTATGTGAAGATGGGCTTTAAATATATTCAGTCTGTACTTCATCTTTCATGATAATGGCATATAAAATAATTAGCATTTTGTATGAACAAACTGCTCTTTTCTAGGCATTAGATACAAACCAAACTTTGTATGTGACGGAGAGAAATTCAGTGAAGAAAAATCTTAGTTTATGATTTACCAACAGTGGTAGTCCTGATCCACTCCCAGAACTCTGTGACTGGTCAATAAGGTCTTTTAATGACTCCCCAGCTGGAATAAATGCTTCATCTTGTTCCAGGTCACGATTATAACAGTGCCTCTTTGCCATCGACTTACAGTAATGCCTGCAAAAGTAACAGAAGTTAAGCTGAACTCCAAAACACTTAAAATATGTAACAAACTGATCTAGGGAAAGAGCTAGTTAAATATAGAAGTTTTCTCAAAAGAAACAGAGAATCAGATTTTACGGTATCTTTTTTTTTTTTTCCTGAAATATAACTTCCATAGCTTTCTCATGTTAAGAAGCTGTTGTAATTCATGTACAGGTGTGTCAGTGCATTATCAGTCAGGTGGAAACCCAACATTTTTAATACTCAGCTCTCAGCTGGTGTCACCAGCACAACATTGCTGATTTTGTTTTAAATGAACAGAGAGAACCTTAAACCATGGCAGCTGAAGCTGACACAAGCACCTTTCCTTGGAAACTGTAGAACAATGACCACCTCCAGCACAGGGCTGGGGCTGACAGAAGCACCTGAATGAACTGCCATAGCTCAGCTGGACAACGATTTTGTTTTGAAATGCAGCAGAATAAGGAAAAATCTCAGAAGCAGATGAAATGTAACTACTGAAGGTGACTGAAGTCCCAAAAGCATAAAAAGCACGAAGATATTCCTGTTTACCAGCTCCTATAGCATCCAAGTTACGTGTAGCTTACAAAACTGTACATATTTTTTAGCCAGAGGAAAGGATCAAATTCACCTAAATTCTCTGCCATGAACATTTTGTTTTACCTAGTAATGGAAACTGCTACCCACAGAAATGTGAAATTAAATTACAACTGTTTCTAATCTACATATGATTAACTGAGTACATTTGCAAAATGACTGTTGTTTACACTGATTTGCAAAATTAAAAATGTTGCCAATAAAGAAAGTGCTTTCTTACTTGTAACAAAAGCAGCTAAATAAGATGACCATGACAATTATGCAGACTGCCATAGAAATCAACACTGCCATCCAACGAATGCTGCCATCAAAAAGTCCATCTATTTGATGAAAAAAAGAAAGGAAAAAATAGAAAGAAAAAAAAAGAGAGTTTCCAAAGTCTATTAATTAAACATATACTGTAAACAGTTTATTTAGGTACGTTTTCATATACTGTGTATTGAAGTAAGTATTTTTATCACAAAAGCAAAGATAAATTCATTTGGATGACAACAAAACAACAACAAAAAAAATATTTAGCTTGAGATTTTGGAGTTGTTGATTTTGGTTAACTCTTGCTAGTTAGAAATAGGAATTAAGGATTTAGAGCAGTAAGATTCTGAAAAGGTATAAAACAACAGTTAAACCAGTATGACTTGCCTAGCTATGAATGAGTAAGCACATGAAAACAGGCTGTTTTCACCGGAACAACAGGAAGAAGAAAATGAATTTGCAATAAAGAGGTGTTAACAAGGTCAGAATACTTTTTTTATGACGGCATTCATAATGATAAAAGCACAGGAGAGATTAAGAAAAACATTTTAAAAAGAGATCAGACTGTGGAAACGGAATAAAAACAGATCAGAAGATCACATGCAGATCAAGATATGAGCACACTAAAAACAAGAATAAAAATACCATGAGTGACTGATGGAGGAAAAGATTAACTTGACAGTGGCAAAAAAGGAAAACTGAAAATAGAAAATGAGGTGTAGTACAGAGCTTCATATAAAAATTACTTAGTAAGGAAAAAACCAGATCTGTGCAATACTGTAATTACATTTTCTCCTTAATTCTACTGTTGATCAGAAAAACAGAAGATACACATAATTTCTTAGTAGCAGTGTGAACATAGAGGAGGTGTTTACCTGTACTATCAAGAGGTGGTAACGTTGGTTGCAAATCCTGATTGCAGAAATCAGTACGACAGCACTCAATCGTTCGACGCAACTGTGCTTTAGGCGAGTCCTGTTGAAGGAGAATTGAACAAACACTTGGATTTTGAAGCTAAAATGGGGACGGGGATGCTACAGCTACAACACAGCACAGACAAAAGTGTAAGTTATTTTATTTAAAAGGCACTTCAACCACACCATTTAATGTATGAGATCACTGCAGTGGCAGACAGACATCATCTAATCTCTGTGTGCCTACATTTGATCTTACATATTTTTATATTTCATGGAACTTTTTTTACTTGTTGCACAGAAATAGATGGTTTCTACTTCAGTTGCTATTTCATACATGGGTAAAGTCTTGAGCTTAGTCAAAACCACTTAATCATATGTTAAATAAATACCGCTCTTAAGAAAAAAAACCCAATCCCTTTAGAAGTTTTTCTTTTATACGTATCATAGCAACAGTATTTGCTTTAGAAATATCTTCAGAATGCCATATAAAAGAGAGAGAGACACAAAAATGAAACCAAGTAAGGCACTGGTATAAATCTCATTTTTTCACCTTACACTGGAAGTCTGAACCTTCATACTTCATGCACCCAGAAGCAAGCGTGGGTTCTCCATGTTCATCCTCTTCAATGATAGCAAAGCAATGCCCATTAGTTCTGCAATAAACATATCACATGTGCTTTACCAGCAAGTTTGTAATTTGTTATTCAGCATTAGTTGACCATGAACCCATTGAGAATTCCAGAATGAAAACTTGTAGAGAAATTCTTTAGCACAGCAGTTACCATCCAGTTTGAGAATAAAAGATGCCCACAGTATTCTCAAACAGAACACTACAGGGATGCTTTCTCACAAATATTCATTCATTCCCTCAACACAGATACTAAGGAAAACAAATTTAGAAATAATTTTGTTTACCAAAAACCTATTTACATTAATTCAAACAAATGCAGATGTGGAAAGCATAACACCATAAGATGCCCTGCTCGTAGACACTGTGTGTTTTTAACTAATAGCTTTATTATCTGCATAATGGCCTATCAGTGGCTAGGTCAGACAAAAATTAGTAAGGCCTATACTGACTGCATACACTAGAGGGCAATAAAAACCAATAAATAAATACCAAGAGGCTTGAAAGACAAAATATGGGAACATTTTCTCAGTTCAAAACTGTTGGTAAGTTACTGCCTGTGTTTACATTTAAAAGGACAGCAGTGTTTACTCTACCTCCTTGGGTCCCATAAAAACTGCCTTATCTGCCAAGTGACACCTTAGAGAGACTGAATACTATGGTAAAGTGAAGACTCAAAGTACAGGAGCAAGTTGTTTATTTTCAACTGTGTGTATCAATTCTTAAGGAAGAAAACCGAAGGGCCTTGAACATGGAATTGCAAATGAAGAGAAAAAAAAGAAAAGCAAGGACGTTTCAGGACATGAAAAAAACTACCTTAAGCAAGCACATAACCTGTGTGCATGAGTCTGTTAGGATTCTTATGCCTATCAGAGATAAAACTCTCCTCCTGTCTCTACATGTCCACAGGCTTTTCTTTATTTTCCCCTTTCTTTCACAGTCTGTAACAATTGAAGATGTAACAAGAAGAATTCTCAGTAAATGGCTAAGTTGTTTACATTACCTTTTTGACTAGTAGGTGAAGAAATAAGCAAACAGGTGGTCTTGTCAGAAGGCTTACATTTGGGTCACTTAATACTCACCCAGTTATAAAATACCACAGGGTTACTTAAAACCTCTGTCCTTCAAAGCAGTTGCTGGGCCTAAAATGACCAGTTGCAAATGGTTCTAAGGTGTGGTGAAAACAGTATTGTTTACACAGAAATGACCGTGACTTTTAGCACTCACAGAACATAATCAATTATGGTCAGATCACCTGAGAGAACCTTGGTCAGCCTCCAGAGGTAGTTTGCTCTCTCAAAACCCAAAATTATCCTCCTTAAAGAGCCTCTCTATCCTGAATGCAACACTTACATGCATGTGTTGTTAATAGCATCATCTGGACAATGTCCTGAGCAGTAGCATTTAAGAAAAGGTAAGGTGTCCTCTGGAGCAAGTGTTACTCCACTTGCTTGTTTCTTTTGGTCAGAATTTGTCTTCATTCCTGTACCATGAAGCATGCTGTCTAGCTTTTGACCTGGACATGAAAAAAGTAAAAAAAAACAAAAAAAAAGTTTACATCTCTTTGGTAACTGTTCAAGAATTTTACAGGCAAAACATGACAACAGAGTAATTACATTAATAAATAATTGAACTAAACAAGACAATCTCCTCTCCCAACATTATGGAAGAAATCTGAGTGAATAATTTTATTCTAGAAATACCTAGCTGAAATATTTTGTACCTTAACAGCAGATCTTCCAAACATAATCAATATAAACAGAATGATATTTTGTCTTTTCAAGATAGGGCAGAAAAGTAGTGGTGTAACTGGTTAGAATTTTCTGAAGAAAGCTATTCTCATTCATGTGTTTAGAAAACCAAAATGCTGACGGCTTGATAACCACAACAAGAATAATTTTATGCATGACTGAACATACTTAATATGCAATTTTCTAATTTTCTGAAGTAATTTTTTATAGATTCACAGTCTCATGGAAGAGCAGTAATAACTCCAAAATCTCTTGGTTTTTTTGATCTCTGTATGCATTAGTACTTCAAAACACAGCTGAAGTAAATCTTGTTTGCAAATTAAATTTCGGTAAATGACATGAGCATCCATCCAAACGAGCTTTCACAGAACAGAAAAAGGGCTACATCATGTTCCAAGTAGCCCTCATTTTCTCAACAGTAGCAGACTTAAGCATCATTTGCTCTTGTTCATATTATGAAAGTGCTTTTGTGAATGTAGGCATTCAGAAGAAAACATCCATCTGTTTTCTTCTTAGTGAAGAACATCCAGAAAAAAATTCAGGAACATTATCTGCCTCATCTGGAATATCCTATATGAGATGACAACATCTTTACCCATCTCCTTCAGCTTTATCATACACAATTTTACCAACAGGAAATCTCTTTCTGTCCATCAACTTGGCTCTAAATCCTCAAGGTATGAACCAAACACAGATAGAAGAGCTATGAGCAAACTACCACCTGCACTGAAAAAGATTACAACAAGGCTCTGTGTGAGGTTCAGTGTGCAAGATAAGCCAACAGCCAGTCAGGACCAGCAGAAGCTTTTACAAATTCAGTTATCAGTCACAATAAAAATTTCAGTTTTTCTAAGGAAAAGAAACCTGACCAGGACACTCATGGTCTCTTGCAACAGATTCTTGTTGCTTCCTGTCAAACCTAGCAAACACAAGCTGTAGAGTGATGAGAACATTAGTGTCCTGTTGTACCTTGCTTGAAACGTGTGGAGAAAAACTTGATTAAAACCCTGTGCAGATACAGCCATCTGTATCACTCTACTTTAACATACACGATGTCATTCAGACAAGTGCCCAATGAAATATTGTGAAATTTGATCCTACTGTCCTGAAAACAGCAGACTTGCAGATTTCCTCATCTGGTTAATACAGCACACCTAGTGCACTGTCCAATGCAGCAAGGTAATGCAACTGTGCTTCTTTTGGATACAACCAAGAGAATATCCTGAGAAATACACCATTTAACTGAACACTGAAATCACAGAGCAGTGTTTTATTTAATGTAGTCTTTAGACGGTATTTCATTAATGCCCAAGTTAAATAGTCCTGATACGTACAGACTATTAACAAGAAACAGGGTCCAATGCTAGAATAACAGTAGGTTACAGATATTTCTGATTTAACCAAGAGGAATTCTGCACAAGTGAAATAGCTCCTCCATCCACCCCCTTCTCTTTCTACATATTTCTTCCCAGCATAAACTGAAATTTTAATACTGTGCTACAGACATTACACAACATTCTGTATTCGCATTTAAGAGAACCTTACCTGCTCAGAGAACAGGTAATTCTGCTTAATATTTAAAGGAAAAGCCACTGCATATGTACAAATATTGTCTTTCTAATTTTTTTAATGACTCCGGTATCTTTCCCAGTTGGTGTTATAAAACCCCACCTTGTCTTCAGGGACATTCGACACGTTAAAAGTCTTTATGATCAATGTCTTACAGTCACTCATCCATTTTCCTACCCTCATCACTGAATGCAGTATTTTTTCAATTTATTAGAGGAGAAATCCAAGAAACTCTTAAAGCATGGCTTCTCCCAGCTCAGAAGAGAATGCAGGTCTGGCATCTTTTAAAGCAGTATAGTTCTCTGTAAACTAACACTGAAGCATGACTACAGGTATACCAACCTTTTTGTACTAAAAGTGATATGAAATACATTTTTCCTCTTCAGTTATTATGATGGATTGCATTACAACATTTATGAAGAGCCCATACCAAGTAAAATCCAAAATAGTTAACTGTATTCTCAAAGAAACAGCATCTTTGTCTTTTGTACAGTTTCTATAGGCAAAGATTTTTATTCAAAGCAAGAACAGACTACAATTTCATTATTTTTGTAATGTGAAACTCCATAGTAGCCTGCTTTCATCTTACAGGTAATACCTGAACTGCAGAAAGAAGAGGGAAAAAAATTCACTTCACTCTTCCATTTTTACTTTCTAAGACTGTAAAGAGACGTCTTAAACAGGAGTTTGAATGTCCAGGGAAGAGAATAGGAAAATTTTGAGGATGCTTGGGATTACTTCAGGAAACAGTTTTTAATTGCCTCCACCTAAGAAATGTCCCTAACTGTATCCGTTGCTGCAGGACTGCAATTCATCCTCAGCACTTCAAGACAAATTAGTGTCCATCTTAAAGATGCTAGGTATGGGGATGGGAGTCAAGTGTGGAAAGACCTGGCTTCCATCCACCTTAGACGTTAAGAGGGCAGATGAAGATCCTGAACTCACAGGATGTTTCACTGCTGTTTTTCCTGGTTTAATAGGTGCTGAGTAAATGAACAAGAGCTAAGGACAGGCCTAAAGAACATCTTCCTTCAAGCTCTATCTCCTCACCCTCAGAGGTCCAGCTCTCAGACATTCACATATTCACACTGCTGCGTCTTCCCTCGGGAGCAGGACAGTGAAAGGGAGGATCATGTTTTAGGGGTCTTGTGACACTACACTACTTGATGTAATTAATCTCTTATTTTCCATGACACATGCAGTTGTCACTCTGCAGTACAGCTAAGAAACATACATACACAAATCTCACATAACCTTCAAAGGTGTAAGTGCCATGCAGCACCCAGGGACTTCGGGCACAGCAAAGCTTCCTCTCCACTATTTCCTAACCTCCACCTGCAAACAGCACAGAGATGGTGTGGCAGAATAATATACATGAGCAGTAAATGAACTATCACACGCTGGGGGGCTTGTTCAAGATCTGGGATCACTTCTGGCTTGTTTATCCAGCCTTGAGAACGACAGTATCATAGACTTCTTAACATAAAAACTGCTCTGTAATGCGTATTTTACTGCATTACAAAGTTACAACATTCAATGAAATACCAGAGTAATGATGGAACATTCTCCTAACTTAACTGCAGTGTAAGACGCTCATGAGAAAAAAGCTGATGGGACTTCAAGTTCTGATTTTGCCATTTGCTCTGCCCCATCATACACTGCATGCAGTGTAGATTTCCAGAAGTGTGAACAACTGCTACAGATAGGACAACACTTAAATGGTTTTCTGATTAAAGTTAAACTTTATTTTAATAAAATAAATAAAAATTTCAAAAGTTAGAAATAAAACAAATAGTTTAAACAGAACAACGCCTGTCAATATATCATATACAGCCTTTGATCAAAAAGATAAATTATTCAAAGTACTACTTCTTCCAATCCCAGAAAATAACTTAACACTATAAAATGTAATTCAAAGAAGCACGGGATATTAAAAATCCCACTAGGTTAGAAACCTAAGTCTTCTTGAAAGCATGATTCAAAAACGAATATTAATATGGATAAATCTTTAAAATGTACTGTGCGTGACACTGCAGTGCTAGTAATCACTAAATCCTGAGTTAACCTGGTTGCAACTCAATGCCAGGATACAGTCATCATTTCATTAAGTCTTCTGATCTAAGAAAAGATTTGTGTAACCCATAAAAAAACAGCTCTATGAAATGCAGAGACAGCAATAAGTGAAAGAAGATGAATACAAAAGCCAAATTATGCCTACAATTTTTACTTAATTGTATCCTCTTTTACTCCACAAATAAAGGTCCAATATAGCCCTTAACAGTAAAGGTGTTTGATAGCTTTCTGAATTCATAATATAGAAATGGCCCATAAAAACATTTCTATTCCAGACGACATTATCCTTAAAAGGGATTTGTCCTAGCAGAAACACAGTGCTAGAGGCATTTCTTTGTAGCTACTCTGATCCATGGTTGCAAACTCCAGGAAATGGAATATTTAAGTAAGAAGAATCTTTGTCAGAAGAGTCCCTTCACCTGCCTCCCTGCTGGTGCTGACACTTGGGCTTCACCCACACTGGGCTCTTTTCATCAAAGATGAAAGTTGTACCAGGCTCTTTATGTTAGATATGCCTTCCTTATGAAAAAGACATACCTTGACATTTTTATGTGGTAGTTTTAAATTACTTTTTCTTGCTTTAGGATGCAGATACTGCAAAATCCCCCACTCCAATAAGCACATTTCCCCTTTCTGCCTACCAAACTTTCACAATGATTTAACATTTTCTGTTATGTGAATTAAACCTCAGTATAACTGACATGGCTTGAATACAATACCAGCACTTTCTCTTAAAAGACAAAATTTTTTTAAAAATCAGAAAAATTGTATGAGCGCAAAGAAAGTATCTTAAATGCTTCTACAAACTCTGTGTTTGGCATTCTAACCGTAATTCTCACTATACTGCTTTTTTATATATCAAGGCTGTGATCTCCAAATACCAGGCATGTTAGAGGTAACTCCATCTAGCAGAACTGGTTCCTAAAAATCTCAGCATGTTCCCAGACTACTGGTTTAAAACATCTCTCCTGCCCTTCCAGCTCTCCCAGGAGCTACCCCAGTGTTCAACACAGACAGGCAGCCCCTGCCTCCTCTGCTTCCCAGCCTGCAGTCCTCGGCCTCTGCTCCCACTTCCCGTTCCCAAAATTCACTTCTGAAGACTACTCTGTTCTTATGCACTCAATATAAAAGCCAGAGACATGAAAATTTTGTGTATTTTACTTAAAAAAGTACACTGTATTCTAATTTAAATTAAATGGACTTTTAAAGAATAAATTTACTTAAAACTAAATGCAAAATTCTAAGAAAGAAATAGATCAACTTTTAATAATCTCTTGGAAGAACTTTAATCAGCCAATATCATAAGAACATGGTTGCTGCCCATGTTTTAAAGACAGATGCAGCCATTAATAGGGGAAATCACCAGTAAAAAGAGCTAGTAATGAATCAGCTACTGACAACTGTAAGTTCCTTCTATAGCTTTTTAGAATTTTGTTTCTGATTATACATTCAAATTCAGTAACTATTTCACCTGAAATTGAGAACATGCATAAGGGTTTTATAATATAAAATATATTTAATATATCATATTAATTAATACATACCTTATCTATATCAAGTGTTTGAATATAAGTAATTAGAGGCATGAAATAAAATCAACAGATTTTTTTTTTAGTTCACTAACAAACTGTGGCAACTTTAAGTCCATTTTAATATTTAATATCAACACTATTTTAAAATTTGACTTTTAATAAAGCTTCATACATATCAAGTGCTATCAATACATTTTTAGTCAACTAATTTGCAAGGATTAAAATACTGGTCTTCCGTGGTGTCTCTGAAGAATATATAAAGGTGTGATGAGGCACATGGGAAGTAAACTGTCAGCAATGAAGAACCAAATTTATGAGAATGTGTTTAAGTAGATGTTAAGCACTTTACTACTGTTACATATATTGATCAGATGTGCTCATCAATGCACTTTAACAACAACGAACGAACTCTACTCAGAAGTAAAACTGGTTCTCTCAATGAAGAACCTGCCCTAGTGGGAAGACAAAGCCTGTTTAGTGCAATCTCAATGGCAGCTGAAGACAAAAACCTCTTGCCTTAGATCAGAAGAAGGAGGTGGATGAAGATGCAGAGCATGTCATAGGTTTAAAGCTCTTGCAACCACAGCAAGAAAGGAAATACAAAAACGTTTTAATGGAAGAGGTTGCTATTAAATCTGGCCATCTGCACCCCAGGCTTATTTCTGACTATTTCTCAGTGTAAGTGAAGAAGTCCCAAAGCTATAAAGACACAACTCAAAGAGTAACCACTGGGTTGCCCTGATGCACAGCACCACCCTGAGAAACTGCAGCTAATCATCGATAATGCCATAGAATTGCCTCTGGTTTCTGTTGTTACTGTAAGAATATTTTCACATTCATCAACACATGCAGCCATTTGCTTTTTCAAGTTACTTGTTAAGGAATCTGGTATGTATATATACATGCAGTTATACAGACACACTTGCTTTTATCATTCTCTCAGGTCTTGGTAAGCTCTGAAATTCCTAACATTCTGAAGAAGCCTCCAAAAAAACCCCAAGAGCGCAAGCCATTAAGCTGGATGCCAGACACTGAAAGTACACACGCTGGTTTCTACTTTCTGTGCTTTTTCTTCCTCTTTTTGTAAATCACACAAATTCTCTTCAATTCTTCATAATAAATTTTTTTCCCTTCTGCTGATTGTTTTATGATGCATTTTTCTAACATCCTGCAAATATTTTCATTGTTGAAACTACTTTTTCAACTGTTTAAACTTTTCACTTTAAATTGTCTCTTTCCTATAAAAATTTCAAATACTTTGTGAATATGAACTTAATTCTTTCCTCCCCCACGAATCTAGGGAAAAACAGAGAGACTTGACTGGTTTTTGCCTCACCACCCCTGGAAACCAAATATATTTCGTACGTTTGAAGAAAAGCCCTTAGACAACTTGCAAAGAACTAACAACATTTCAATAGGCTCAACTTTTCCATGGTTTCAGAACTCCCTCAGTATTGATATGAAAGTCAGGAAAATTTCTAAGATAAGGCAATTTCTTACTTTGAAGCTGAAAAACAATTTTCAGTCTTTAAACTTAATTTATCTATATTACTTGTTGGAAGTTATTTACTGAACTGTTATTAATCAACATGATGATGGAAGGAGTTAATGTAATTTAATTTTAAGCTGCTAGAAGACCTGTATATTTGTATTATTGTTTCTATTTGTATCTAGAGAGAAAAAAAAAATCCTTCAGCTGCTACTGCCTATGAGTAAAACGATAAATATTGACTAATGCAAAGGGGTAACCATGACTTCAGCAAAAAGAACAAAGCATATCACTCCCAGCCTCTTCAATGGAACAAGGGGAGAAGCTGGTCTCTTCTGCATGAAGCAGCAAAACTGCTTCAACACAAGCAGAACAAGCTCCACTGCATAGCACTATGTCAGAGTACTTTGGAGCAGAAGAGACCTCTGGGAGTCACCTGGTCCCACCACCTGGTCAAAGCAGGACCAACTTCTACCAGGTTACACCAGGTTGTTCAGTCATTGCAGTGAAGTTCTGACTGTCTCTAAGGATGGATATTGCACAACTTTCCCAGGCAGCCTGTTCTAATACTTAACCACATTCAGTGAAAATTTCTTTCCTAATTTCTCAATGAAATTTCCTCTACTTTAGTTTATTCCCGTTACCAATCTAAGCACTCTACAGCCATCTGCAAATATTTGTAAATCTACTACAGACTTCAACTATACCCAAAACTAGGCTATTACTAAACTGTGCTTGATACATATGCATGTATCAAGTACAGTCTTGAAAGAGACAGCTCTGCTAAATCCTTTAATCTGTGCACATTCACACCAGAAATAGAACAAAAAGATCAGCGTTTGGGTACTTACCAGGCTTCCTCCTCTCCCCATTTTAACAGGTTCATTGTATTGTTATTCTTGAAAGTAAATATCTCACATAATATCTCAAAACCAAACACGAAGCAGTAATTAATCTAAGTATGGAATGAGAATATAAAACCTTTTATATTCAAGTATTTAGATGGCACTAACTCTGACCCCAGAGGTAGAGACCAACTAGGGATGTACATGCCTGCTGGACATGCAGGGCACTGCTGCGTATTTTTTTCAATTCAACCCCGTCTGACAGAGGAGCTAAAGCTCTAATGATAACTGATTTTCTAGAAGTTTTTGATAACTGGTGTCTGGAAGGACAACAGACATACAAATGAGTATCTTCCCTAACTGAAAATGAGGGTATTTGTGAATGTTCCATAGACTCACCTTGGCTCATCAAGATGGCACAACAAGTTAATTTAGATTAGTTATACCATACTACCTCTAGGCTGCTGGGAGCATCAAGAGGTGTGGGGAACTGCACACTGTAAGTTCTTCAGTAGGTCAACTTTAAAGGGATCAAATATGTACACATATAGGGAACTGAAATTAACACAGTCAAACCTTCACTTCTGCTCTTCACCCAACTTGCTCCATGGTGTACTAGGCATTTTTAGTACTGTTTCTATTTAAGTATTTGCCAGAATAGACCTAATCTATACTACAATGCATGGCCACTAAAATGTCCTTCTTTTTAGGGAAGCATCCATATGGCACATCAGGCCAGTAAAGTCACCTTCCTGCAAAAGAAACTCCAAAAGAAAAAAATCCTACTTCAACCACTAGAGGAAAACACACAACTCTTGTTACAAATCAAAAATATAAACTTATTTCAACTAGTATATATTTACCTTGAACATGGAGAATGATAAGCAGATAGGCTCCAAGCAATTGCTCATGAACTCTCAATCGAGTCATTGTTCACTTTTAATCCTTTCTGTGCAGGGCACCTGGCCTTTCTGCTTGGCAAATGCTAAGTTCAGCCTGTTCAGTGAAGCCTAATACAAGATTTGGTGCTTGACTGCAGAGGTGCTTCTGTAGCTTTTCCACCTTTGTTTCCTGGGAGATACAATAAAACAAAGTGTTAAAAAACTTCATATATTTGTAAAACAAGAAAAAACCCTCAAGATGGTCATCATGCCAAGCATAACCAACAAACCCAACATAAAACCCCTATGTGTTTATTAACATTAGTAACTGAAAACAGAAACTATGTTTACTATCTAACTGAATAGCAGGGTTCTTCTGAAATACACACTTTTGGTAACAACCCAACAATGTTTTCACATTCCTATAAAAAATATTAGATATGTTAACTCACTGGTCACAGCTGTATCATTTTAGACTTGCATACAGCTATTGGACTTAATATTCAACAGATTAACACGTAAAACTGTTGGAAAACTATTTTCTTTACAGAAACGAAAACTTCTTTTAATTATTTTTCGTAAGAATTAAACTCAGGTGGTGACTTCCCATAATACTGTGGGTGGAAACAGCAACACCATGTTAGGCCACCTGTTGAAAACTGCTGGTAGAGAAACTTTATTGCAAAAAAATCCCAGCCTCTCTGCTGGATGAAAACCAAATTTGTATTAAATTTAATAATCAGTTTCATTTCCTAATATATTTGTCTTGTTACTTCTGTCTCCTAGAAGAGTACTGCATCTTTAAAATGACAAAAAAAGACAACACTAACTGCAATTCAAAATCGTGACATCCTGGATTCCCAAGCTGTGTGCAAATTAATTCCTCCTGAAAAATTACACTACCATATGCACACGCCATTTGCTCCACAAACAGTACATAATTCTACTCTCGTGCAGTATGGGTGAATACACACCTACGACAGCCAAACTGAGTAAGAAGTCACTTTTTCAGACTGCAACAGCTGTGGTCACATTCTGCTTAGAGAACTTTTCAGTGGTGATGCACAAAGGGTGTGTAATTTGGCCTCAAAGGACTAAAAAGCAGCTTGAACACCTAAATAGTTACTTGCAACAAAAGCGAAGCTGCACAAAGATGAACAGAGCACTGATTTTGCCTCTCCCTTGGCCTCGTTTCGCCGGGGTTGACCCCCCTGACCCCTGTCAGCCTGGCGCTGCTCATGAATGCCAGAACGGGCGTTCGCTCGGGGACGGGCAGCAATTACTGTTGGTGGCCGCTTCCAGCATCAATAACTCAATCTGTCTGTCGGCAAGACCCAAAAACTTTTCATTTTAATGAGTCTTCGGAGTCATTTAACATGGAGGCAAATTAGCGGCTGAGCCGGGAGGTGTCCGTCACTTCCAATCGGGGCGGGCGCGCCGCCCGAGCCCTGGCCCACTTCTCCCACGTCTGAGGCTCCTCCCCGAGCCCCCGAGCCCGCGGAGCCGCG